>CM063501.1:115641578-115721578 GCA_032207245.1 Pardosa pseudoannulata | reverse complement strand
AAAAAGAATTTACCAAGTATCTAACGAGTTCTATTAAGATCGCTCTATTTACTTAGAAAATAAAGAAAAATTTATATAAAAATATACCATTCAAATTTAAAATGGTTAAACAGAAAACAGAAACTCAACTGCTCGACTTCAAAAACGTTGTTGAGTTACGATCCCCTCGCCAGATTTCAAACGCCACGCTGCAAGCACGCCAATTTCGCCAAATGTGGTTGAAGCACCAACAAGATCCATGATTAGAAACAGGAGAGTGGGCTAAGAAGAGGAGTTGAAAAAAAAAACTCAAAATCTGGTTTCGATGAATGGGCCCCAAGAAGCAAGAGTACGAAATCTAGAAATAAGATCTATAAATTGGGAATTAATAACCCTAGTTAAATTGAAAAACAGTGGATGAGGACGCCATATCACTTCCTTGCTTGGTTGGTTTGGAGCGTTACGATCTACTTTTCTGCTATTCCGAAACTTTAAAATATAACAGAGAAATGTATACAGATAAATAAAAATTACAGGATACCAGAAACATTGCATTTATTTTTCTTATATGTGTCTTACATTATTAAATGCCGTTAGTCCTCCATTTAGAAGAGAAGAATCAATATGTACAAGTAATCAACTTTTATAATAAATATTGAAATATTTGCAAAGAATTTCACAAATATATCTCGTGGATGACAAAACTTCTCTCCGTTTATTTTAAATACACATCATTTAATTGAAATGCAACAGTAGTAAAAGACTTGTAAAAATCTTCTCATAAACTATTCACCTTGAATGAATTCGGATTTTCTCAATCTTTCCTCCTTCCACAGCTTCTTTCATCTGCTAAATAATGGAACAAAAAATTACCTACGCGATCGATCACACCAGTTCCGTATAGAAATTGAAGCAGGCAAGTTCCTTTTCAGTATCGGCGTCTATTAATTTCATCTCTGTCCTGTATTCGCCCTGTAAAAAAGAATAGAAACAGGTTAATCTATATACCGTAATTTCGCACGTATAGTCCGCACCATCGTATAGTCCGCGAGAGCAATTTTTTATTTAAAAAATTTTATAAATCATCAGATAGTCCGCACCACTAGATAATCCGCGGACTATACGAGCAAAAATATGTATTTTAGTATGAAAATATTAAATCATTTTAAGAATAAAAACCTAAGTACAGTAGAGTGCCGAATAGTCTGGATTAGACTCAATTAATTCCACCTTTAAAATTTGAAACCATTTCTTCTGACATAGCCTCGGAGACGAATTTTAACGGAAGAAACAGATCGGTTTACATTTCTCTGCTCGAGAACCCAGCTATGTAAATCGTCATCTAATGCAGGCCATTGTATCTTTCCACGACGATTCGATCGCTTTTTTGTCATATTTTTAATGTTTCCTTTTGCTTGCGCCAATTTCTTACTGTTTTCTCGTCGACCTTCTGAATTACTTAAATCAGCAGTAAAGCTGCGACGATGCTTTAAAGCAGGGGTGGGCAAATACTTTTAAGCGCGGGCCAAAATGAAATTTTCGAAATGTCTCCCGGGCTGGAGGACTATACCGCGTACGCTGTGCACAAGCGAATGTTTTGGGTGGAGTTTTTTTCCCTTCCCAAAAAATTTTTTTGACAAAAACACTATAAGTATCCTTTTATAGCATTTGGACAGAAAAATTTGACAGTTAATAAAAGATAATAGTAAAAATAAATTGTCTTACTTAGGTGTATATGCGAACAGTTTATGCCCAGTAAAATATGTCACATAATATTTAAACAAATATTATTTTGATATTTATTTATATCTGAACGATACAAATTATTTTATTTTGATCATAGTTATTACATTTTTATATTTAGATTACATTTTGTAAATATAACAGTAAATAGAATTATAAAAAGAAAAAACAAACTTCAAATGTTAAAATAGAATAGTTTTAGTTAATGCGAATCGTGAAATCTGGAATGTTCATTTGATATTATTTCTTCAAAATTTGGATCCAAATCACTTGTAGCAATCCTTAATACCGAGTGTAAATTTTCGTCAGTAATTTGCGATCGATATTTATTTTTCGTGTAAATCATTAAAGAGAAAGTTCTTTCACAAATATATGTTGAACCAAATATAAAGGCCTACAAATAAATAATTTAATTATTACAATAAAATCAAATCAATGTTTTAAAATTTTACCCACAAAAAGTCCAGTTTTTCAATTTATTATTATATTTGCAAAATAACCAACATTAGTCTCCAAAGAAATGACGAGTATGCGACAAGTGCTAAATCAAAATAAACAGTACGCTTACTGCGGTCTGTCGCCCCTCGAAGAGTAAGAGGAATGCACGTTCAATTCTATGTAGTAAACCGACCACACGGTTTATGAGAGTATGTATGTTGCATACATTAAAGTAGGGATATGGTTACAGCTGTTCAAATTATAATACTCTCTATTATTTATATATTTTTCATTATTTTAATATGTACACTACGCATACAAATACTGTTGATTTCAACACAATCGCATATAAGAGATTAAAAAAATTGCATGCAGGATTTTTCAACGGGCCGCATAAAGTAAGCAAAGGGGCCGGATACGACCCACTAGCCGGCTTTTGCCCACCTCTGCTTTAAAGACATAATGAATGACCACTATTACCTCAAATCAAAACTTTGAAAACAAAACACTGTGTTACGAGTGATCCTCGTGGTGAAATGATCTTCGATCTTGCACCCATCCAGTCGGTGTTGTCAATCGGAGCTGTAAATAGTGACTACCGATATATTCCCGTACTCCAGGACACAATTTAAGATTTCGCTACCTGCTACTACTAATTCGTTCTGCTTTATGGGTTGTATTTTTTTTTCATGGTTTATTACCGATACGATACGATACGATGTTTTCTTGGAGGCTCGTGAGTTGGCTTTTGTTTGCATTTGATCAGCAGCCGTTCGCGCGACGTCCTTTTTCCCCCCTTCTTCCGATTTTGATGATTTGAGCGATGAACAAGCAGATATTCCGCACCGGCAAATAGTCTGAGGCTGAATAAATTTGCTGTTTAAACACAGATAGTCCGCGGACTATACGTGAGAAATTACGCTAATTAGTTTTACGTAGGAATACATGCATGTGTGTATGTATTTATATCCTCTGTGCGTTCCTAAATGGCTGAATCAGTCTTTAAAATTTTGAAGAATGTTTCAAGTCAACACTAGAAAGAAGCTTTAGGAAAGTTTGATTATTTAGAAAGGTCTGGTTTTTAGAGCTACTGTCTACTGGCTTGCTCACGAGGGCTAATGAGACCGGGACCTACTGCTTAAAGCCGATTCCAAAAGGTACAAAAATCCATGTCAGCAGCGAAATTCAAACCCGTTAATTCCGATACCGAAAAGCATTGCTCTACCATTGGGCCATCGTTCGTCGTTTGGAAATCAAAAGCACATGTAGGTAGAACATTTTTTAAATAAATTTAAATTGAGATGGTGCCCCATTTGATATATTTTCCTACATTCTAAAGTAATTAAAATATTTTAAGTAACTTGATTGTTTTTAAAATTCTACTTGATATCATTAAGCCTTTGGGTTGCACATTAATTTTCGACTTTCCCCGTAGTCTGGTCCAAATTAATGTTATAGTTATATCCATTCATTGCTCATTGCCAACATAGCAATTTAAACTGAGATAAACAAGTGTCAAAAGTCCTGAAATTTAAAAAAACATGTCGATCCCCACTAGACATCGTATTTGATACAAACGAGGATAATACTGAGTCAGACTCGATACTTGAGCGTAAAGAACTAATGTATACCCAGACCTAAGGACTTATTTTATCTATAAAACCGGTAATCAAACCTAATCTTACTATTTAAAACCAATTCTGTGTAATTTCAAATTCAAACACACGTTACTAACATTAGGATTCATATTAATTTATTGTTATTACTAGTGATTTTTGCATGCTTTGTACAAGTAGCGCCATTTTGAGGTTTTTAAAATGCTCACATAAATGGGTGGATTTTTCGTATGTTTGTAAAAGTATCTTCATTTGCCGCTCATCTTTTCTAAATACTTCGTTGATAATTCAGCAGAGAATGAACTCACCTTCGCGATAAATCTCCCGATGGCCGAAGTCTCCGCCATTTCTACCTCAGCATTCTCAACACTGTAAATTCCAGCTCTTGGAGGACACTCACAGACGGTTTCGTTAGCCGACAAGAAGGAACACGCCTGAGACTGAAAACGATCCATGTATCCACAGAAGGGGAGAGTGCTGTAGGAAAAGATTTGCATATTACAGGACGTTTCTAACAAGTCAAACAATTTTTATCGTAATGTTTGAACTTAGTAAAAGGTAAAAAATATCATTTCCGTTTACTTATTCAAGTAACCAAATTCAGGGAACGTTTCCAATCATGCTTCAAGGCACTGAATAACAAACTTATAGAAAGAGGGGACGTATTGAGACAAAAATCAAAAGAAACAAATTGCAAACCAATAAAATTTATTCTTAACATTTAGAAACAGTAGAGATAATATTAATGTAATCATCTTATTAATGTGATGAATGAAACCGCAACTACATTTTTAAACGTTTCTTGTATTTCGGTTAAAACTGCAATGTTCTGAATCTGACAAGTGAATATAACTGTTTATTTTTCACTCTATTAGAATTCTTCTTAAACAATATCCAGGTAGAATAATGGCCGAATATGTAAAACGCTGCTTTCGAATGATGCCACTCTTCACTCATAGCTCATACAAAGTTGTTGGGTTCGAATCCCACTACTGGCATCGATGTCCGTAGACATATGGAATAGGCTTTAAGTTCCGGTCTCATTAGCCCTCGTATAGCAAAAAAGAAAAGACCGTAGCGTCTAAATCAACACAATCCTAAAAATAATTCCAGTCTATCTATAATGGATTACCCAATCTAAGGAACAAAAATTATCTACCATGGTTTCCAATTAAAAATTGAAACATCATTATGTAATTAAATAAGAATGGAAAAAGACTAGCATTACACTTCAGTTATAGATAATTTTTTTTGCTGTAATCTACTGCAATACATAAATATTCTTATTTTAATTTGTGATGAGCCAGGTAGATCCTTCCGGTGCACCAGGAATGGCCTGCGGGATGTAGTTTACTCGTTCTGCTATAGGGCTCAGTTTTTATTTACAGCCTTAAATATTGAAATTTAATCTCCCTTAAGCAACTAAAAGCATCAATTATCTGAATTATTCTCTATTCTTTTTTTTCAACTGTACCACATTTAAGTAGATTATCTTCCCTCGAGAGAAAACATTTTCATTAAGCACATAAAATCCGCATACTGTAAGAAAAAGCATTCAATGTTTTTTCCCCAAAGGGTTTTTTGTGGAAATTTATTTACGGTGAATAACGAGAGCAAAGAATATTCAAGAATTTAAATTTCATATTCTTAATTAAATTTAATTTTTTTCTTCAACTTTAACCCATAATTATATCATTAAACTAGTAATAGTGCCAGTGTTTATACAACTTAAGAATTCGGAATTATTTAAATATATTGTCATTGGTAAATTGATGAATAAACTTTTTGCTCATTTAAAAGACAATTTTTTCTGAAACTCTTTGTCAGTACGAAACTTTTAGTAATGTTGCTAATATACTTACAGGCTTAATGCATATAGTAAAAACTGAATAATTTATTTTAGTTTCAGATTATAAAACAAAATTTGAACTGTTCAAACATTTTACTAAATATAACTCATTTCATATCACAAAACTTGCGTAAAAGTATGCATTTAATAACATTCAAAAAATAGAAATTATCTCAAATGATTCCCTCTAAACAAGAAATTATTCTACAGTGATGTATTCAATTGTTAATAAAAGACCTTTTTCCATACTCACCAAGATCCATATTTCCCTAGAATGCAAGGAATGAGGAAATCCAAGCGCATCCCAAACACCTTTCTAATGTTGTAGTACTTGACCTGCAGCAAGGCAGATTCCGGTATGTCTCGGGTAATCTCTCCGAACACGGTGATATTAGTTGTGCGCAACTTCATGTCCACTGGGTCTGGAGAAACGTTAAATTCCGACATTTTGATGATACGGTCTTCATGCCCTAACAAACAAAAGAACAGATTTCACTGGTGCCACATTCACTAAAAAAGAACTCCTTGTACATTGTATAGGGACGTGCTCTACTGAGCTGTTACTTTATCAAATTAAATGAGGAGGAACATTAACACGTAGACTGGCAGATGCATTCTCGATGGTTTGCCCAAGTCGCCGAGGTGAACTTTTCATTACGCGATGCATATTATGCTGAAATGTTATTTGCCGCAGATAAAATGAGTTATAAAATCAGGCTTGAAGCAGGTTTCGTGGCAGTTATGTACTTTTATTACTTGCTGCGTAGACGGTCACCGGTGGCACCCACGGCGCTGTAGCAAAGTCGAGTGCCGGTCCCCGGTGACCCCCATAGCAGTCAAAGTGTTAAGCATAGAAATAAATGCAAATCTAACGAATGGTGTATTCAGAAAGAAAAATACAAGGAATGAGGAAATCCAAGAGCATTCCGAATGTTGGGGTTAAATTTTAACTTAATTAGCAGAATGTCCAGCACCATGTTATGCGTGTGGTGTGGTAGAAGATCTAAAACACAATTCATTTCATGGATTAAACGTTTATTCGCTCAGCTCGAACGATAAAAATAGAAACAAGATATTCAAATAAACTAAAGCAATTTTCGGCATACTAAGCCATATTTCCTTAAGACTGACAGTTTTTAGCAGTACCAAACAGAGTTGCAGAAAAGGGCCAAGGAGCTAGCTAACCGGAAAACTCCATTTTATACCACTGCTCATAGTTAAAATACAATTGCATTCGAGGAAATGCGGTTACGACCGAAAAGAAAATTGTATTGATATTTTTATCGATGAGCCTTTCCAACACCGAACACCTTTCTAATGTCGTAATATTTGACCTGCAACAGAGCAGCATATTGAGAGATGTCTATTGCCATAGACTATTGCCCACCTTACTGGGTGATAGTGGTTATGCGCAATTTCATGTCGGCTGGGTCTAAGAAAACTTTAAAGTCGGAAATTTTTATGATACGCTCTTCATCGGGTTAAAAAACAAGTCAAGAAATTTAAGTAGAACCACATTCACAACAAAAGACCACCTGGTACATCGTATGAGGTCTTGTTCTATTTATCACATTAATCCATTAACGCCCGGATATTTCTGATGATTATAAGTAAATACGTAACATAGAAGCTATTATAGACACCTGGAAGTAAAACAAAATATGAAATTTAAACACATTTAAATATGATGTCAAGCCATCATTAGTGAGGAGGTGTCATTTCAAAACATAAGATGTCATTAAAAAAATAGGGAAAACTTCGCGATAAGAGATTGATTTTCTATCATTTATGAGAAAAGTACTGAAAAGAGATGATTTATTACAGATATGGCTATTCGCCATGATTTTAGCTGGTGTACGTTCAGAAATAGTAGTTCCTATTCTAAGCTTGAAAATTATAAAATGTCGATCAAAATGACAAAATTATAAATAATATATTTGAAAACTTGAGAGATTATTCATAAGATTAATATCTATTTTCATTAAAAAGAAAGAATCGTTTCAAGAAAACAAAAATTCTACAAACTATTTCTTGATTGTCCTCAAATAAGGACGCTGGGAGTTAAAGAGTTAAAAAACAAGGAACATTAAGTATAGAAATACACTATATTGCTAATGATGACCGGTCACTTGCGATTTTAGACATTTTGTTGAATATCTAAAAAAATACACGATTAATTATCCTGAAACTGAGACGTGTAAACAAGATGGTAGACTTTATATATTTCAGCTAAGAATTTTTCCTCCAACCCCATAGGGGACTATCAACAAATTGAATAAAAATGAATATGTTTTGGATAACCATGTAAAAAGTAATGCATGAAAAGCGTCGAAACTTTAGCACATGATTAGGACGCTTTTTGTAATAACCAGAGTTCACTGTTATGAGGATAGCACGTATACTCGTGGAGAAATTAAGGTTTTTATAAAAACAATCCCAAATTTCTCCAAGTACTTTGTTTATAATTTGCAAAGTTTTCAATATCAAAAAAAGGCTATTTTTAAAACGCCTAAAAAACGACATTGTACACAATACCCTGCAATTGCAATTAAAATATAATAAATATTGAATGAAATATGAACAGGTTTACTAAATAATCTTTCACTTCGCATGCGAGAATGCAATCAAAATATAATGTGCATAATGTATTAGCTAAATGTATAGAGCAAATTTTGTGAAAGTCCCCAAAACACAGCTTGAAAATTCTGAAAGTGATCATGCTCGAAATCCGTTGTTCCCATAAGGAAGTAAAAAGATGAGGGGCTGTATCCAAATATAGTATTTTGTATAAATACAAAATATACATACAGTATATTGCGAACAGCAGTATCAATATTTATTCTGCAGCCAGTACAAACATTCGCTCTTATGACAGCCTCGACTTTAAAATATCATCCAGTGAAAGAAATATTACATATTTACCCATTTACTCGCCACTGAGATTTTTAATAACATATGAAATTTTTGGATATAACCGCTCATCATTCAGAAAAATTCTTAACTGAAATATATGACTTCTACCCTCATGTTTAAACGCCTGAGTTTCAGGATAATTCCTCTTGTATTTTTCTAAATGTACCGAGGTACTTTCTCACGGTGAGTTGCACGTGCATGCATAGCCGTGGGAGGATTTTCCTTGACGAATTTAAGACCCCAATTATTTACGTCAAGTTTAGGGATCCCTGCAGAGAGGATACTTCACGGAATGGCAGCATAACGGTCAAGCTCGCACAGAACTGTAAGCGTGAATTATGGGAGCAGGGGCTAAAATGTAATGTCAGCTTGAACAAAAAGGGATGATGAGCCCAGCTGCACTCCCGAAGGGCATTTGATGTGGGAAAATTTTCCCGAAGGAAGGGATTGGATAACAAGAAAAGAAGGGGCGTTGGGACCGAGGTGAGGTTTTTGGAAATGGAGTGAGAGCTGAGAGTTAGAAGTGGGCAGTCGAGAGAAGTGGAACAAGGATCCACTAGCACCAGCCCGTCCTGTGCGCCCGGACCGAGACCACCCCGCTCACCATCACTAACTCGTCCCGTATGCCCGTGAGGAAAGCCTTTGCCTGCTCCCCTGTGACTTTAATGGAGGTAATTTATAAATAATATTTACAGTCCTTTGACTTAGGCCTCTGTTAATAATAATAATTCCTTATAAAGAGTTGTGGGATAATAACAGTGTAAATAGAAGATATAAATGATTGATGATAATGTTAACCAAGTATTTTTGTAAATAAATGTATAGAATAAATGTCTGAATCTATATAAGGTATTATATTCATTCTGTGTTTCCCCCTTGTAACGAACACTGGTGTGTAGGTTGTATGTACATTACAACACTAAATATTCAACAAAATGTCTAATATCGCAAGTGACCGGTCGTCATTGGCAATATAGTGTATATGCAATGCAATCATATAACATTAGCAGAAAGAGACTAACGTAAGCTGCCGCCACTTGACCAGAAGAGATCTCTTCTTTTTTATGAAGTTTCGTGAAAATGATTCTCGCGTAAAGTGCTAACACAAAATTTATTTTCATATAGATATAAAAAATATATTTCAATTAAAAGCTAGACCATCACAGGATGAAAACAGGTCAGACGGTTACAACGATTTACCGATGTTACGCAGTAAATACAGTATAGTCTCAATACATTCAAGAGTAGAACACACAAGGTGGAGGAAAAATTAACTTCTTGCCTTATAAATCGAGCGACAACTGTGTGTGCACTTTCGATAAAAGCTTTTCTCATGCGTCGTGACCAGAAGCAGTTTCATCATGGGCTAAATTGTGAGCAAACCAGAGAATATTAATAGTACTGCATTTACTATTTAATAAAACCACAGAATTTGATAATTATATTTCATTTCATGTTTATTAAAAAAAATTATAAATGTTTTTATTTCACATAATATTTCTATGCTTTTGGTTATATAACAAAATTAAAACTTTCAGTTGTTTAAATATTCTCTGTGTAGAATTTATTGCATGAATAATGTATAATATTAGTCAAAATTTTGTAAGGGGTATTGTTTTATTACTAACATTTAAACCAATGACAGGAAATTAAAAATTTTCCAGTGTGTGATATTTCTCGAAACAATCAGGAACATGTAGGGCAACTTTAGACTTTTTTGCATTTCCACGTTGTTTCACTGCGCTTCTTATGCTGTGCTCGAACTTTACAAGTCCTGGCTGATTTTTGTTTTGATGGTGTGGGATTAATATGTTTTGGAAAATGTCCCCAATTTCTTACTTGCAGTCTCTCTGGTGTATCTCCAGATTTTTTTCTTTAGATTTTTTTAAAGAATTTTTAAGCACCAACAGTTAATTATTTATTGCATAATATAATACTCTATTGCAATTACGCCTAAGAATAAACGACCAAGTCTTATTGTACCGAGGTACTTTCTCACGGTGAGTTGCACGTGCATGCATAGCCGTGGGAGGATTTTCCTTGACGAATTTAAGACCCCAATTATTTACGTCAAGTTTAGGGACCCCTGCAGAGAGGATACTTCACGGAATGGCAGCATAACGGTCAAGCTCGCACAGAACTGTAAGCGTGAATTATGGGAGCAGGGGCTAAAATGTAATGTCAGCTTGAACAAAAAGGGGCTACTTTAATGAGCCCACCTGCACTCCCGAAGGGCATGTGATGTGGGAAAATTTCCCAAAGAGAAGGGATTGGATGACAAGAAAAGGAGGGGCGTTGGGACCTAGGTGAAGTTTTTGGAAACGGAGTGAGAGCTGAGAGTTAGAAGTGGGCAGTCGAGAGAAGTGGAACAAGGATCCACTAGCACCAGCTCGTCCTGTGCGCCCGGACCGAGACCACCCCGCTCACCATCACCAACTCGTCCCGTATGCCCGTGAGGAAAGCCCCTGCCTGCTCCCCTGTGACTTTAATGGAGGTAATTTATAAATAATATTTACAGTCCTTTGACTTAGGCCTCTGTTAATAATAATTCCTTATAAAATGATGTGGGATAATTAGTCTGTAAATAGAAAATATAAATGATTGATTATGTTAACCAAGTATTTTTGTAAATAAATGTATAGAATAAATGTCTGAATCTATATAAGGTATTATATTCATTCTGTGTTTCCCCCTTGTAACGAACACTGGTGTATAGGTTGTATGTACATTACAACACTTATATTGCAACTGTAACAAACAATAACGCAAAAAGTCTGATACGAGCTTTTCACTTTTGGCCAGACGGAATCATCAAGTAGGTTCTCATTTTAAGCACAGCAGAACGATCACGATTCCCATACGTTGTTTTAAGGCAAAGGGTTAAAAGGAACAGCTGTAAACTGCTGTTCTTAAAATAATACATGGAATTTAAGAAAACAGCTGAAATTTTATATCTATGATGAATATTCTCTTACTAGCATATAGCCCGTCATATGACGGGATCAGTAAAATTTTTAATTTTCCACAATTGTGAAGTACTCTGTGAGGCAGTTAAAAAAAATGGTTTGTGTTTTGGCTGAGAATTATCTGGTACACGCTCAATAATGTGTTTATCTTCATACTCCTCTAAAGTCTCCCTACATTGTAAATACAGTTTAGAATCCCGCTGAATTCATTTAGTCAAACCGTGTGGTTATGTATAAAAAAGAAACACACAAACAAACAAAATTCTTAATTTTCAAAGATATATAACTTAAAAGCTAGATGTTTATTAGTCCGTGAAATAGACTCCTAGACTTTTAGGAAAAGAATTTGTTGTTAATACCGGTGATTTCATTGCAATAAAAAATAATCGATGATTCAATTTAAAATTATCACTTATATACTTAATCTATTATTTAATACAAATATAAAAGAAAATTATTTGCTTAATATGTAAATTCAGTGATAAAACGTATGAAAATAATGCATGCGATATTTAAATCCCTTAAAGTAAAAAATGATTATATGAGATGGTTAAAGGAATGACGTCATAATGATAGAAAAATTGTAATTTTTACCTACTTATGTGGATAAATTGATATATTTAATCGCCTGCTCTTAGCAGGGGAATCCATTCCAGGTCCAACCGCTTCATAAATTGGTGGACAGACAACTTAGGCTATTATTATATAGGGGATAAATTTTAATACTATCTTAGATCTAGTTTCATTACATTTTGGAGTATGTGATGAATGTATAACATCAAAAAAGAGTTTTGGACTGATATATTTTGTCGTCCAGCGTTAAATTCGGACATTTAATAATGCTTTCTTAATGACCTAACAAACGAGACAGGGTATTTAACTAAAACCACATTCACTACAAAAGAAAACCTTGCACATTGTATGAGGACTTGCTCTAATAAGCTGTTACTTTATCCATTGTGGTGAGGCGATTTAGATCCGATATATAATTGTTTCATTCATAAAAGAAGTAAAATGTTCGGGATCTAAATCTGACCTCATCACATCGTTAGAGATAGAGGACCATAATTTAACGGATTATTGTTGTCTTGTACGGGGGTCTGATTCCGGTCCCAGATAAGAATCCTGTCTCCGTACTTGACATTAAATAAGAATGTACCTTTGTGGAGTATTTATGAGTCCCTAAGGGACAGGGCCCAATTAGAGGTGATAAGGTTACTCACGTTGGTGGTCTCAGGGCGGGGTTTGCTGAGACCAATGACTTTCTGGCAACTATCCCGATTGAGAGTCAAGAAGAAGAAGGGGACTAAGTTAGAGTTGGAGAAGAAGGCCCCAGAGAGTTTGGAGGAGAAGCCAGAGAGTTGGATGAGAAGGCCCCAGAGAGTTGGAGGAGAAGGCCCAAGAGAGTTGGATCGGTTGGTTGGTTGGGAGCACTACGGTCTACTTTTTTGCAACACGAGGGCTAATGAGACCGGGACCTACTGCTTAAAGCCGATTCCGAACGGCTACGAACACCCATGCCTCAGTGGGACTCGAACCCACGAACTCCGGATCCGAAGGTTAGTGCCCTAACAATTCGGCCATCGTTCGGCGAGAGTTGGATCGGAAGGCCCCATAGAATTGCAGGAGAAGGCCCCAGAGAGTTGGATGAGAAGGCCCCAGAGAGTTTGGATAGAAGGTCCCAGAACGAGAGTTGAATGAGAAGGACCCAGAGAGTTTGGTTAGAAGGTCCCAGAAGAGAAGTTCGTTTCGGAGGTCCCAAAACGAAGTTGCTATATACTCCAGCCAAGTCCGCCAGAAAGTTTCCTGCGCAAAATAGTACGGCAGCACCACAGAGACTCAGGAGAAAGCCCCAGATCAACGGTAGATATAAAGATTCCCTCTTATACCCTTCAACCAGAAGTGTTCCTGGCCCAACACTTTAGTCCCACAAAGGTACCCATTTTTTTGCATTACATTTTGAAATCGAGATTAGGTCCTCTCTCTCTACTTACAAAAAATTTCCTAAGTGTATATAAAGTTTGTCAGAAGTAATTTAAATAGTTTGACTAAGCTTAATTACTGACTTATTAGTTTTTTTTTTTTTTTTTTTTGTAAATAGATGTATAAATGTTTTTTTATAATAAATCTACTTTTTTATATTAAGCTATTCTCAGTTGCCATTATTTTAGAGGTTAGTTGATTCTTCATTTTAATGTCTATAGTTGCTCAGAACCTGTGGTTAAATTGTAGTAAAACAAATATTTAACACAACGCAATTTAAAATAAATTCCACTATACATTTAATCACAGGTTGTTAATAAATATATAACGAGGACTACACGACATCCATTTAAGACACAAAGATCATTAAACTATAAACATATGCAATGCCAACGTATGGAGTAAGTGGAGAGATACTACAGTGCACTCCGCTTAATGTGATCAGTTTGGTACACCTTGATTTTGATAACAATAACAGATTCATAGCAATAAACGATATGCAAAATTAGATAAAATTTACCCCCCCTTCTATAATTCCCACGTACTAAATTTCAAAATAAAATGAAAAAACTTACCTTATATTTATGTACTGTACATTATCCTTTAAAACCTAAGAATTATATACATAATTAAAAAGATCAATTGCTGACTGTGTACAATTTTTCTAAGAAGCTCCTTGATAAATCGTTCGTAATCATAATGTTTTTTAAAGTCATCGGAGCTGTATTGTATTTACACTTTCAATGCAATTCCGAGGCTGAGAAATATTTAACTGCGCTGCAGCATTGCGCTGACTTATTTTTGGTAACCTGCCATAACGATTTAAAATTTCGATCTTTTGTTTTAACCCTTTGACAGTTTCATTTTTTTCCAGAATTCGGTCAAAAAAATGTCACATTTTTTATTGCATTTTTTTGTTTATTTTACATTTTTAAGTAAAGATATGTTATTAAAATTAACATTTCTAATATTTTTAAGCATTTATTACAACTTTTTTTTCTTTCTATGAAAGCATCATAGAACTGAAGTTTACCTTTAGTCTCGTCGATATCCAAGTTAATTTTTGGAATTCCAGCGAAAGCAAATCTAGGAGGCGGATCCGAAGGATTATCACAATTAATTTCAAAAAATTGTCTTGCTTGACTGATTCCATCTGTACTACTATCAGAGTCACTACTATCCAGGTCATCTAGTAAACTTTCGCTACTATCATTTACAGATAATTCAGTTTCTGATTCCGAGTCACAAGAAATGAGCTCCATACGCTCTGAATTATCCATTATTTAAAAGTAAAACTATATTATTCAGCTCTTACATGAATAAAATTATCAGGCGGTTAGTAAAATATAACCAGAAAGCTATACACTGAAAGATAACAATTCGTCTTCTGATACAAAACATGCGAAAAAACCCACGCTTTTGAACCAATCAGAGTAGAAAATACAATAAACTGCAAACTATCATTTACTGGACGTCTATACGAATAATTTGTTACTAAAATTGGAAAAAATACGGCCGAAACAGTGCAAGCGAAATAGAAATCAGATTGCCCGTACGCCGTACGGGCAAATCAGTAAAGGCCCGAAAGCTGTGCCCGTACGGCGTACGGGCAAAACAGGGAAGGGGTTAATGTTAAATCATTTCACTTTCTGGCTTGCATATCAACAAGCTTCATGTAAGCGAGCAAGGCATAAATTGTGAATACGTTCCTTCTCAGTTCCTATAAGAATGCTTTGCCTTCTGACAACCTTTACCTTCTTTGCTTATCTGACAACTATTGATCACCAGCCGAGTGTGCGTATTTCAAAAACATTTTCAGGAACGTGTAATTTCTCACTCCTTTGATCATTCCCCATTTCCCTAGGTAGAAGAGAGAGAATTCTAAGAGATTAAAACAGCAGTGAAGGGAAGAAAAGATTGGGTTCCTTTTGAATACATTATGAATATTCCTTTGCCTGTTAAAATGAGGTTCGAAAACTGATAACATTAACCGATGTAACGATCCCATAAAGCTATAATTTTAACATACAAATGAATAGAAAAAGATCGGGACCAAGTGATTTCGATAACAATAAGTGATTGATAACAATAACAGTGATCACATTAAGCGGAGTCCATCAGAAGAGATACTGAGGGTTCATAAAAGCTATTCTCGTAAGTAATGCCCTAACACAAAATTTATTTTCATACAGATATAAAAAAATAATTCAGTTCAAGGGTAAACGATTGAAAGATGAAAACACGGTCGCGCGGTTACGATTCACCGATGATTCGACATTCTCGGAAAATAAAAAATCGATATCCCGGTCTCAAAACCCCAGCGGCGAAATTCTAAACACTCACGTATAGAACACTTGGCAAAAAAGAAATACAGAATATATGTAAAAGTAATTTTTGGTAAATAAATATTCTGATAACATAATACAGGAAACTTTTAGTAAAATAGCTGAATTCTTACTTCTATAAGCAAATATACCTCATAAATTTTAATTTTGTCTCAGCTCTAATTTCATTATATTTTAGGGTGTCTGATGTGTGCATGAAACTAAAAAAATATCTTTTTAGGTAGTATATTTTATGTCCCAACCTTGTAGGGGAGCATGAAAAATTACTTGATTTTTTTTTAAATATATGTGAAAAAAATTTAATTTTTTAAACTTTTCATTTTATCTGTTTTTATATCTGTAAATACTGTATTTTAGCACTGTAGAAATATTTATCAATGAATTAATTTTTGCTGTTTCTCAAAACATAGTACTCGAACCCATTAAACCAAAAAATAAATTTTTGGATTAATATAATTTAGCTTATTAAAGGACCTGTGAGTATAAAAAATTACCTGATTTTTTACAAATATATATAAAAAAATCTGTTTCACATTTTTTTTAATGTTTTTCAATTCCATATGCTTTTATATCTGTAAATAGTGTAGAAACAATAGCCTACACATTCATTTTGGCTGTTTTTTCAAAATATGATACTGAAACCCAGTCGGTTACCAGCTGAAAAGTCAATAGTAGAGATTACTTTTGATTCAGGTTGCAGCCACTCCAGTTTTTCTTCTTCAACCCTCACCTTTTCAGAACATCAATCCATTGTCAACGCTGAACTTTCAAAGGAGTGGAGGGTACATCCTATCCATTCCTGGTACTCTGGAAAAGATCCTGGCTCTTCGTTTCCACTCAGTTGTGACAGAGCCTCTCGAACGGCTAATTTGCAGACTGTCAAGTGGTCCTACTAAGAGTCTCTCATTGTTCGAAAGCAGAAAGATCTTTGGGGTCTGCTCAAAATGTCAAACTCAGCAAGCTTCTGCTTAGCACATCCTAGACTGTTTCGAATTTTCCACAGAGATCATACATTACCCCCCCCTTCTTGTTCTTGACTTCCTTAGGGTCAGAGGTTGGTTGGATCTTGTCTGACTTCGTCAGACAGCTGGAGGATAAGCCACAGCAACAACAACAACAACACTTTTGATTTAGAACTGTGGTAGCTCAGTCTGCAAATGCAGCTATCTTATAAGGGGGGGGGGTTCGAGGTTCGAACCAGTTTAAGATCCGCAGTGTTCGCTAATGGTGAATGGGACGCATATAATATGTTTGTGATTCAGAACGTCCTCCAATTTTTTTATCATATTATCCCCTATATAATAATATCCTAAGTTTCCTATCCGTCCGACCTCGAATTTATGAAGCGGTTAGACCTGGAATGGATAGTTTGGTTTGTTTTGAGTTACGGTCTATTTTTGCAACAAGGGCTAATGAGACCGGGACCTACAGCTTTAAGCCGATTCCGCGGCTACGAACATCCATGCCACTGTATCGAACCCACGAACTCCGGTACCGAAGGCCAGCATAACCAATCGGCCATCGTTCGACCTGGAATGGATAGAGGCATCTATATTGGATTCTTGATGAGTTAGGGTTAGCAAAATTCAAAGCGAGTAAAGTTTAAAACGAATAACTTTTAGTCAGCATAATTGTAAAATGGCACAATATTTGTTAAATATAAAAGGAAAAATGGTTCCCTATGCGGTCGTGGATGGAGCATGTTTATTTCGATCTGTTTCGTATCTTATGTTTGAAACGCAGTCTTTTTGAAGTGAACCGGAGAATCAATCATTGTACATTGAACTATTGGGGACATTCAAACAGCTCCATCTCTGATAGCTGTATCACTGATCTAGCTAGCTTGCTGTTTGGGATTTAACTGCACCCCTCGCTATTTGACATCGCTTTCCGATATCGCTGTTCTGAACTTCGGAAAACTTCGGAAGATTTTCCCAGAACCCACATATTTGAACCAATTACATTCCGAGGTGTCAAAAGACCTAGAATGGCTAGATGCATCCATATTGGAATCTTGGTGAGTTAGGGTTAGCAAAATTCAAAGCATTTAAAGTTTAAAACGAATAATTTTTAATAGGCATAATTGTAAAATGAAACAATATTTATTAGATATTAAAAGGTAAATGGTTCCCCATACGGTCGTTCCAATAATTAGGGATGGAGCATATTTATTTCGATCGCTTTCGTATCTTATGTTTGAAACAGTATTTTAGCAATGAACCGGAATGACTTGTAATCGGGATCTTCAATCTCAACGATTTCTTTGAATCAATCAATGTACATTGAACTATCGGGGGCAGCTCCATTTCTGATAGCTGTATCACTGATCTAGATAGCTGGCTGTTTGGGATTTAACTGTAATGCTCGCTATTTGACATCGCTTTCCGAGTTGAACTTCGGCAAACTTCGGAAGACTTTCCCAGAACCCACATATTTGAACCAATTACATTCTGAGGTGTCAAAAGACCTAGAATGGATAGATGCATCCATATTGGAATCTTGATGAGTTAGGGTTAGCAAAATTCAAAGCAAGTAAAGTTTAAAAAGAATAATTTTTAGTCAGCATAATTGTAAAATGAAACATAAACTTGTAAAATGGAAAATTAAAAATTTTACTGATCTCGTCATACGACGGGCTGATGCTAGTTTTATCAATATTTTTTGTCGGACAGAAGCTAATTATATTTTTCATTCCATAAACCTCAATTATATAATTAATTATATAATTAAGTATACATTAGTTATATAATTATATACTCAGTACTCATACCTCAGTTATATAATTTATATCATAAAATGACAAAGGCTAAAAATGCTTGAGAGAGAATAAATCCAAACCCAAGTAGTTAAAAAATATATTAATCTGCTGGCTGAACAAACGTTTTTAATTATTAAACTTTTAGAGAATACATTTTTAAAAACGCAATCAACTCAACTTGAATACCGATCACTGATGTGCGTTACTAACTTTTTTTTTTCATTGCCAAAAGCCGCTTATCGGGAAATACTAAATGTTCGTTTCAGATAAGAATGTATCTTCGGAATATAAAAAGCGCTTTTGATAGTGAAAAGCAGAGATAAAATTTTAAACAGTAGGAAGGACACGATGTTTGTATTTATAACTTTTTAACTAAAAAATGTTTGCTGGAAATGATTGCCCCTGAGAAATAACGATTTTCCAGCACAAATAAAGTGCTATCTCTCGTTTTATTAACTAGTCAAGCGGAAATAAGACTCTTTAAAACCCCTAACGTGGTTGATTTTGTTTCTTATTACAATTATTTTTATAATTGTTTACTAAGTAATGTTTTTACCTGTAATATTAAGTTGGGGAAAAAGAAATCCCTTATTTTTTCTGTAGATGGCTGTAGTGGTCGGTATCTCATAAAGTATCTATCCAACAATTTCAAATTTATGCTCGTTGTCAAGGTGACATTTTACACTAAAATAATCTTTTTACTGTTTTTTGTTTGGTCCAAATGGAAGTCAACAAAGAGAAAATTCGGTACATTTTACAGTTTTTTTTTCATAAAGGCAAAAATTCAAGCCAGGCGGCTGAAAATGTGAATGGTGTTTATGGTGCCGGTACTGTAACAGCTAATTACGTGCAATTTTGTTTTCGTCTATTCCGTTCAGCATTTTTGATGTTAAAGATGTATCCATAGGCAAGGCCGTCTTCGAAAATGTCGATAAAATCACAGAAATAATAGAATTTGACCGGCATGTTGGTAGTCTTACCATCGCTTAGGAGCTAAAGATTGAAAACAAAACAGTTTTAAACATTTACGCAGAGTTGCATTCAAAAAGAAGTTCGATATTTAGTTGCAACATCAATTAACATCAAAAAACATGATAGATCAAATTTCCGTCTGTGAAGCCTTGGCCAAACGGAATGAAATCAACCCCTTTCTTAAACGGATGATGACTGGGGCTGAGAAATGGGTCAAATACGACAATATTGTGTGAACATGATCGTGGTCAAAACGCTGTGAAGCAGCTCAAAAGGTGGTCAAACCAAGACTGACGGCCAGAAAGGTTCTACAGTGTATTTGGTGGGACTGAAAGGGAATCATTTATTATGAGTTGCTTCTGTATGGCCAAACACTAAATTCAGATCTCTACTGTCAACAACTGGACCGTTTGAAGCCAGCGATTGACCAGAAACGGCCAGAATTGGCCAACAGAAGAGGTGTTGTGTTCCATCAGGACAACACCAGGCCAAACACGTCTGTAGTGACTCTCTAGAAATTCAGGGAGCTTGGCTGGGAAGTTTTAATGCATCCACCATATAGTACCTGGCACCAAGCGATTACCACCTTATTCTCTCATTGCAAAACTTCCTGAGTGATAAGAAATTGGAATCAAGAGAAGCTTGGGAAAATCGATTACTAGAGTTTTTCGCTAATAAGGACCAAGACTTCTATGAGAGAGGCATTATGAAGCTACCTTTAAAATGGCAACAAATTATACAACAAAACAGTGCATATTTGACCCAAATCGGACAATCCAAATCATGTTAAATAAAGTCATTAATTTCACGCAAAAATAATGGATTTCTTTTTCCCCAACCTAATATATACACATAAAAACTGAATTAAATAATCTCTAACATTTTTTCCTATAATGCAATATTTTTCTGTTGAAAAATTATATTTTCTGTAACTTTAGGAAATTTTATTCCTGTTTAGAAAACATTTTTATATCCATTTGTATAGTTGTGAGAACCAGTGTGTTTTTTAATATTGCATTTGGCCTCACGATGGCAGAATCAGTAAAACTCTGCTCTTCGGTACTGAAGTTCGTGGACTTCAATCCCAATGTTGGCATTGAATCTCATATGGACTTTTAGATCCACCTGCTTGCTCTAAAAGCGATTAGAAAATATGAGGACAATATCACAAATAGCCAAAAACAATGTTTCAAAATCAGTGATAATCATTAAATCATTTAAAAATCGTTTTTGAATTTCATAAATATATTTGACCAAAGGATGGCAAATGGGTAGAGTACTGCTCTCTTCAGTCCCAGAAGTTCGTTTGTCCGAATCACTGAGTAGGGAAAGATGTTCATAATGCCTTCGGAATGGGTTTTAAGCAGTAGGTTCCAGTCTCATTAGCCCTCTTGTATCCAAACAGTAGACCGTAGCGCTCCCAAAATTTTGTGTTAGTAAATTCGACAAATCCAAGGCTGGGGACCGTGATTTACCTTTTGCAAAAGGATAACTAATGAGACCATAACCTACTTATTAAATCGGATACAAACATACCTGTAAGACGCGGAATATGAATATTAGAAATGAAAGAAGCATCGTAAATACAGTATAGATATCTCCTATATAATAATAGCCTAAGTTATCTGTCCATCTATTCTCGAATTTATGAAGCGGTTGGACCTGGAATGGATAGAGAGATCCATATAGGATTCTTGATGAGTTAGGGTTAGCAAAGCTCGATATCCACCCCTTCCCCCCTTTTCTAACATTTAATGCCATTATTTCAAGCCCTGTTTTTCCCGGTTAAGAGCAGGCGATTAAATTTATCAAGTAATAAATAGGTAAAAATAACGTTTATTTCTAGCATTATGACGTCATTCCTTTAACCATCTCATTTATTCGTTTCTTATTTTAAATTATTTAAATATCGTCCGCATTATTTTCATACTTTTATCACTGAACTTAGATATTGCATAAATAATTTTCTTTTATATTTGGCTTAAATAATAGATGAGGTACATATGTGATCATTTTAAATTTAAACAGCGATTATTTTTTTCTGCAATTAAAAATTTCATCCCCGGTATGAACAAGAGATTATTTTCATAAACATCTAGGAGTCTATTTCTCGGACTAATAAATATCTATCGTTTAAATTATTTATCTCTGAAAATTAAGAAGTTTTTTCGCTTGTTTTTTGTGAAGTTTTTGTTTTTACGCATAACTACACGGTTTGCAAACGATTCGCTCAATTTTGGACATCATTCATATATATACCGTCAAATAATCACTGCCAATATTAAAACCTCTGATGTTCATCCTGACACGTAATGACAAGATAAAGTTGGCTACTAACATGCAGTCAGTGAAGATAAACAAATTATTGAACGTGTACCATATAACTCTCAGCCAAAAAGAAACCATTATTTTACCTGCCTCATAGGGTACTTTACAGTTCTGGAAAATAAAACTTTTTACTGATCACATCATATGGCGGGCTGTATGCTAGTTAGTAATATTATTGTGAACCTCAATATTATTTCCTATTTTCATTTTTTACTTATAGTGTATAATTCCATTGCTTTCTAAGTGTTGTTATATGTATTTGTCCATGCTTCAAATAGCAGCGTGTTCGTAGAGATAGGTTTATAAGAAACATCCGTAAACCTAGTTTTAGAGCCGATTCTGAATGGCTACAAAAATCTATGTTACAGTGGGATTCGAACCCACAAATTCTATTTCCGAAGATAAGTGCCCTAGCCATTCGACCACCAATCAGCTTGATTTTTCTATTTGTTTAGAGGCTTTACGTTTAAATTTCGTATCACTTAGCATTTTCCCCTCAGAACAAAAATCCACAGCAGTCTAATTCCACTTTGCTTGTTTCACAGCTTTCCAAAATTACTATTAGTCTGTTACTATTAGTTTACTATTAGTCTTGTTGCCTGGGAGTGGGGAAGGGCAGAATCGATTGCTTTCCGTTCACTTTCAGCTAATGTAGTATAGTTTATTAAAATAAATATCGTGATATACCATTTAAAGTGAGAAAAAAATAGTTGTTTTTACGAATATCGATGGATATATCTGAGTGTTATTAAAATATTATTTTTATGACATCGTATAACATTGTTAACAAAATTAATGAAAAATCAAAACAATAGTTCGTAAAAACTGAATAGTAACTGAATAGTTCGAAAATTTATTAAATTTCATTTTTTGGAATTATATTTCACTTATAGAGAATAGAAACTGCTTAAAATTACATTCAAATTTTAATTTTATGCTATGTCAGTCAATATTGGCTACTGGATACGGTCAACTCTCTTTTGCTTTAGGAGAGATAATGGGACCAAGACCTACTGCTTAAATTCGATTCCGAATGACTGCGAACATCAATGCCAGCAGTAGGTTTCAAACCTACGAAATCGATATCAAAAAACACCTCCCTACCCATTCGGCCGAATATCGATATCAAAGAACACCGCCCTACCCATTCGGCCCAAAATCGATATCAAAGAACACCGCCCTACCCATTCGGCCCAAAATCGATATCAAAGAACACCCCTACCCATTCGGCCCAAAATCGATATCAAAGAACACCGCCCTACCCATTCGGCCCAAAATCGATATCAAAGAACACCGCCCTACCCATTCGGCCCAAAATCGATATCAAAGAACACCGCCCTACCCATTCGGCCCAAAATCGATATCAAAGAACACCGCCCTACCCATTCGGCCCAAAATCGATATCAAAGAACACCTCCCTACCCATTCGGCCCAAAATCGATATCAAAGAACACCGCCCTACCCATTCGGCCCAAAATCGATATCAAAGAACACCGCCCTACCCATTCGGCCCAAAATCGATATCAAAGAACACCGCCCTACCCATTCGGCCCAAAATCGATATCAAAGAACACCGCCCTACCCATTCGGCCCAAAATCGATATCAAAGAACACCGCCCTACCCATTCGGCCCAAAATCGATATCAAAGAACACCGCCCTACCCATTCGGCCCAAAATCGATATCAAAGAACACCGCCTACTACCATTGCGGCCCAAAATGATCGATATCAAAGAAACACCCGCCTACTACCCATTCGGCACAAAATCGATATCAAAGAACACCGCCCTACCCATTCGGACCTCGTGCGCCTAAGTAGATTTTGGAATCAAGACATTCAGTCGTATGGGTTTGCTTTAAGATACTAAACCATGGTCCAACAGTATATGTTTTGTAAATAAACTCAACTCGGTACTGAAGAGCAGCGCACTACCCATTCGGCCACATGTCGAACGGATAAATTTTTCAACCAAAATATTTAACTGCTTAGACTTGTTTTGAGAAACTAAGCCATGGATCCAGAAATATTTGTTAAATTCATAAATCGATCCAGTTCTCTAAAAAAATATTCGATTTCCATTAAATATGACTTATTACTGTTAGATACTTTGTAACTCCCTTTGAACAACTAACGCTTTAGCCAAAAAAAATGCTAACTAGTGAAACAGCTAGTTGGAGAGAGCACTATTTTGTACATTATACATACTTACTGTACTTTGTGATATAGGGCCTCCCCAAAACATAGAAAATCACCGACGAGGAATCAAAAATTGAGATTCTTAGCAGCTGAAAGTTATTGTGCAAGTTGAAATTGAATTCAGTCTTCATTAAAAATTACAATAACCCAAGTTCGCCTAAAAGTTTCAGTTCGAACGCGTAAAAATTCTTTAATTAAACATCAGAAAGGTGGTAGAAGTATTTCTCTTTCAAAAAGAAAAGTTTCAAAAGACAATTTTAATTAAAGCATAAACTATGTAAAAATTGTAAAAATTAATTTTAATACTTTATATACCCATACCGAAGATTTTCTAATTTTTTTCTAAAAATGTAATGAGCAATGAATATTTTTATACGTTTACATTTATTCGATATTTTTCTGTGTCAGTAATGGAGGTCTAAAATAAAGGTGATAAATGAATCAGATGTACAAGTTTGGAAAGTTTCGCCATACTACCTTTGAATTTAAAGTATAACAAGTATATAACAGTAATTCCTTTCTTAAAAGCTAAATCTATACTTTGATATAATTATAAACAGCTGGATGCTAAAATCTCAAAACACGTCCTGCATTATTATATCTTTATATATACTCGTATAATTCTTCTGTCCTCGGCGTGTGTAATAGAACTCCTCCTAAATGACTGGACTGATTTTGATGAAATTTTGTGTATGTCATTAAGTTGATTCAAGAATGGTTTAGATTCACAATTTGATCCGATAAAAAATTCTTTTTTAATTAAAAATCCAGAATTGCACGCTTATTGAGATTATTATAATGCCGCTTGAAACCCTTCACTGCCAACGTATCTGTGGCGCAGTGGTCGGCCCAACGGGATTCAGTACGAGAAGTCCCAGGAACTAATCCCCGTACAGGCGATGTGGGATTTTAATTTAATCTAATTACGTTTGTGATGACTGTACGAGTGTTGGCTTCAAGTATTTTTAAAATAATTTTTTCGTTACTTTTCTCTCAAAACGGTCCAATTTATAATTTATCTAAAAACATTTTACAATTTTTGGATTTACAGCGTTTAAGCAGGACAACGTCTGTCGGGTCTTCTAATATATATATATATATATATATATATATATATATATATATATATATATATATATATATACACATATATATATATATATATTATATACATAATATAATATATATATATATATATATATACATACACACACACATACACACATATATACACACATATATATACACACACACATATACACACACACATATACACACACACATACACACACATACATATATATATATATATATACACATATATACATATAACATATATATACACATGCTATATATAGAATATATATATATACACACGCTACATATATATATACACACAATCTGCTTTAAACTACCACACATTATCATATATATACAACATATATATATAACCAAACAATAATATATATATAAATATATATATATATATATATATACAAATATATAAAAATATATACAAACATATATAATACAAAATTCGTATTATATGCACACACACAAAGAATTACACACACTGCTATATACACTTATACAACAATTTTACATACATACATATTAAATACACACACATACATACAATAATGCACACACATACATATATACCACATATTACATATATACACACACATAATTCTGGTACCACCCATACATTCTGCTAAAAGATCAGACAGAGCTCGACAATTTCACACAAATTTTATACACATTCGTATTTTACAAATCTAACACAGATAATAAGTTACACACACCTGAATACTAAACATAAAAATGTTGCGTCTTCGTGACACCATTTTACTTACAACACATACTTATACACATTATACAAATTAATACACACACAGTGCTGAAGCAAACTGAAGAAAAATGTGTGATATTTTAAAGATGTGATGGTTGATTAAATTTTTACACACATTCTACAGTAACAAGAGAGCCGCGTTATTCACGGCAAACAACCATCTCGTAACAGGATTGCTGGTTCGGAACACTACATAAGACCCGCAATCTTCGTTGAAGGTGACTGGGGCACGTAAAATATGTTCTTGGTCACAATGTCCTCCAAGTTATCAATCAATACCTACATCACCAAGCCTATCTTCTACACATCCTGTTTCAAAATTATAGGATCCTACACATAATCTTACTTTCACCCTTGAGGTGTTCGATAAAACGAAAAACGCACCCATTTGCATTAATACGAGTAGCCTCGCCTTAATCGTGCTTGGTTTGACCAAGTGGCATAAGACAAAAACAATTACAACGAAACTAGAAATTTCGTTATAACTGTTGTTGGGTTAACGAATCTAGAAACTACTGCTTAACCCCCTTGGAGTCTGATTTATTTTCCATTTACTTCTTTTAAATCTGAGGTCAGGTTTTATGTAAATGTGAATACTAATATCAATTAAAATAAATAAATAAATATATATATATGTAATCATCCAGGGACCAACCAGCCCCGAACTTACATGAAAACTGCTTTTGAAATTGCCCCTATTATTTTCCTCAGCCCGGGCATGCTGGGCTGCCAAGTGTCCCGCTAACCGTCCGTTAGAAAGAAGCACATCATTCGTCTTGGCCGAACTTAACTTTTATTTCATCCGATAAAAATAGCACAGAATCCAGAGACGTCTGAACCCGACGGAGTCAGAACGCTCTATTTCTCTAAGTAATAGTACTGCCAACCTTCTGCGAGAGACGGCTAAAACCCGTGTGTGGGAAAAATGCTGAAGCACGTGTTATTTGCTTATAGAAAGTAACCTTTGACTGGAGACATCTGCAAAGTGTGGCGTTTCAGAGGAGCATTACTGCTGATCGTTACAAATTTTCATGGGAAAGTTATAACTTCCTCATTAAAATGCCAGCTATATCATTTTCTGTTTTGGGAATCATAGAAAGAATTTCGGGGTTCGGCTGAAGGAATGAAAACATCCTCGTTTAAATTGGATGACTGGGAAATATGGTTAATAAGAGAAGAAATTAAGATCTAAAATAATGAATGGGGAAAAGGGATAATTTTGGAATACGCTTTAGGGTTTAGATATTGATATTATTACATATATATATATATATATATATATATATATATATATATATATATATATATGTTTTATGCTAATAGCTGGGACATATGTATCCCAATAGACATTTTAGGGGGAATATATAAAACCCAGAAGGCTTGAAATAATTTTATAACAGGGGTGGGACACATATGTCCTGATAGATTCTAAAATCTTAAATTCGAATTGCTACGAATGGCTATGTTATCAGTGGGTCTCGAACTCACGAACTCTAGTACCAAAGAACAGCCCCCTACCAGTTCGGCCTTTTATAGACCTGACAAAGATGATATATAAATGAAAATGTCAGTAATTTAGAGTCATTAAGTAACTATAATAATAAGGAAATAATAATAATATACACAAAATCTCATGAAATCTTGTATAATTATAGTGTGTTGTTTTCAGTAATATGTGATAGAAATTAAGGAATTTTGCAAGTCATTTATTACTAATGCAAAAGCTCCAAAGTTATTGAATCTCAGATATTATTAAATCAAGAAATTTCAACTTTACAAACTTTACCTAACAATCAGAATCGCAAATGAAACTACGATGCCATTGATAATTAAAACAAATAACTTTTCCAAAATATTTTCGACTAGATCACAGCTACAAATGCAAAGGGGAGGACTACGAAAGACTACTTTGAGAATTGAATAACACTTTACTGTATAGAGTTACCGCATTAATTTAAAAAATAACTAAAATAACTTCTGTATATTTTGATGGGAAATCTATAACCTGTGATATCTTAGAAACATTGGCAATATATTTCTTCATTAAGGAACATTTTGGAACTTGGCAAGCCAGAAAGCAATATTGACACTAATTTAACACAGATTTTTAACACATCGTGTCAATGGCAATCCTACCTTTGTTCTACTCTTTGGGCTAAGAATTTTCCTCTAGCACTAAAGTGGAAACAGACCACAAATTCATTCAAAACTTTTTCTTTAAAAATAATAATCAGTACAAATCTTTCGTTTATTCATTTAAAAGGAGGAAGAAATGTAAAACAGTGCTCATAACGTACGACAAAATGTAACAAGTTGTACGATTATAAAAATGGCGCTAAATCTCTAAAAGTTCTAGAACTATCCCATGTTGTAGAAAAACAATAGACTGTAACTTGCTGAAAACTTAATAACTAAACGGCTGAAGAAGCTGCAACATTGTACAGAGAACGAGTTATCTCATTCCTAGCGCACAGTGAATATTCCAGGACGACGAAATATATCGTCTATGATGAAATCGTTAAAAAAGGATGGTAAGAAAGATAAGAGTGTTAATTGTTAAAAAAAAAGTCCCAACTTCAGTTGAAGTTCTTGCTTGATACAATCACTTCAAACATCTTGAGAAATGATTCATGTTCACTTACTTAAAATATAAAGGGTGTGTTCTTATACTACGAATGAAGAAAATTGGCTGACGTTTAATTGTTTCATTTACAAATAAATAAATAAATATATATATATATATATAACGAGAAAAATGGCTCTAGAGGCATTCCACCTCCAAAGAATTATCTATTGCAAAGAAAAAAAAAGTTATATACACATATATTGCTTCGACAAAGAAACATTCCTCTGTCCAGGTACGGGGCAACTTCTCCCCCTCACCAATTAATAGATCCGATCCATTCTTCGCATTTTCTTCCCAACGAAGAAACCTCACAGGGTGTCGCAACTCTCCCTTTCTCTCATTCGTCCTCCTTGTACTTGTGTCAACTGTGCCGTTTAACAATTAGGCAATCATTTTGCCAACCCACTGCACAAGGAAGGGGTCTTCCTTTTGATCAGGTTGTTGAATGTTGTTAGCTGCTTTAGGAACACCAATCTTCTATGGAAACAAACCCATTGTCGTAGTAAAATCTTATTCGTATCAAATCTCATTGTCGGTCAAAATTCAGAATTTCAATGGAGATCGTTAACGGGAAAGTAATGGCTTTTATACCCGCTCATATATTCTTTTTCTCTGGAGCGCTACGGTCTATTGTTTTGCTCCCGATGGCTTATGAGACCGGTACCTACTGTTTAAAGCCGATTCCAAATGGCTACGAATATCCATTCCCACCGCGGGATTCGAACCCGCAAACTCCGATTACAGAAGGGCAGCACTCTACCATTCGGCCATCGTTCGGCCCTCATTCATATGTTCATTGATTAGTAGCCTATTGTCTCTTGGCTTATGCCAGCCGTCTGGGCCTCTCTTTCGGCAAGTATCTGTAGGGTCATCTTTAAAACATTAAGAATTCTTGTTTAGCTCCGAGAGGGTTACAGCTCTATACCATATGGTTTGTTTGGTTTGGACATAAACAATCTCCTCCTTTATTCACCCCTGTATGGTTAATTAATAATATATGCATTTTCCTTGGACTTTTCAAAGGATTTTGGATCACATTTTCGGATTAAGTTTAGTTCTGAAAGCTACATCGGGCATGAATGACACTTTCCCGACTTGAGTTACCTCATTAATAATTAAACACACTGAAAAAAGCACGTACATTTCCCCAGTCCCGCACCTACACGATTCAGTGAATTCACAGGTGTCATTCGTTAGTACTTCGTTAGTACCGGTTAGTACCGCAAAAAGTTTCGTTAGTACCGAATTTAAAATGAAATTATTGCCATTTTTTATTGCGGGGCTGGGGAAATGCGAGTTCCGCACTTATAGAATTCCCCCGTTTCAAAGATGTCATTCTATAGTACTTCGTTAGTACCGGTTAGTACTGCAAAAAGTTTCGTTAGTACCGAATTTGAAAAAAAAATTATAGCTGTTTTTCTATTCGGGGCTCTAGATAGGTAAACCCTGCAAGAGTATAATTTTGTTTATATTTCCAAATTCAAAGATGCCATTCGTTAGTACTTCGTTATCACTGGTAAGTACCGCAAAAGAGGGATGGAAATAGACATGGTGTATATTTTTATCACTTTTTTGTTTGGTTAAACAAGTAGTTTAAAAAAAGCAATTCTGGCCTTTTAAATTCAGAGTAAATTTGAATTCCTCAGACATCAAAAGCAGACAAAAAAGATTAAAATATTTCGCTCTTTTATTCAGTTTAGACTAATTTCCGTTTTTGTTTCGGCTTTCGTTTCTTTGCGGTCTGAAATGCAGTAAAAACGATCGGATGCCCTAAAAGTGCTAATTGAATGAAAATCGTTCACCGTCATAGCATAATCTGTTGTTCTCTGCTTAGTTTTTAATGTCAATAAAAGCTAGCTCGCGTACGCCATCTATTGACGTTTCTTAAATACAAAAGAGGAAAATGGAGCAATATTTATGATTTATTTTACTCCTGCTGCTTTCACAATTTTACTCTTCGAGAAGAAAACAAAAGCACAAATTAATTCCGTTTCGAACAAGAACAGAAAATTTCCTTTGTTAGAATACATCAGAAAAAAATTTAAAGGAAGTAGATAATTAAATTTTCCAGACAAATGCAATTTTATTTTCAGGGTATACATCGGCACATTGCAATCGGATTGTAAAAGACTATGGAAGTCTACTACAACGAAAGATTTATAAATTAATTTTACCTTCTACAAGCATTTATTTATTACTAATTTTCCTGTCCATGAAATTAATATGACAAAATATATCGTGAAAACAATTTGATATAGCAAGATACAACGTATTTAATATAAAGCATTAATATAGAAATATAAGCACAGCACAGTGAAAACAAAAGTATTCTGAATTTTATTTATCAGAATTAGCTCTCTGGCATAAAATTAAAATAAAAGGGCTAGAAGAGAACAGAGACGTAACAAGAGGGGTTGCAAAGGGGCATATGCACCCTCTTAAGATTCTTTCTCGAAACTAAAAAAAAAGAAGGGGGGGACAAATTTTAAATTTTGTCTTCCTTTTTTTAAGCTTATAAATATTATAATACTACAATAAGACCATTATCTTGAAATATTTCGGTTTTATGAAAAAGATCTTAGGGGGGGGGATAACTGCTATAGAAGCTTTACAATAGTGCAATATAGAAATTTTCCCGAAAATCCATTAAGTTTTAAAAGTTTTAGTCCCTTTGCCAGTTACAACGTGCACAGCTGAAAGATCGTTTTCAACTAAGAAATATGTAAAAAATTATTTGAGAAACAGTACATCAGAAATCCGTTTAAATGGACTCTGCTTCCTTTATATCTATAAAAATATTCCTGTAATTGAAGATGAAGTTTTAAATATTTTACGAAAGCAAAAGTGGATAATAAATATAAATTTGTAAAAACTAATATTAAAAAATTTTTTCATTGTATTGTAATCGAATATTTTTAACCTTTTTTTAAAAAAAATTACAACTGCCTTTTCCAATCATTAAATGGTGTTTTATTGATTTTCAATGATACAGGATTCTATCAATTCTGGTAAGTAAAAAATTTTGTTTTCGTACTATCTCTATTATTTTTCTTAAATGGCCATATTTTTCTAATTTTTATAACTTGGTAAAAATTATATCAGTTCGTGAATAGTTTTACAACGGAGAAATTAGATTGATATAATGTATTCTTTAGTTTTTACATAAAGATAATACTAAATTAAAGAAGTTTTTTTTTTTCATGGCAATTATAGATGCCTATATGAGAGAATTTACTTGGGGGGGGGGTCTGAAATAAAAATGTGTGTGCGCCAGTGGCGTGCGGTAGGTTTTCATACAGGGTGTGAAGAGAACATAGATTTTCCGATAAATCTTTAATTATTGAGACATCTGAATTCTTCATTCTGATACGGTTATTTATTATGAATACAAATTTAAAGATTACAATAAATAAAATATTTACCTACGAGTATTCAAGTTATAACTATAAAAACAGCAAAACTTATGAGAATTCTACTGCACTGAAGCAAAAATCATGTCTTTTTTTGTATGGTATCATATCGGCGTCGAAAAAGCAAAGCTTCGGGATTCCACGGAAAAACTTATATGTTCAGCAAGCGTAGCACCACATGGCGCCCGCCGCTGCGGTGCCTCATCCGGATGCTCATTGGTTCCGACAAACCGAACGTCTATTTCACGTGCAGAGGATTTCGCTGCACGCTGGCACAATAGAGCGAACTGTTTCTTGTTCGGTCAGTGGATTAAATTTTATTTATTAATTGTTTTCAACATTTGGAAATCATATATTCTGCGAAACAATCTTGACAATTTTTAAAAACAAAATCAGGGATATGGTATAACATAATATAACTTATATACTGTCTGTAAGACACAATGAATGGTAAAATTTGGACTGTTCTGTTAAAATTCGTTTCTTTAAAACAAAACAAACCGAAATAAATTTACCACACTAAAACATTTCTCTTTATATTGATGAAATACTTCTTTTCTATTTCCATGAAAACAAAATCTTACAATATATAAATTTAAACATTAACCGTCTGCAAAATCGTATGGCCAGTTAATCAGTTAAAAAAAAAAAAAGTCCCCGCTCTAATACAACGCTTAATAAACCGTACCTTCGGATGATTCTGAATGCAAAGTGCATGAAAAATAGCTGCACTTGCCTCAGTGCCATAGTATGCTGTTCTTCTCCAATAGCTCATACATATAAAGCGTGATTTCCAATTTAGTGCGCAGTGCTTACAAATCAGAACTTCCTATGTTCGTTTGAGCGTTACGTGGTGCAGCACCTAATAGAGCACGCACTGCGGGAATACAAGCAAGCAAATCAACATAATATTTGAATATATTCTAAATAATATTTATTATATACCATATAAAGATAGGTAGACATAGGTGCAGAAAATTATTGTTCCTCATAATTTTGCCAGGGTGTGCAGTGCACGCCCTGCACATATGGACCGCACGCCACTGGTGTACGTATATGTTGTATTTTCATATCTAAGTGTTATATTTAGTTTAAAGAACCGACTTTAGAAAATGGGGGGGAGCTCAAGTCCCTTCTGCACTTTCCATATGGGTGCCCTTGTTGGCAATGACAATAAGCACCTCCAAAATTAATTTCTGGGTACGCCACTGGTGGAGAAAATGGATGTCGATGACACAGTGATAGATTGAGGTGATACATCGACAATACTTGTATTTCCGAAACTAAGAAATGGCAATTCTCACTCTACAAGGAATAAAAGTAACTTTTACAATCTTTATATAGTATATATAGTTTATATAGTATATATAGTTATTTTAATGCGAAAATAATGTTAATTACAGTGGACTCCGCTTAATGTGATCGAGGTTAATGTTATCAATCGCTTATTATTATCAAAATCACTGGGTCCCGATTTTCTCTATTCATTTGTATGTTAAAATTATCGCTTTATGTGATGATTACATCGGTTAATGTTATCAGTTTACGGACATCATTTTAACTGGCAAAGGAATATTCACAATGTATTCAGAAAGAACCTATTCTTTTCTTTCCCTTCGCTGCTGTTTTAATTTAACGAGAATTCTCCCTCTTCCACCTAGGGAAATGGAGAATGAACAAAGGAGTGGGGATTAATTACCCGTTCCTGGAATTTTTCAAAAATACGCACACCCTGCTGGTAGTCAGTGGTTGTCAGATAAACAAACGTAACTCTTTCTTATCGGAACTGAGAAGGAGAGTATTCACATTTTATGCCTTGCTCGCGAAATGATTTAACATTAAAAATGCATGTGGTTGAGATTTAGACTTAGGTGAGATCTAGATGTAGTTGGGAAGAAAACCTATAAGACAGCTACTGAAAATTTCGGTAATTTATTTCTATTGTGTGATTTTCTGTGGAACGTTTGGGCCTTAGAGGCCTGGCGTGCCTCCTCGCGGGTTAAAAGTTATTATGGCTGCATTAGCATGAAATTATATATAGCAAGATACTATCGCTTAAAGTCTATGACTTTAAGCGATTGTTTTTACTAAGCCCCCACAAACACAGAGGTGTATGTATATTGCGACGTTACAGTATGTATGTATGTATACAGTAAAATCTGTCTGTAACGAAACAGGTAAGGACTTACAACATAAAAAAAGGCTATCAATTTGATCATTTGTGCATCCAGTGTAAATCGAAGATCGTCTTTAAGATCTAATTTAACTTTATTTTCAGGGGATATCTTTCGAGATAAAATTTAAAGTTACAGCCAGTTCTTGTTAGTGAACAACTATCAATATTTTTAAACACAATAGGATGCCATTTATAAAAAAATAAAGAAAAGTTTGTGATAAGATATTTATTTGGTTTTAAGTGTAAACACAGTTCTGAGAAATGAAGCTTTATTGATAAAGCTATTTTTAATTTCAGTCTATATACCTGCCGAAAAAGTAAACATAGAATGTTGATCCAAATAATAAAATTATACATAATCGCATATACTCGAAAATTTGGAGGGTGGTTTACAGTATTGACATCTACCGTCTCTGAAAGAGAAAACTCGTTCCAAGAAAATGTAGATATTCAACAGACTATTTTATTGTTGTCCCTAAAAAGAGGCGGTAAGCGTTAATGGGTTGATTGTAGAACGTCTCAGACGTAAAAATAAAGTTCTATGATTAAGATCATAATCATTAAATAATCTATAAAAAAAATCTCTGTATTTAATCTGCCAGTGATCTGCGAAGTCCGCTACTTTCAGAATCATTTCGTTTAAAGATGCTAAATTTAGTTTCCTACCCGTAGCTACATGAGAACCAATTAATTTTAATTAAAGTTGCAATTGGAGTTTCGTGTTTCATGTCATGCAAGGTACGTCTCATAGAATCGTTAATTAAGAATTATTAAGCGTCATTAATAGTTAATTTTTTTTAGCTTTTACTACGAGATTTAGATTTTTAAACGTTTACTCAACTTACGGAATAAAGATATAATTACCACCAAAAAAAAGCACTTGAACTGACATTTTAAAAGAGTTTTTTCTTATCAATTCTATCTTTTCGAATTAATTTGTACATGGTTTAAAATTTTATATTACATAGTATGTATGTGGATATATCTATATACATAAAACCCAAATACCATTCACTCATTCACTCATCTCGAAATCTCTGGATCCACTGAAACGATTACAGAGAAGTCTTGCACACTTACTTATTTAACCACGTAGGCGATTTTGGCCTATTGCTGGGCGACTACGTGCCATTGGTACAGGCACAGGCTTCGGCCTCTGGCTGCCTAGGCCCATACACAGCAAGTAAGCTTCACAGTGTGCTAAGAAACACTGTGTGGGTCGCCACTGTAGTTGCTCGTGATGATTTAGGATCTTTTAACTCTTCAGTAACGGCGACGAAAGCGTAGCAATTGTTCTCTCCTCTGGAATCAATGAGTGGTGAACGACACACTACTGGCCGGCGACTTATCGGTTCACCATCCATACACAACTTCCGATATGGGTTCACAACAACGGTACGTGAACAGCCCACTAAACGCACCGTTTCTAATATTGATGTTCCCAGTATCAGCCATAATGATTTTACCTTTATCGAAGTCTGATAAATCAGCTGCTTGCCCAATTGTGTCACTAATCGTACTATGTTTGGTAAGATAATGCATAACCGCTTTTTATACTCCAACATCAGCAGCGCACGAGCAGTGGTTTTGTTCTTGGGCGAGCATATTGTTATAAATGTAGGGTGGTCATAATGGTTCTTCTGTGTATATATACATGTATGTATTGTGGCAGCTGGTCACAAGAGAACCAGAGAGGGTCGGTCATTCTCAGTACCCGTGGGAATTTATTCCCCTGAAAAACGCAGGAGTTCCAGATCTAGAGGGGTTTCGGATTTTTATGTCCCTGTGTACATCTGTGTGGAATGCCGACTATCATTGAGGAGTCCGGTCAGCTGACCACTCCCTTGCTCTCAGCCCTTTTTCTCTCCCCCCCCCGCCACTTTTTACGAGGGATCTTTCAAGAAGAAGGTTGTTGGAGGCTGGAGGGTAGAGAAGGTTGTTTCTCTCTCCCAAATGATGTTTTATATCGTGTATATTTTGTATATAGTCGAGATAATAAAGTCTAGGACTTAAACGATTGTTTTGACTAAGCCTCCACAAACACAGAGGTGTATGTATGTAGTATGTATACAGTAAAATCTGTCTATAACGAAACAGGTAAGGACGCACAAACGTAAAAAAGGGCTATCAATTTGATCATTTGTGCTTCCAGTGTAAATCGTAGATCGTTTTAAGATCTAATATAACTTTATTTTTAGGGGATATCTTTCGAGCTGAAAATTTTCCATTATAGCACCTGATTTTCTTTTTGATTGATTTTGACTTAATTAGAAAATAAAAATTTCTACTTCATTTAGAATAGCATTTTTTGCTGGGGTAATAAAGGTTTAGCTTTATAAAAATTATTTAATTTATATAAAGCAATATATTATAAAACATAAAATATGTACACTGAGTAAAGAAAATAGAAATCTACTTACCCACATGAAAACTTTTGAAATAAGTTAGAAACTAATTTGTTATATCAAATAGAAACTAATAATATTTTTTGTTTTATTAACTAAATTTTTATTAATAAGTGTAATATATTTTATTTTTATGGCATAATAAATCCTAATTTTTTTTTTAAATTTTCAACTTCTCAACTGTTTTAAAATTTTTTAGCATTAAAACATCGCACAACTTTAAAATCTTTAAAACACATACGTTGCTCTAATTTGATATAAAAATGTAGTTTCTAATATATATTTCAAAATTTATCTTCAATAAGTAAATTTCACCTTTATCTTTCAATTCAGTTTCTTATTATTTAAAATATAGGGCTTGAATTGACAAAATTAAGTAATTTTGTAACAGAACGTTACTAAACAACCTCTCAGAAATTCCGTTCTAAAAGTAACAGTCATTTTTATGTTAGAATAAATCGAAATAAATCGACAGTTATAACAAAAATTTTTATACTCGAAATGTACTGTGCTTCCTTAAATAATTTTAAATTAAATACTTCACAACACTATAATCCTTCTCTTAGTGTTTATGCTTTGAGTAAAAATGTAAATACACTGAGTAAATAAAGAATTATGTGAAATCCAAGCATCGGTATAGACTGGTTTATCGTTATGCATGTAAATAGTATCGTAATATACAAATTTCATTGTATATGAAAATATATATGTAAACTCACAGACATGTGTGTGTGGACTGTATATACATTGATACAAATATATATTTATTTATATCAACGCATACATACATAAATACACACCGCCCACTTAGGGGAAAAGGGCGGAGTTACCGATCGCCAACGTTGGCGCGAAATCACAAATCTCTCGTGATGATGTTAATTTCGACACATAAAACGACATGGAAAGAAATTCATCTGAAACATTTCTACAAAGAAAAGGAAAATAAACATAAAATTCTAACACAATAATTTAAGAAAGAGGTACTCACCACAATCTTGGAACATAAAACTCGATTCCACGGGATGCAGAAATAGAAACAAAAAAATTAAGATGAACTTATCGATCACCATTTTGTTGTCTCAGGTGGTCGCAATGGAGCTGCAGTCTGTTTGGAAAAGTTTCATATCTGCGATCAAAGAATTTTTTTTTATTCTTAGGTTCTTGACTTGGTTGCCTGATAAGAGAAATAATTTTTTTTTAGAAATAATAATGTTTTCCCTGGGAAAGAAATGAAATCTACGCTAGATCATTTCCGAACAGAATCTCGTTTAATCCACTTAAAAGAATCCGTACGACTTCTATCTTGAGATGGACAGATCTTATTTTTTTCCCCTCTCGACTTATTTCTGGCCGTTACAGAAATAAAGTAACCACTTTATTTTATCGCTATGCATCAACAACGAAAAATTCTACTATTATTACTTTTTTGTTACGCAATTTTTGAAAAATATAGGTTAAAAGTGAAACCACTGCAGAATACGTATACTGGTTTTTAAACTTAAGATTAATTTCCGATTTGGTCTATTATCTCCAGATCAACTCGACACATTTTAATGGAATTTAGCCCTTGTACAGCAAAATGGTAGACCGTAACGTTCTAAACCAGGCTCCGAAAAAGGAAATAAAAAGCATACTCAGTTTTTCATAAAGAACTTTAATAAAAAAAAGTACTAGAAAACATTTTTAAGCATACAATGTACCTGAAAATAAGAATCACTGTAAAGAAATTTAGCTCTTGTACAAAAAAAAATAGTAGACCTCAACGTTCTAAACCAGACTCCATACAAAGAAATAAAAAGCATACTCAGTTTTTTACAAAGAACTTTAATAAAAAGAAGTACTAAAAAACATTTTTAAGGATACAATGTACCTGAAAATAAGAATCCTATAAAGAAATTTAGCCCTTGTACAAAAAAAATAGTAGACCTCAACGTTCTAAACCAGATCCATACAAAGAAATAAAAAGCATACTCAGTTTTTTACAAAGAACTTTAATAAAAAGAAGTACTAGAAAACATTTTTAAGGATACAATGTACCTGAAAATAAGAATCACTATGAAGAAATTTAGGCCTTGTACAAAAAAAATAGTAGCCCTCAACGTTCAAAACCAGACTCCGTAAAAGGAAATAAAAAGCATACTCAGTTTTTTACAAAGAACTTTAATAAAAAGAACTACTAGAAAACATTTTTAAGGATACAATGTACCTGAAAATAAGAATCACTATGAAGAAATTTAGGCCTTGTACAAAAAAAAAAATAGTAGACCTCAACGTTCTAAACCAGATTCCGTAAAAGGAAATAAAAAGCATACTCAGTTTTTTGACAAAACACTTTAATAAAAAAAGTACTAGAAAACATTTTTAAGGATACAATGTACCTGAAAATAAGAATCACTGTAAAGAAATTTAGCTCTTGTACAAAAAAAAATAGTAGACCTCAACGTTCTAAACCAGATCCATACAAAGAAATAAAAAGCATACTCAGTTTTTTACAAAGAACTTTAATAAAAAGAAGTACTAGAAAACATTTTTAAGGATACAATGTACCTGAAAATAAGAATCACTATGAAGAAATTTAGGCCTTGTACAAAAAAAATAGTAGCCCTCAACGTTCAAAACCAGACTCCGTAAAAGGAAATAAAAAGCATACTCAGTTTCTTACAAAGAACTTTAATAAAAAAAGTACTAGAAAACATTTTTAAGGATACAATGTACCTGATAAAAAGTATCACTGTAAAGAAATTTAACTCTTGTACAAAAAAAATAGACCTCAACGTTCTAAACCAGACTCTGTACAAGGAAATAAAAAGCATACTCAGTTTTTTGACAAAACACTTTAATAAAAAAAGTACTAGAAAACATTTTTAAGGATACAATGTACCTGGAAATAAGAATCACTCTAGAGAGAAAAAAAAGTAAACTTAAAAAACGTAGTAACATCAAATTTTAAAACAAAGAAATATGACTAAAAACTAGATTTTAACTGTTATGGACATCTTATGTGAGATCATCAGGTAATCTCCAGTGCTCATTTCACTTAATTTTAACTAGATTTCTACTTAGTAATTGATCTTAACAGCATGTTACAGGAAGGTACTGTGAAAAGCACAAATCAATCATGGTTTGAGGGGTATTATAAGAGGGGCGAAAATCTTCAGAATGAAATCTATCACACAGCACAATAGCAAAGAACTAAGTGAAAACCTAATTAAAATTAAAGGAAATAAGCAACTGGAGATTGCTTGATGATCTCACAAAAGACGTCCATAGCAGTTAAAATCTAGTTTTTAGTCATATATCTTTGTTGTAGAACTTGATATTACTACGTTTTTTAAGTTTACTTTTTTTCCCTTTTTAGTAATTCTTATTTTCAGGTACATTGTAACAAAGGTTGCACTGATTGCAAAAATTTAACTCGATTATGAAGTGTACATCTAGCTTTGTTAGGATAATTATTTTTTGTTGCATTCTACCTCTACCAAAGTTTCCTTTCCACTCAACACATTGTATGCGGGACACGTTCAAATACGTTTTCTGACAATTGATACTTGAGCGCGGGTCACGTACTAGTGCGGGTTAGTGTAACAACACGGTTTGTTTGTGGGTACAAAAATAACGGTATATACAGGAAAACGAAGCCGAATGTTCTTGTCTACTACATAGATTCTGGAAAAATTTAGACAAATGAAAATTAGTGTTTACATCAGTCGATGCGGAATCACAGAACGATAAAAAATTAAAATTATATACTACTATTTCTATTCGACTTTTCATATTTACGATACTATTATAAATTTATCCTCTAAAAATATATATTTTGTTTACAAAAATCTTATGGTTGTTATTTACATATTTCTATTTATATATTTGTTTGTATATTTCAATATAAAATACGAAAAGTTGGTTAAAAAATTAAATAATTTTCTATCTATTAAGATTTAACTGTATAACAAATTAACGCGTAAAACGCCCGCTTCCGGTACAATTCCGCTGCGAAATGTACCCGCACACAATGTGTTAAGGTACAAATTTAATAAAGTAAGAATTATTACCTCCAATCACTGAGCTTTACTGATACCTTTCGCACAAACAGCTCTGTTGTGAATATAAAGCAGATGTTTGCTAATAATTTGTGCTTAATTTTTGTCCTTAATCACGTCCACTTTACTTTCCTATTCCATACTTAATTAACCCTTGTAGAAGTAGTCCAACTTGTTGTATTTGTGAAAGGAGAAAAAGGGATATCAGTTCATCTACTGTACCTCATATGGGGACAGCCAAAGGGTTAACCTTAAAACGGTATCTTTACATTTCGGAGAGGTTTTGTAATAAAAATAAGTTGTTAGAAGTACAAAATAACTTTAATGTGTAATACACCATACTTTTAAATAATGTATGTGTATTACTTGCCTTTCCTTGCTTTAAAATAATTTTTAAAGGGTTGTCTTGCAAACGTAACCATATTAAAAACATTCAATAAAAACAGTATTACAATTTAGAGTTAATCAGAAGTGTGGTTCGGGGAATAACTGATCTTTGATTGTAATCATTTCAGAAGTCAATAATTTAACAACGATTCAAGTAGGATTTAAACTAATAAAAACTTATTTAAATAAAATACATGTAATTATGAAACTTTAAATAAACAAGACATGCACATACCTTAAGTTCATACAGATGACATGTCAAAAATAATGAAAATTAATTCAGGAATGGTCAAAATAGATACATAAAGATTTAAAGTTTCATTGTACGTAAGTATAGATATCGTATAGACACTAGTCAAATTTGACTCAAATGTTGTTAAAAAATGCTGTAGAAATCTGAACGTCAAAATATTTCGTGATTACAATGCTTTCTCTACTTTATAAGAGAAAAAAAAAGCACACAAAGTTTTGCGACAAATACTTTACTAACAAAATTACTAGAAGACAAGAAGAAATTTTTAAGAATACAATGTAATGAAAATAAGGTCTTCTAGAAAATAAAACTCGAAAAACGGGGTAACGTTAAGCTTGAGAGATGTACGAACTAGATTTTAACTACTATGGATAATAATAAGTTGTTAGAAGTACAAAATAACTTTAATGTGTAATACACCATACTTTTAAATAATGTATGTGTATTGCTTGCCTTACCTTGCTTTAAAATAATTTTTAAAGGGTTGTCTTGCAAACATAACAATATTAAAAACATTGGAGAAAAACAGTAATACGATTTCAGGGTTAATCAGAAGTGTGGTTCGGGGAATAACTGATATTTGATTGTTATCATTTGAGAAGTCAATAAATTAAACAACGATTCATTTTAAGTAGGTTTTAAACTAATAAAAACTGTATTTAAATAAAGTATATGTATTTATGAAACTTTAAATAAACAAGACATGCACATACCTTAATTTCGTAAAGACGACATGTTTAAAAAAATGAAAATTAATTCAGGGATGGACAAAATAGGTACATAAAGATTCAAAGCTTCATTGTACGTAAATATAGATATAGTACAGACACTAGACAAATTTGATTTAAATGGGGTTGACAGGATGCTGTGGAAATCTGAACTTCAAAAATTTTCGTGATTACAATGCTTTCTCTACTTTATAAGAGAAAAAAAAAGCACACAAAGTTTTGAGACAAATACTTTACTAACAAAATTACTAGAAGACAAGAAGAAATTTTTAATAATACAATGTAATGAAAATAAGGTCTTCTAGAAAAAAAAGGAGAAACTCGAAAAACGGGGTAACGTTAAGTTTGAGAGATGTACGAACTAGATTTTAACTACTATGGATAATAATAAGTTGTTAGAAGTACAAAATAATTTTAATGTGTAATATACCATACTTTTAAATAATGTATGTGTATTGCTTGCCTTCCCTTGCTTTAAAATAATTTTTAAAGGTTTGTCTTGCAAACATAACAATATTAAAAACATTCGAGAAAAACAGTATTACGTTGCAGGGTTAATCAAAAGTATGGTTCGGGGGATAACTGATCTTTGAATGTAGTTATCTCAGAAGTCAATAATTTAACAACGATGCATTTCAAGCAGGTGTTAAAACTATAAAAACTGTTTTTAAATAAAGTATATGTATTTATGAAACTTTAAATAAACAAGACATGCACATACCTTAATTTCGTAAAGACGACATGTTTAAAAAAATGAAAATTAATTCAGGGATGGACAAAATAGGTACATAAAGATTCAAAGCTTCATTGGAGGTAAATATAGATATAGTACAGACACTAGACAAATTTGATTTAAACGGGGTTAACAGGATGCTGTGGAAATCTGAACGTCAAAAATTTTCGCGATTACAATACTTTTTCTACTTTATAAGAGAAAATAAAAAACACACAAAGTTTTGCGACAAATACTTTACTAACAAAATTACTAGAAGACAAGAAGAAATTTTTAAGAATACAATGTAATGAAAATAAGGTCTTCTAGAAAATAAAACTCGAAAAACGGGGTAACGTTAAGCTTGAGAGATGTACGAACTAGATTTTAACTACTATGGATAATAATAAGTTGTTAGAAGTACAAAATAATTTTAATGTGTAATATACCATACTTTTAAATAATGTATGTGTATTACTTGCCTTTCCTTGCTTTAAAATAATTTTTAAATGGTTGTTTTGCAAACGTAACCCTATTAAAAACATTCAATAAAAACAGTATTACGATTTAGAGTTAATCAGAAGTGTGGTTCGGGTAATAACTGATATTTGATTGTTATCATTTCAGAAATCAATAATTTAACAACGATTCAAGTAGGTTTTAACCTTTTGAGGGGCACCCATAGAAACTCTTTGATTTTCAATGAAATTAGTTTATAAATGTTATCTATGTACCTTTTAAATATGAAGTATATGAAAAATAAATTATACGTGAGGAATAAACAAGGGGTAATTTGATTACGTAATCATCTCCCTTAGAACAGCATGAAAATGACGCATTTTTTAATAATATTGGAAAAATATTTAATTATTTTTATTGAAAGGGTATATAAATCAAATAGATAAGAAATTTGTAAACGAAGTTTAAATAGGTACTTTTATTTTAAAAAGTACTTTTTATTTCGAAAAATAGAATTTTTGCTTTTAGAATCTAGTTTTGATAGAGCCTCATTCTAAAGGCAGGTTTTAACAAAAATAATTAAAGAAAGAAAAAAATTAAGTGTAGATAGTTTGATGCATCAAAAATTGAAAATCTAAAACTTTTTTCTGTATAAATGAGAGAAAATTTATAACAGCCGGTATATTATATATACCAGTGCCCTTCAAAGGGTAAACTAATAAAAACTTATTTAAATAAAGTACATGTAATTATGAAACTTTAAATAAACAAGACATGCACATACCTTAAGTTCGTACAGACGCCATGTCGAAAATAATGAAATTTAATTATAGGGATGGTCAAAATAGATACATAAAGATTCAAAGTTTCATTGTACATAAGTACAGATATAGTACAGACACTAGTCAGATTTGATTCAAACGGGGGGTTAAAAAAATTGCTGTGGAAATCTGGACGTCAAAATTTTTCTGGATTATAATACTCTCTCTACTTTATACGAGAAAATAAAAAGCATACCAAGTTTTGTGACAAATACTTTAATAAAAAAAAATACTGAAGACAAGAAGACTTTTTAAGAATACAGTGTAACAGAAAATAAGTCTTCTAAAAACAGAAAAAAAAGGGAAACTCGAAAATCGTGGTAACGTTAAGTTTTAAATATGTAAAACAAAAACTAGACTTTAACTTTTACTACTACTATGTACGTATTTTGTGAAGTCATCAAACAATCTCCACTTGTTAATTTCAATTAATCATAAATTCAACTAGAGCAGATTCCATTTTAACGTTGATTTATTTTAACTTACAGAAACAGGAAATTTTTTTACAGAATAACATTTAGGAACATTTTAGAAAAACTATTCAGATAACAAATGTGCATGACAAAAATTTCACAGTGTTATTTAATATTTACGATAATTAAGATATTTAGGAATGAATTGTGAAATATTAGAGAATATTTGTAGAAATAGTTGTGATAAAACTATTTATTTCATAATTCCGCTATCAAAATGAATAATTATTTTCATGCAGTATATCTAAAAGAAATCTACCTGTAAGAACTATACTGTGCATGCTTTCAGTCACACGTTATCTTTTTCCATGTACCCCAAATATTTTCACATTTGCTGCAGTCAATGCAAGGATAGGCTACTCCAAATTCAGTACAGCCAAGAAGTAAATAGGAAGTTCAACCGAACTTGTTTACGCCATGTGAAAGCCCGATTATTTTAATTGCTTTACGTATGTACGTATTTTGTGAAGTCATCAAACAATCTCCACTTGTTAATTTCAATTAATTATAAATTCAACTGGAGCAGATTCCATTTCAACTTTAATTTTTTTTAACTTACAGAAGCCTGAAATTTTTTTTACAGAAAAACATTTTAGAAAAACTATTCAACTAACAAATGGGCATAACAAAGATTTCAACATATTATTTAATATCCACGATAATTAAGGTATTTAGGGATGAATTGTGAAATATTACAGAATATTTGTAAAAATAGTTGTGATAAAATTATTTATTTCAAAATTCTGCTATCAAAAGGAGTAATTATTTTCATGCAGTATATCTAAAAGAAATCTACCTGTAAGAACTATACTATGCATGCTTTCAGTCACAAGTTATCTTTTTCCAGACCCCCAAACATTTTCACATTTGCTGCAGTCAATGCAAGAATAGTCCAATCCAAATTCAGTACAGCCCAGAAGCAAATAGGAAGTTCAACCGAACTTGTTTACGCCATGTGAAAGCCCGATTATTTTAATTGGCTTTAAACAGACAGCTTTCGATAAACCATCATTAACTGATGGAAGTGCTGAAACCTGCTTTTTTTCCTATTTTGATAAACTCAGATTGACTTTTATCAACACCTTCAATTAAAAAGTGGGCAGTTATCTATGTTCCGAGACACCGATGAGGGTATAAACTACTTCAAGATCCTGGCTTTCATTTTTTTAATATTGCTTTATATATATCGTACGAATTTTCTTTATTTGTATAAAAGAAAAAGCATTAATTTATCAATTCTGTCGCTCCCTTGTGACGTGAAATTTTAAAAAATCATTTTGTTATTTTCTGTGCTTAATATGATATCTTAGATTATGCAAAAAAACTGTTTGTTCAGCATGATCCTATTAAGTAATATTCGAAGATTATCAAGAGAGATTTAATAGTTGGACGATGGCAAATATATCAGCATTTAGAAAGCTAAATATATCTAACAAGCAGTGCATTTAAAAAGCTAAATAAAATCTAAAACTAACAATCAGAGAATTTAGATGATAATGCTTATATTAACATTTTATAAATGGTATTTCAAAAATTGTCATTAGTAAATAGATAAATATCAAACACAAACAAAATATTTTATTTTTATAATCACTTCTACGGCAAATCAACTTTTCAATGTTGTACTACCAATAGTTACCGATAGCTAAATCAAATTTGAAGCCTTATTGTAAAATTTGAATATATAACAGATATCAGGACAGATAAAAATAGGTTGAAAAGTTATTGGTTTAATTATTTGTTGTTTTAATTCTTAATTCTTTTATTACTTAACTCTACAACCCTATCCTTACGTCTCCAAGATGGAGTGCCTTAAACAAACGATCGTGAGGGGACTTCTAATGAATAGATACTGCTGCTAATCAAAAGAAGAAATTATTATTACGCTCATGAATATAGTTTTACTTACTAAGAATCGAAAGATATTCAACAGTTTTCTTCCGAAAAGTGCTCTCTTAAATTCAAATTATGGTGTTCTTCAGAATCACTTAATAAGTGTGAAGAATCATCGATTAAAAGGCACAAACGAAAGAAAGAACGAAGTTCAAACAATTTTACCGGCGACAATTGAAGTTCCTCAAAACATTTTCTGGCAAACAGCTCCAGATGGGCTCCGGCAATGTTGACTCATTGGCAGTTAATAGCCAACGAGTACTCTATTTTTTTTCTCACCACGGATTGGCTGGTTATGACTACAGTAATTTATTTCTACTTGAGGGATTTCTTCCACGGATCTACTACTTAGAGCCAATTCTATATATCTACTAACATCCATACTAGCAAAATTAGAATTCCACCAAAAAGCCGCCAATCGACTATTCCAAAGTAAAAGAAGCTTCTTGAACTTCGAAACTATGTGCTAGGATTTATTTATTATATTTGTGCATTTTAACATTTACTTTTGAGAATGGTGCTCTTTTAACTGGTGATTTTTATACATAAAAATCTAGATTTTCTAAACGTTATTTATTAATATTAAGAAGGCTTCCCTTTTCATAAAAAAACAGGCTGATCTATGGCCAAGGGCGTTGCTATTCCGTACTTGAGTTTAGAAATTTGAATCGAATTACTTGCATAGATGTTCACAGCCATTCGAATCGGCTTTTTCCTTTTGAATCCATTTAATTCTCTTTTGAATTCCTCCCAGTATTTTGTGTTTTATTATCAATTAAACAAAATCATTTTAGAAAATATATTTTATTTTGTTGAATTTTATGTTTATTCTAGGTGGGCGAATTACACTTCCCCGGGACCATTTAAGGTCATACATAACATCCAATTTAATGAATTTAAATAGGATTTAATTAATTAAGCCAATTATTAGCCGTGGAAAGATGAAAAGCCTATTTCAGTGAAAAAGAGTAAATATCATTCTGTACACATCTAGCGATTACATTACCGACATCGTCTACAGTTGTAAATCAACTTTGATATATATTTTCCTACTCTGACTGAATATACATCATCCGGAACCTAACATTTCTTTGTTTGAAAGCTACAGTAAGGCCTTTCCATTTTCTTAAGGAATATCCGTCAAATAGCTAACGATCTAAAAGTATAGGAATGGTAGCTGGTGTTTAGCGGGCTCCTACAAATGTATTTTGCAACATCATTTTGGGGAGAAGTAACCTTCCCAAGGGCCAAGAAGGAGTTAAACATTAAGCACCGATTAAATCAGTCCAGATTGCAAAATATTGACAACTGCACTTCAATCTAAATTAAGAAAAATATATCCATGTACAACGTCAAGCCCATGTACAACGTACCCTGTCGACATAGTGGTTAGAGGTTTCGCTTACATAGCTGGATGGTGTAGGTTTAAATTCAGCGTAGGTTTCTGCTACCGTTTGTGTTCTTCGTTAGATCCCTTCATAGGAAGTAATCTTGACTGTCTAAATGGTTCTCCCATAATAAAATAATCAACAAACCTGTAGAATTAACTGAAAAGTGTATGAATAAAGGCAGGTGTCCGCACTCAAACCGAAAGGTGCCCTAATGGCTAGAGTGCTGATCTTCGGTACCGAAATTTGTGGGTTCGAATCCCACTGTGGCATGGATGTTCGTAGCCGTTCGTAATTGGCTATAAGCAGTAGGTCTGGGTCTCATTAAACCTCGTGTTTCAAAAAAGTAGACCTTAGAGCTCCAAAGCAAACCAAAGCCCCAGTACTAAATAAAAATTTGAAAAGATATGCAAGTTCAAAGAAATTATAGAAAAGAAATGAGGAGATTCGTGTAATCTAATTCACAAATTTATATATTGAACATGGGATGGGCAACCTTTCAACTACCGCTTATAATGTATACGGACGGTTTTAGAGACAGAAGGGCAATTTTTTTTTAGTATAAAAATATCCACAGAGTATAAATATTGAATTAAACAGATTTAAAATCATAAATTTGCTAATTTTATCAGATCACGAATATAAATGTCTAAAAACTATATACACATTATTTTCTACATCTTTAAATATCTTTTGCTGAGTCACTAAGAAATAATGTATAATCTATTTTAATTTTGGTCAACTGTGTCTATTCCTTCAATCAATCTTACTCTGTGAAATAAGTTATATTTAAAAATGTATTTGTGTTTAATTGTCATTAAGAGATTTTTAGATTAAATTTCTCACTCAACTGCTAATGTAATAAAATATCGTCCACATATTTTTCTTTGTTCTCTTATAGAGTTTGAACTGAACTACAAATTTCTTCCAACACAATGTAAGGAATCTGAATATTTCGTTTGGAGTACTACGTTCAACATTTTAGCTAAGCGGAGACTAATGAAACCAAAACCAACTATTAACCCTAGAACGCTATTCTGTTGTTTTCGAACGTTTTTTCTCTTTCTAATTTATAACTTTTTCAAGTCTTGTTTGTCTTACTTTAAAACAATTTTTTTTAAATTCGTTTTAAACAAGAAAAGGCAAGTAATAGTTATGCTTTAATTTTATTGCATGTGAACGTTATTTTCAGCTTTTAATAGCTTATTATTTTAATTACAAAACATCTGAGACATAAGGATAGTGTTATAGGGTTAGGAAGTGAATTTCAAAGGACTGCGAGCATCCAAAGAAATAGTGGGATTCGAATCCGCAAACTCCGGTACCGAAGAGCGTAATTGATCTGTGATTTAAAATGTCAAATATCTCCTCTTACTCATACGCTCTTTAGCCTCCTCATCCGCCTAGACCTCCTTTGAGACTCCTAATTTTCAAGTGACACTTCTTATATTTCAAAGTTTCATATGCAATTCAGCTTTACATCTAACTAAATTCTCGCTAACAGTTGTTAACAGGAATTTGAAAGGTAGATGTCTCAGATTTGTAAAATTGAATGAGGAAACAAAACGTGTTATGTGTGTGTGTGTTTGACATCTACATCGTTTCGGATAATAATTTTCGGAATACCTCTTATGACATTGTAAAGTGTTAATACTATTAAAATTTATCTATTTAATTCACTGTCTGTTTCGCTTAATTTACAACCATTCTCGGAGGTACTTGTACTTTACTTAATAGGATCGTAATTGACAAATTGTTCTATCTATATAATGCAAAATGCCCTTTTTTAATTGCTGTTGTTGCTAATGAATATAGGGAACGCATTTAACCCACATCCTAGTCAAAACTATAAATGAAAAACCCATACTATGTGATGACGCATACACAAATTATATATTATTCATTACTAAAAGCAAACGAGTTCGGTGGTGAACTTGAAGATTGCGCTGTCTTTCCTTTCTAGACTGGATGTTGAACGATGGCCGATTGGTTAGGCTGCTGGCCTTCGGATCCCGAGTTCGTGGGTTCGAATCCCACTATAGCATGGATGTTCGTAGCCGTTCGGAATCGGCTTTAAGCAGTAGGTCCTCATTAGCCCTCGTGTTCCAAAAAGTAGACCGTAGAGCTCCAAACCAATCTCCCAATCTAGACTGGATTTTATTTCAGACGAAAGATCTATTTCATACCATAGAAACAACCAAGAATTATACTGCTATCTCCACTAAATTGATTATCTTTTTCTTTGAAAACCAAGAACATATTTTGGCGGGTAGTGTATTGTGTTTACACAGAATGGTTCGGGGTCGATTCCTGAGAAAAGGCTTGGATGTTTTTAGGATGTACCCTTATATGGAGCCATGTATCTTTACCTATATTGTGCTTCTTAAATAAAATGGGAAATAAAGAAATCACAGGATTGTATGGCAAATGTAGTAAAGGCGAGAGCTTTGCAATTTAAAGAACTAGTAAACAAGGTACAGACGATGTTGCATAATATATTACGTATGTCGCTTTGTCGTAGTTTTAATGTTACGAACTTCTTTTTATCTCAAAACTATATTTTTCACGTTAATTCCGAAGGTTAAAAAAATCTACAGAATAAATATGAAAATTTTCATATCTGAATAGAGGCTTATTATCTGTAGAAAAATCGTAGATAATTTTTATATAGTAATATTTTCATTTTCTTTTAATTAAGATAAAATTAACAATCATTTTTTCAGTTTATTCATTCTATAAGCCACGCATTATTGATAATTTTAACGTAAAGTTAGAGTTTTTTTTAATTAGAGTTGAACAAATGATCGTGCTAAAAACAATTCGGAAAATGTGTCAAATGTATTTTATAGTTTTCTTATTTTGATAACAAATGTATTTATTTTCTATAAATACTAATTTTTAAAATGTCCTAAATAAGCTGTACAAAAGCTTTTGTCAGTTATAATACTATTTTAAATTACTAGAAATTGAAGTCAGAACACGTTTACCTGGTAATGTAAAAGGGTTATTCCATGTGAAATCAACACAATTTTAGAACAAATTCTACCTGACCCCCTCCAATTTTGATTAAATTTGGTATAGTAAGTGACTTCATGGTAATAAAGAAAATCCCCAAATCTTATGTTCAAATAATAATTGGTTTGGGAGTTATAAGGCTTTAAAGTTGCCAGATTTGTCTAAAAAATACACTATCGGCATACCTTTAAATTACACTTGCTACTCACCTAATTAAGCTAGAGATATGTGCAAGGTGTTATTTTAAACCTTTTTTAATGGGCTTTCATATGATATACAACACATGATGACTTGAAACTTTTTTAAAAATTTTAATTTAAATTAAAATTTAAAATTTAAATTTCTCAAAAAGCCAAGTTTTTAAAATTTTGAAAAAATCTCAAAAATTGCTCATATTATTGTTAATTAATCCTCAAAGTTTCATGTTGGGATCATAATGGGATCACAAGCTACAAAAGTTTTTTGTTTGATATATTTACTATTGCAATAACGAAAATGAGAACATGCATTTATTACTTTTAATCTAACTCAGCTGTATAGGTTGGCATTAATGTTTACACACTACCTTATACTCTAGTCTAGTATACTACCCTATACTCTAGTAAATAGTACATTTAACATTTGTGAAGATTTTAGAATGAAGAAAAATTATTAAAGTGCATTACTTTTGATGGATGGTGCTACTTATTTAGTTGAAACTGGTAGAAAGCTTTATGTGTTTTGAGAATTTCTACTTCAGAAAGAATATACATTGGTCCTGTTAGAGTTAAAGGATTCACCTTACACATAACATCTGAAATTGGAATTCATAGTACATCTGGCTTCATACATTGTGACATAGTACATTGGGATTATAATGGGATCACAAGCTATAAAATACCAAATTAGCTTCCATTAACACATGGAAAAATTAACACATACAAGGACTGCCTTGCTATGATGATTTGTAATCCAGCATCAGTCAGCTGCCACATGGGAGAGTGTACATCATGTTCTGGGACTACATAATTAAAAACCATACTTGATGAAACATTCGATGAAAATATGGTGGAAAAGGTCATTTTCAATCAGTGGATTTCTGTTGATAGGAGCTCTTTAGAAACAATACAAAAGTCAGCATCAGAATTTATTGACTTATTTTGTGAGAAAATGTCTGTATTAGTTTATCATTACTTTGTGGTGAAACAACAAAATTCATTTATAAACAATATAAAAGGAAATTTAAAAGATTCAGAGTTTGTAGTTCTTGATTTTGCTGAAAATTACTTATTTGTTATAGAGGATGAGGCTAATGTTCAATCTACAACTCATCCATTTGTTGTATATTACAAAGGGAAATTTGGAATTGACCACTTTACATACATTGTAATGTAAGACTCTTTGGAGCACAATACAGTAGCAGTTTACTGTTTTCAAAAGAAGCTTATTACTTTTTTTAAGACAGAATTTTAAAAAAAAGTGCAAGGGAAATATTTTATTTCTCAGATGGGTCATCTGCACAATATATAAATAATAAAAACTTTGCCAATTTATGCTTACATATTGAAGATTTTGGCATTGAGGCAGAATGGCATTTTTGGACAACAGCTCATGGTAAAGGACCTTGTGATGGGGTAGGAGGTACACTCAAGAGTTAGCGGCTTGAGCAAGCCTACAACGACCATATAAAAATCAAATACTTACACCACAACAACTTTTTAACTGGGCACAGGAAAACATCACAGGAATACATTTTGTTTTTCAACCCAAGAAGAACATGTTTCTACAGCTATATTTCTAGATGACCAATTTAAAAATGCTTTTGCAATTCCTGGGACTCAGAAATATCATGCTTTTATACCCACAGAATCAAAAACAAAAGTCTTTGAGAAGACATTTTCCTTTTCACAAGATTTATTGATGCAAACTGCGATAGCATCACAATAAAAGCTTCTATTTGCTGATATAAATGGCTATATTACTGCTGTTTATAATTGCAACTGGTGGCTTACATTTATGTTAAGAGAAAGAAGAGAAAAACTCTGAAGAGGTAAAAGTGACATTCCTTCACTCATCTGGACCATCACCATCTTTTTTATATCTATATAAGCCAGATGTACTATGGATTCCAATTTCCGATGTTATGTGTAAGGTGGATCCTTTAACTCCAACAGGACTAATGTATATTCTTTCTGAAGTAGAAATTCTCAAAACACATAAAGCTTTCTACCAGTTTCAACTAAATAAGTAGCACCATCCATCAAAAGTAATGCACTTTAATAATTTTTCTTCATTCTAAAATCTTCACAAATGTTAAATGTACTATTTACTAGAGTATATGTCGATAAGGTAGTGTGTAAACATTAATGCCATCCTATACAGATGAGTTAGATTAAAAGTAATGAATGCATGTTCTCATTTTCGTTATTGCAATAGTAAATATATCAAACAAAAAACTTTTGTAGCTTGTGATCCCATTATGATCCCAACATGAAACTTTGAGGATTAATTAACAATAATATGAGCAATTTTTGAGATTTTTTTTCAAAATTTTAAAAACTTGGCTTTTTGAGAAATTTAAATTTTAAATTTTAATTTAAATTTAAATTTTAAAAAAATTTTTAAGTCATCATGTGTTGTATATCATATGAAAGTCCGTTAAAAAAGATTTAAAATAACACCTTGCACATATCTATAGATTAATTAGGTGAGTAGCAAGTGTAATTTAAAGGTATGCCGATAGTGTATTTTTTAGACAAATCTGGCAACTTTAAAGCCTTATAACTCCCAAACCAATTATTATTTGAACATAAAATTTGGGGATTTTCTTTATTACCATGAAGTCACTTACTATACCAAATTTAATCAAAATTGGAGGGGGTCAGGTAGAAACCTTGTGTTGATTTGGTATGGAATTACACAGTAGCAGTTTAAAACCTATGAGACACATTAAACATTTTTTATCAATTTTTTCATTACTCTTCTATTTAAAAAATTTCATAATTTTCACTGACACGTTTGTCTAAAAAATATACAGAGAAGAATTTCATATAGCTAATTATGTGCTAAATTGAGTCACGTATTTTATATTACAAAGAAATTTATCCGTTTCAGATGTTTTTTACAGAAATAACACAACTATTTTTAAAAAATAATTTATTTTGCACTTTTTGAAAGATTCTTAAAAAAACTAAACTTGCAAATAAATAAATTATCGACAACTTTTATCATAGTACTATGGTACTGCACTTCCAGTAAACTTAAAGCAGGCAATCTGTTTTTCCTTCAAGCCTTCCTTCTTCACTAATTTCATTTCAATTTCAAAATTTCCCTGGAAAGATATAGAGAAAGAGAAGTTTATTATTATTTTCTAAACAAAAATGCTTAAGTTGTTTCAATATTTACTTCTTTCCAAGATTCACCTATACAAAATCACTGACTTGACCATTTTGTTATTACAGGCTTACCAAAAATGGTCAATATTTCTCCCTGAGAGGAGAGACACAAATTCATATGTATTTAACTAAGGGCAGTTCTCACCATAGCCGTTTAACAGCTAACCGCGATTAACGAACTGCGCCAACCAATGGAGGACTAAATTCTCCGTTTAAACAGAGATTAATCGCGATTAGCCTATAAACGACTTTGGTGAGACCGGCCCCGAACCCCATGTGTAATGGAGATAAACGCTAACCGTTATACAATATAGATAGCAAGTATACAATGTACAAGGTATTTCCAAAAAGCAACGAGCACATTTTTCTATGCATTTCTGGCAAATCAACCAGGAAAACAGGTAGCTCAGAAATTTATATTGGAATGTCAGTGACATATTAAAACGATCCGGAAGCTTCTAATTCATGGGACATTCCCAGCAGCCTAACAGTGATCCATTGTGATCATAGTTCGTTACGTTTAAGATAATCAATCTATTGAGCTATGTTACTGAGTGCTGCGGTGTAGTACATTGCTGTTGTTATTTCAAAGTCATTAAAAACCCAAGTTTGCTTTATATCGTCTTTAATTACAGTGAAATACCACTGATCTATATTACAATGTTCAAATATAAAACAAACGACAAGGAAATATGCTAAAAAAATATTTTAAAAAATTAAAAATAAAAAGAAGCACTCCACATGCTACGCCTGAAAAAAAATTGCCAATGTCCAACAGAACGCTGTATACTTTTTCTTCCTTCTTTCTACTCAGGCAACCTTATACTTTTTCCATTATCCTGTGCTGATGCGTTCGTTGTTCCATTGTCCTTTGCACAATGCGTCCTTTCTAGGCTCTGCCCAGAAGGACCGGAACTCCAAGGATGGTCCTAAATCGCCTCCTGGAGAGCAATCACAACTCTCCAAAATTTGGTGAAGTTTAAGTGCAATCTTTTCACTGTCCACACCACACGCTTCCTGGAGTCGCGAAAAAAACTTGCATTCAACCCATAACGTGTGAGTGCGGCAAACAAATCAGTTTCGCAAACCTTATGTCAAACAAAGCTCCACTCTCACACTGAGCTATGCAATCAAGTTTTCCGTTTAACTCGGTAAAAGTGGGAATTGAACCTTGCAAATGTTAAAGGAAGGTTAAAAAGACGAAGTTTTGTCCAAATCACAAGTCTACAAGGGGCAGACTGCTTTTAAGAATGGCCGACAGAACGGCAACAAGACAGAGAGAACAGCCAACAAACAAAAAGATGATCTGTGCGTAGGAGACCATTGAATGTGGAAACTGATGAACACACTGAACGTGAGACGAATGTTCTGTATATCGGCCGCTGATTAAATTTACGTTTTACTTGGGAGTGTTCAAGGGCTTGTTCGGCCCCACAGGGAGTTGATTGCATCTGAATAAATTACTAAAAAATATCCTTGTTCTTTTCCATCCACCATACAGTCCTGGTCTGGGCCCCTATGATCTTTTCCTTCATCAACATGAAGCAACGCCCTTTCGACAAGTTGCAAGATGTTTAAATAGCCGTAACCACAAGGCTTCGTAACATCTGACAAAATGAGTTCGAACAATAGTACAAATGCTAACTGCCCCGCTGGATTCGTTGTACTGCTGCCCAAGACACATAATTTTAAGATCATTAAATAATTTTCTTTTTAAGTACGATTACTTAATTTATGTATTTTTTTTTTCAAATTACTTTTGGGACAGACTTTGTATATCTAAACTATTTTGATTTGCTAATTCAGTACGCCGACAATCATTTAAATTTTAGGGGCTTCATTTGACTTGAATATTTTAGATCTTTTTTATTAGAAAAAATTCGTATAAAATATTTTACAAAACACTTACTTTATATTATTTTTTGTCATATTTAATAGAAATACCAACGACTGCAAATATTTAATTTTTTTACAATAGGTGAACCGATAAAGCCCTTGGAATGTAGGTATGATTTAAAAATAACCCAAAGCAATTATTTAAAATATTTGTACAACACATATGATTTAAAAGATATTAAAAATGTTTCAATTAAACGCTCTAAAGATCTGGAAACAATGTTGACCGAGGAAGAATCAGGGGATATAGATGTGATTGAAAGGGTATCAATATCTGCCTTATTTACCAAAAGTTTGGTTTATTCTGATTGATTTGGTTTGGAGTGCTACGGTCTACTGTTTTGCACTCGAGGGCTAATGAGACCGGGACCTACTGTTTAAAGCCGCTTCCGGCTCCGAACAGCTATGAACATCCATTCCATAGTGGGATTTGAACCCACGAACTCCGGTTCCGACAATCAGCGTCCTAACCAATCGGCCAGCGTTCGGCCACTAGGTATAAGAAGGCAGAGAACTACTACTTAAAGCTGATTCCGAATGGCTACTAACATCCAAGTCAGAAATGGAATTGGTACTCACGAACTCCGACACCAAAGAGCAGCGGTCTATCCGTTCGACCTTTAAAAGTCTGATGCTGAAGACGATATAGATATAAAACTTTTAATAGTTTAGAGCCATGCAGTAATCATAAAAATTTAGTAATAATAACACACAAATTCTCATAAAATCTTACTCAGGTACAGTAATTATTATTTCCAGCAATATTCCGTGATGAAAATTAAGGAACTTAGTAATTCATTAATCACTAATCTAAAAGGGCCAAAGTTATCGAACTTCAAACCTCATGACTTATGTTAACCAAAATATTTCAATTTTCCAGGTTTGGTTTGGTTTGGTTTTCAGAGCTAAGGCCTACTGTTTTGTTACACGATGGCTAATGAGATCGAGACATACTTCTTAAAGCTGATTTCGAACGGCTAAGAGAATCCATGCCAGGAATGAATTCGAACCCACGAACTCCAGTACCAAAGAATAACCTCACCTGTTCAGCCATAGTTTGGTTTAAAAATTACAGTAAAAAATAAAAATAATATAAAGTATGGAAAAACAGGAGAAAATTGTTTAATCCAACAAATATTAGACCAACTGCAAAACATGGAAAAGGGAGTGTGATGATATGGGTAAGTCTGGCTACAAAAGCTGTTGACTGTATAACATTTATAAATAAAATCAACTATAGACTAGTATGTTTATATAAAACTTTTAAAAAATAATATAACAACTAATACACAACACCTTATAATTGCAAGAGTTTTTAAATACTATCAGTGTAATGACCCGAAACCTCCTGGTGTTAACACCTGCTTTTGGCAACTATGTTATAGTTCTAAAGTCATTAAAACCTCATTAAAGCTGAATATTTTAACTTTAGTAAAAATTTATGGCGTCTGTTAGAATTTGAACTAAGAAATTATCATACTTCGAAGAGAAGTAACTCAATAACTTTGTTAGCAGATTGGAATAAAATCTGTCAATATCACAGCGAAATTCTCGTTTGGTTTATACCAATATGTATGGGTCGCATTAGGAAATACAAAAGATGCCCCAAAATAGTTATAAACTGAAAATATAAGGTTTTAAAGTCTTCTAAATTTGAGAATACTTAATAGAAAACGTGTTTGGTTTTTTAGCTTTTTTGTTACATCCGTATGTAGGCCACTTTATAGTGTAAAGTTAAATGTACTTTGTATATTTATAATAGTTTTATCTCATAACTAGCATTTAACCCGTTATATGACGGGATCAGTAAAATTTTTAATTTTCCAGAATTGCAAAGTACCCTATGAGGCAGGTAAAAGAATGGTTTGTTTTTTGGCTGAGAATTATCTGATACATGCACAATAACTTGTTTATCTTCATACTCCTCTAAAGTCTCCCGATACTGTGAATGCAGTTTAGAATCACGTTGAATTCATTTAGAAAGATAATTCAAAGTTTCCTTAGCTACGTCGAAATTATCGTTAAGTTCTTCCCCAATTTTTTTGCCAGAGTGATTAATGGAAGTAAAGGAATGAAACTATCATTTCCACTACACTCTAGATGTAGATAGAATTTGTTTTTAATTACCGGTGATAAAATTTTCATTGTAATAAAAATAATCGATGATTAAATTTAAAATTATCGCATATGTACTTAATCTATTATTTAAACCAAATATAACAGAAAATTGTTTATGTGATATCTAAGTTCAGTGATAAAACGTATGAAAACAATGCAGACGATATTTTAAGTAAGTTAAAATAAGAAATGATTAAATTAGATAGTTAAAGGAATGACGTCATAATGATAGAAAAAAATGTTATTGTTATCTATTTATTATGTGACAAATTGATAAATTTAATCGCCTTCTCTTAACCGGGGAAAATAGGGCTTGAAATATTAGCATTAAATGCTTGAAAAGGGGAGAAGGGGTAGATTTCAAAAGATGCCCTAAAATAGTCCTAAACTGAAAATATCAGGTTTTAAAGTCTTTTAAATTGGGAATACTGTATAGAAAACGTGTTTCTTTTTTTTAAGCTTTTTTTCTTACATCCGTATGTAGGCCACTTTATTGTGTAAAGTTAAACGTACTTTGTATATTTATAATAGTTTTATCTCATAACTAGCATATAACCTGTTATATGACGGGATAAGTAAAATATTTAATTTTCCAGAATTGCAAAGTACCCTATGAGGCAGGTAAAAGAATGGTTTGTTTTTGGCTGAGAATTATCTGGTACAAGCTCAATAATTTCTTTATCTTTACTGACCATATATTAGTTGAGAACATTAATTTATCTTGTCATTTATAATATTGATAATATATTATAATGTCATTATAATATATCAATATAATAATTATAATATATCAATATAATATATATAATATATCAATATAATAATTATAATATATCAATATAATATATACATTCAAGATAATACATTATAATGTCATTTATAATATATTATCTTGTATATTTATAATAGTTTTATCTCATAACTAGCATATAACCTGTTATATGACGGGATAAGTAAAATATTTAATTTTCCAGAATTGCAAAGTACCCTATGAGGCAGGTAAAAGAATGGTTTGTTTTTTGGCTGAGAATTATCTAGTACAGTCTCAATAATTTGTTTATCTTTACTGACCGTATGTTAGTTGCCAACTTTAATTTATCTTGTCATATTACATGATAGGATGGACAGCAGAGGTTTTAATATTGACAGTGATTATTTGGCGGTATATATGAATGATGTCCAATATTTAGCGAATCGATTGCAAACCGTGTGGTCATGTATAAAAAACAAACACACAAACGAACAAGCTTCTTAATTTTCAAAGATACATAACTTAAACACTATATATTTATTAGTCCGTGAAATAGGATCCTAGACTTTTATGAAAATAATTTGTTGTTAATTCCGGTGATAAAATTTTCATTGGAACAAAAACTAATCGATAATTAAATTTAAAATTATCAGATATGTACCTAATCTATTATTTAAGCCAAATATAAAAAAAAAAATTATTTACGCAATATCTAAATTCAGTGATAAAATATATGAAAGTAATGCAGACGATATTTAAATAATTTAAAATAAGAAATTATTAAAGGAAATGGTTAAAGAATGACGTCATAATGCTAGCAAAATGTTATTTTTACCTATTTATAATGTGACAAATTGATAAATTTAATCCCCTGCTCTTAACCGGGAAAAATAGGGCTTGAAACAATGTCATTAAACTCTCGGAAAGGGGGGAAGGGGGGATTTCGAACGTTTTCGAACTCGCTTTGAATTATGCTAACCTTAACTCATCAATAATCCTATATGGATGCCAGATCCAACCGCTTTATAAATTCGAGGACAGACAACTTAGGCTATTATTATATAGGAGATGCCTGGCGTCTTTTAACCGGTTCTAGAAAGATCTAGACACCGCTAAAAAATAGCTAGGAGAATTTTTATGTTTTCTTAGAACGAGTTTTCGTTTTGGGTGTAGGTAAAGAACAATCTTATGAACATTTTACAAAATTTATAAGTAATTTCTATGATTTATAAATTTTCCATTTAGATCGATACTTTATGATTTTTTGAACAGAGCACTTAAATGTACTTTTTCGGCAGGTGTATAAACTGAAATCGTGACAAATTGCTTTATTTATTATAAAACTCCATTTTACAGTATTTTACATGTAATACCAAATGATTCTTTTTTTACTAAATTTTTCCTTTTTCATATGTTCCGGTGCATCCGGAGCAAAACAACTAAACTTTTCTGTGTTTCGTTTTCGGCGCTATTCAGAACTTTTTAGTAGTAGCAGTTCACATCGAGTACGCATCTGCACAGCAGCTGGAATGCTGTCAGTTTTTCATTTTGTTTCGCACATGAAAATTTTTATGTCATACTTATTTTTGTGTTGTATAAAATAAGTTTTTTTGTGTTTGAAAAGAAGTTTTTTCATTCGCTCAATTCAGTACATCGCAACATTTCTTAGAGGCACCGACGAGATACGAACTCACGATCTCAACATCATAAATGGCATCATCCTATACTGTTTAAAACGATAGCTGGTCACTAACGTGACGTGCTGTAGTATTCAAAGTTGTTTAAACTTCATATTTATTTTTTTCTGTGCAGTCCATAACAACGTTCATTTTATATATGAATCCATGTAAGATGCAGAAATAACTTGAACATTAAAGGGTTATTTGTTATTTAAGTAAAAAGAAACAGTGTTAAAATTTTTACTTCTCATTTTTTAAATCTCGAATTAAACAGAAATACGCATAATATATGATTTTTATATTAGCCGTTTATTAAACCTGAACCTCAAACGATTCCCCTAATTTAAGTAATAAATAATAGTTCTAATAATAATTTAATCTTATAATAATTTTTCAAAAAACTTTTACCTTCAATATTATCTTTTATTCAGTTAGTTCTCACGTGTTGTCGACTCGGACCAATAACACAAACAAAAAACGTAGACAATAACATTTGTCTTTAAACTTATTTTAATAATCATAATGCCAGAAGCAACGTGCGACCATCACTCACAAATAGTTCTCCTTCTTAAACTGAACTACAAAAAGTGTTGCCACAAAAATGCAACTAAATTATACTACAAAAATAAAACATAGAACACGGAGCATAAAACATAACAGTACAAAATGTAACACATTGAGTTCGAGGATAAACAACAAAACAAAATACAAAACATTAATAAATGATTCACACTCATGTGACCCTAAATTAGATTAAGTTCTCGCTTGGTTTGTTTCGGTTTGGAGCACTACTGTCGGCTGTTTCGCTACACGAGGGGTAATGACACCGGTGCCTAATAATTAAAGTTGATATTAAACGTATACGGTCATCCATGCCATCAACGAGATTCGAACTGGCGAGCTCTCGAACCGAAGAGCAGCGGCCTAACCATTCAACCATCTTTCCCCGGAGAGTAAAAGATGTATTGTAACCAAGAAAGTAGTTGGTTTGTATCGAAATACAGTAGAACCTCGATTATCCGAAGTAATTGGGACCAAACCTGTTGGAAAGGTTTATCGATAAAAAAAATATCGATACAAATTATTTCGGTCGTAACCGCATTTCCTACTATGTAAATATGTTGAGTCAGCCGCGATATAAATTGACTTCCCCGGTTCGCTCCGGGCCTTGCCTTGTTTCTTACTCTGGTGTTGTTAAAAATGTTGGTAAGGAAATACGATATACTATGTTTAAAAATGCTTGCTTCAGTTTGATTTTAATGTCTTGTTTATATTTTTTATCGTTCGAGCTGAGCGAATAAACATCCATGAAATGAACTGTGTTTTGGACTCTCTACGTGTATCCACACCACACGCATAACATGACGCAGGACACTCTGCAAATAAGATGAAATTTCCCCAACAGAACCTACTTCGGATAATCGAGAATTCATCAATAATTATCGAGTTTAATATGTAGTAACGTCATTGGTGCAATAACATTCGATTGTCCTGGGATTCGGCAGAATGATCTTCCAAATTTCGAAATGGTGCCTGTTTTTGTCTAGAAAAGGGATGTTTGAAAGTGGGGAAGATTACCGAAAATTGTGCTTGATAGAAGGAATTCTAAAAAAAGGAATTTCAAAATATTTATCTGCATTCGTAGTTTAGAAAAAACGGTTTCCATACAAAAGAAATGTGGGAAAAAAGAAAACTTTAAAAATGCCTGTTTGTAAAGAGAAAATTTTATATGATAGTAGAAAGTGAAAAAAAGTGAAGAAGAAATAGACTCAAACTAGAAAAACTCAAAATAGAATATTTCTGTACACAACACGTCACTTATTTTTTTGTACAACTAAAATTTCCAACTGAAAATAAACTAATTAATTGTATGGTATTTTTAGTATTCAATATTTGAAATAAGGCAAAGTACTGATTTCAGTTGAACAATAAGATTTTATGATGGGATATTATAACGAAAAAGCCATTTTTATCCCACAGTTGTGAATAGGATATATTACTCAAATTAAGAATATTACCCTTTAATTGAACTGATAAATTCTAAAATTCTCTAAAAACATGCAAAATGACAAACTGGAAGGAGAAACTATAAAATCAGTTGCATTCCGGTATTTCTATTGCAATTTGAAGCCTATAATTTAAGACCAACTACTTAAAATGCTAATATTCAGTTAAAATATTAATATTCAGTTAATCAAAATATTAATTCAGTTAATATTCAGTTCGAAATGGTGCCTGTTTTTATCTAGAAAAGGGATGTTTGAAAGTGGGGAAGATTACCAAAAATTGTGCTTGAGAGAAGGAATTCTAAAACAGGGAATTCCAAAATATTTATCTGCACTCGCAGTTTGGAAAGGACGGTTTCCATACAAATAGAATGTGGGAAAAAAGAAAACTTTAAAAATGCATGTTTGTAAAGAGAAAATTTTATATGATAGTAGAAAGGAAAAAAAGTGAAGAAGATATCGACTTCGGTTAACGGAGAGTTTCGGTTAATCGAGATTCGGATAATCGAGGATCTACTGTATCTATGTAACGAAAACCTTCCAATATAATGCTGCCAGTTACCACCAGATGGCAGTATTTGACCTCTACTATTTTAACATCCCTGCCTTGAGAAAAAAAACTTACTTTGAACCTTTAAAGGAATAAGCAAACGATGATCCTAAGAAATTACCATACCATCAAAATAAAAAATGTGTATATTGTAATAATCTAACCAAGGTAATTCATGAAGTATTCACATCACAATTTTTAATGCTAAAGGTTTTATCGCACGTATTAGTTTATGATATGGAGAAATATGTGAAGATTTCTTGTGCTACAGCGAAAAATTTTCAACTGATTGAAATTAGTTCAGGTTGACTTTTGATAAATCTAATAATCAGTTGAAAATTTTTCTCTATCACACGAAAAATCCACGTATTCTTCAACGGGAAGATTAAATCCAAAGTGACTCTAATGCTTTTTCAACACGTTTAAGTTGTCATGTCATGTTGCCTTAACATTTTCATTAAATTGCATGCATTATTAAATAAGGAAATTATACTAGTAATGTTTGCACTACTTTATATCTTTTTAAATTTGCACATGTATTGTTTTCGCCACAAGGAAAACGAAATCGGAGAATTCTGAACCCTGTTTGGCATTAATTAACTGTTCCCTTAGGCGCCATTCATCAGGGTAAGCCAAAACAGAGCGGAAGTCTTGGCACATCACCAGTTTAAAGAGAGTAAAAAAAAATTGAAGGTGTGAAAACTTTTGAAACGAAAATATTTCACTAGAACTTTTCTAAGATTTCGAAAAGAAACTATGAGTGATCCATCCTTATACTAGCGGTGAAAAATTAACTGTTCAAAGTCACTTTATAACATCGACTGCTAAATTAAGTGAGTAAATTTTTACAGGCGAGAAACTTTCCGGGAAATATTTTTTTATTTCCTACAACGTTGGGATCAAGAACTCTACTCCTCGCATTGATATGTATACAAAAATATATGCGTTTTTTAAAAACGATACTTTTTATTTTTTCTCGATGTCGCTCGTGCTTTCGACAAAATCTGGATTAAAGCTCTTATCCATAAATAAATTACTTACAATCTTCAAAAACACCTCATGAAATTCTTTTGTTCCTACCTAACTGATTACGCATTCCAAGTAAAAATTAATAATACCTATCCTCGAAATTTTAAATCCTAAACAGTGTTCCACAGGGATCCTTTCTCTGCCCAATTTTATTTAACATATTTATTAACGATATTCCTGTACACCCATTTACAGAACAATCTATTTACGATGATATTTCACTAGAACTTTTCTAAGATTTCGCAAAGAAACTATGAGTTATCCGTCCTTATACTAGCGGTGAAAAATTAACTGTTCAAAGTCACTTCATAACATCGACTGCTAAATTAAAATTTATACAGAAGAAATTTTTTATTTTCTACAACTTTGGGATAACCAACTGTATTCATTGCCTTGATATGCATACAAAAATATATAAGTTTTTATATATTTTTGTATGCATATCAAGTTTTTATATATAAAAGATCATAAGTTTTTATATATAAACGATTATTTTTCATTTATCTAGATGTCGATCGTGCTTTCGACAAATTCTGGATTAAAGACCTTGTCCATAAATAAATTACTTACAATCTTCAAAAACACCTCATGAAATTCTTTTGTTCCTACCTAATTGATCGTGCATTCCAAGTAAAAATTAACAATACCTTATCCTTGAAATTTCAAATCTTAAACGGCGTTCCACAGGGATCTTTTCTCGGCCTAATTTTATTTAACATATTTACTAACGATATTACTGTACACCCCTTTACAGAACAATCTATTTACTATGATATTTCACTAGAACTTTTATAAGATTTCGCAAAGAAACTAGGAGTTATCCATCCTTATACAAGCGGAGAAAAATTAACTGTTCAAAGTCACTTTATAACATCGACTGCTAAATTAAGTGACTAAATTTTTACAGGCGAGAAACTTTCCGGGAAATATTTCTTTTATTTTCTACAACGTTGGGATCAAGATCTCTACTCACTGTTTTGATATGCATACAAAAATATATAAGTTTTATAAAAACGACCATTTTTCATTTATCACGATGTCGCTCGTGCTTTCGACAAAATTTGGATTAAAGCTCTTATCCATAAATTAATTACTTACAATTTTCAAAAACATTTTATCAAATTCCTTTGTTCCTACCTAACTGATCGTGCTTTCCAAGTAAAAATTAATAATACCTCATCCTCAAAATTTCAAATCCTAAACGGCGTTCCACATGGATCCTTTCTCCGCCCAATTTTATTTAACATATTTATTAACGATATTCCTGTACACCCATTTACAGAACAATCTATTTACGATGATATTTCACTAGAACATTTCTAAGATTTCGAAAAGAAACTATGAGTGATCCATCCTAAAACTAGCGGTGAAAAATTAACTGTTCAAAGCCACTTTATAACATCGACTGCTAAATTAAGTGACTAAATTTTTACAGGCGAGAAACTTTCCGGGAAATATTTTTTTATTTCCTACAACGTTGGGGTCAAGAACTCTACTCATCGCATTGATATGCATACAAAAATATATGCGTTTTTTAAAAACGATACTTTTTCCTTTTTCTCGATGTCGCTCGTGCTTTCGACAATATCTGGATTAAAGCCCTTATCTATAAATTAATTACTTACAATCTTCAAAAACACCTCATGAAATTCTTTTGTTCCTACCTAACTGATCGTGCATTCCAGGTAAAAATTAATAATACCTATCCTCGAAATTTTAAATCCTAAACAGTGTTCCACAGGGATCCTTTCTCGGCCCAATTTTATTTAACAGATTTATTAACGATATTACTGTACACCCATTAACAGAACAATCTATTTACGATGATATTTCACTAGAAATTTTCTGAGATTTCGCAAAGAAACTATGAGTCATCCGTAATTATTTTAGCGGTGAAAAATAAACTGTTCAAAATCACTTTATAACATCGACTGCTGAATTAAGTGACTAAATTTATACAGGCGAGAAATTTTCCGGGAAATATTTTTTTTATTTCCTACAACTTTGGGATCAAGTACTCTACTCATCGCGTTGATATGCATACAAAAATATATACTTTTTTAAAAACGACACTTTTTCCTTTTTCTCGATGTCGCTCGTGCTTTCGACAAAATCTGGATTAAAGCACTTATCCATAAATTAATTACTTACAATCTTCAAAAACACCTCAGCCGAACGTTGGCCGATTGGTTAGGGCGCTGATCGTCGTTACCGGAGTTCGTGGGTTAGAATCCCACTCTGGCATGGATGTTCGTAGCCGTTCGGAATCGGCTTTAAGCAGTAGGTCCCGGTCTCATTAGCCCTCGTGTTTAAAACAGTAGACCGTAGCACTCCAAACCAATCAAAAACACCTTATGAAATTCTTTCATTCCTACCTAACTAATCGTCCATTCCAAGTAAAAATTAATAATACCATATCCTCGAAATTTCAAATCCTAAACAGTGTTCCACAGGAATCCTTTCTCTGCCCAATTTTATTTAACATATTTATTAACGATATTCCTGTACACCCATTTACAGAACAATCTATTTACGATGATATTTCACTAGAACTTTTCTAAGATTTAGAAGAGAAACTATGAGTGATCCATCCTTATACTAGCAGTGAAAAATTAACTGTTCAAAGTCACTTCATAACATCGACTGCTAAATTAAGGGACTAAATTTATACAGAAAATTTTTTTTTATTTTCTACAACTTTGGGATCACGAACTGTACTCATTGTCTTGATATGCATACAAAAATGTATAAGTTTTTATATATTTTTGTATGCATATCAAGTTTTTATATATAAAAGATCATAAGTTTTTATATATAAACGATTATTTTTCATTTATCTAGATGTCGATCGTGATTTCGACAAATTCTGGATTAAAGACCTTGTCCATAAATTAAATACTTACAATTTTCAAAAACATCTCATCAAATTCCTTTGTTCCTACCTAATTGATCATGCATTCCAAGTAAATATTAATAATTCCTTATCCTCGATAATTCAAATCCTAAACGGCGTTCCACATGGATCCTTTCTCGGCCCAATTTTATTTAACAGATTTTATTAATGATATTCCTGTACACCCCTTTACAGAACAAGCTATTTACGATGATATGCCTCATCCAATGCCTTTTTATCGTCTGCCATCGTCGTCCTCGATAAGCCATACCCCTTCCAAATGGTGGTGATGGCTTACAGTGGACCATGTTTTGTAGGGGCCTTCAAAATGCGAGGCAACCAGTGGAATTTTATTGTTCCCCCATAGGTTAACATTGTGAGGAATCCAACATGGCAGGTATAGACCTACCTTAACTCTGCTGCCAAGTGACTGCTGTCAAATATATATTTATGAATATCTTAAATCTAAGCTATTATGGACTACATAGAGTAAAACAAATAAATAACTAAAAAGCTTTAAATATTGCATACTGTCTATATGTAATCAACTGTCATTTTAAACACCACACGATGTCATTTATTGCATAAAAAGAAAAACTTCGTGATAAGAGGATTTTGTTTTTGCCTCACATGTATGTAAACAAAGCATTGTTGAGCAGAGCTTTAAAATAGATAAAGCTTTTGAGATTTCAGTCGATATTTCTGCCGAAAAATTAAATTTATATGCAAGAATCGGAATTATCATAAAATATCGATCTGAATAACAAATTATAATTAAGAACAGATATCCTATCTACTCTCTTCTCTTGTCAACTTATTGTGTAGTCTCTTATCTAATAGAGTTGTGACATTAATTTTGTAAACAGCTATTTAGTGTGGATTCTCATTGTATTCATAATTTTAAGCTCTGCGAAATCAGCATTGACATTTTTTGATATCGTTAATCGTTTTGAAAATATTGTTAATTTAAAAACTCCTAGTTTTGGCTTATATCTCTGTACACAGCTATTAAATCTGACCAAGAGGGGGAAAACATAGTACGTTCATTACAGATCTAATATGAATAGATTAAAACAATTTCCAACTTTCCCCTGATTATATATTCGGTCTTCTTCTAATTCCCCAAAATCTAGCCTAGCTAGCATTATAGGCTATGTAATAGGATCGAACATGGTATTTGGAAGGACAGTAAAAAATGGCTTGATAACTTAAATTTAGGTTTTTGGAACTCAAGGAAACTCATCTTATGGTTTTCGTAGATCTAGACAACTCAACTTGTGGCTTCCAGAACTCAAATTTTGTTTTGTTTAATGTGGCCTCCACGCTATGGTCAATTGTTGACCAATTCAGAACTGGTCCTGATGGCGACCTTGGACGATGATTGACGGGTTGTATCCACATACTGGGCCCCTAAATGAGCCAAGAGCGAGGATGCATCCATAGGGTTTACTGCGCAGTTTGTTTGCGCATCTGGCTGCTTTGATGTTTGGAGAAAAACCGCTTCCGAAGCCATCCTCCGTCAAGGCCATTTTATCGTCTGCCATCGTCAACCTCGATAAGCCATTCCCCCTCCAGACAATGGTAATGGCTTGCAGTGGACCACAGTGTGGAAGGGCCTTAACTTGTGCATTTCGATGCTATCCGTTTGGATTGTAACTCGTATAAGTGAAAACCAACCTTATTAAACATATGTTCTAACAATTTATTCATTAAATAAATTTAGTGTGTGTAACAATAAGTTATATTCGGTGTTTCAACGTTTTTTTTTCTCTTCTCGTTAGCCATCGCTAAAGGTAGACAGAACAGGAGCGGCCTGGACTAGGAAGAGACTTCGGACTTCTCTCAACCAATAGAAGAACCCATTTGGTTTTGAGGGATCTGGCCCCTCCGTTCTCGAGTGGACCCCGGTTTTTTCTCAGCGGGGACAGGCTGATTTATTTTCAGTATAAGGTTGTTACCAGAGGAAGGAAGAGGGTGGACGCTGCTGGCATTGGCGGTTTGCGGGATAGATATTTGGAGCCACACGAGATAAAGGCTGCTACTATATTACAGTCGACAGATGTCACTGGTGACTTCTACGTGATTATGACGTCAGAAATCACTAGGGATGGGAATTTGGTATCATAAATTTCCATCTCTGACATCATTAGGAAGCAGAAGTCACGAGTGACATATGTCGACTGTAAAATGATAGCACCCAAAGGAAAAGCGACAACATTTTTTGAGAGACAGACGCCGAGTCCAGAGGAGTCTTCCTTAATCTACAAGCGATAAGTTGTATTCCTTGGGCATTTAATTGTATAATACCATTTAATCAAGGCATTTTAATTCTTAAACACTGTGAATCCCCCCCTTTATCCAGAACTAACGACCGGAATCAGTTGATTTGAATCCTCCTGAGAATTCAGCTAAAATAAAACTAGCTGTAATCTTAGCGGGAGCTCCTAGGTAACTGGAACCGTAACTGACTCCGAGGTATAAAAAACCTAAAATATTTCGACGCGGGGCTTTTCGACATTTTTCTTTTACGTAGGTGCTTTGACCTTGTGGAGGCTTTCGCGTCTTTTGACCGGAGCCAGCTTTCTAGTAATTAAGTTCGGGAGATTCGTAAAGTCCGCTCATATAGGAAGCGGCAGAACCTCTGATACCGAACGGGGGATAAATTGGGTTTGCATTGCACTCTGGAAAAGTCTCTCCAATCGTGTGATATTATTTAATCTCTTTTCTTTCGACTGTGATCGTCGTGGTGATGTTATGCAGGCAACAATCCTTTGCATTTCGACTTGTTTTGGGAGATTAAAATTCCCTTATATATAGCCGTATTTACTCAAGAAATAAAAGTGATTTCCAATTTTATCGTGACTGTGATCCTTCTTCACGCTACCTCTTCACTCGAGAACATTGAAGTCGTCACAACACTAAATCAACGTAACATTATTCCCACTGGGTGATGCATTCAGTATTGATAAACTTTGGAAAGAGCCAAGGATTAGTAATCCCTTTTCGTTTTTGTTTAGTTTTGAGCTAATTCCGAATCAAAATTATTCTATATTGCTTAAATTATTTCCTTATTTTAAAACGCCTGTTATGCTTAATGAGTACCTCATAGAAAATATTGTTTGAGGAAAAAAATATTTCCATGAATTGTATACGTTTTTGTTTACTAAATGTTTTTTACAGCATTCTGTTATTTAACACAGAAACACAGACGCGTGTTTCTTAGTCGATAAGGGTGCCAAATATTTTACGCTCTTTAAACAATTTTTTTGTCTGCCCTTTGAAAAAATTACCCGTTGGTTTTCTTTTAGCTTTCAGTTAGTCACAATCTTTTTCACTCGTGAAAGATCACTGTGTGCTGCAGTGTTGTAAACTCTTTTCAAGAATATATATGCAGGCAGTTATTTATCTCTTTTAACTGAATTAAATATCTCTGTAGAAATACACTCAAATATTTTGCAAGAATTTTTTTTTAACGGTAATGCATTTAACACTAGAAACTCGGGAATTTCGTTATACCTAAAACTACTAGCGGGGTAAAACTTAACCCTATTAATATTAACTAGCATATAGCCCGTGTTTGGTTTTTTTTAAGCTTTTTTGTTACATCCGTATATAGGCCACTTTATTATGTAAAGTCAAATGTACTTTGTATATTTATAACAGTTTTATCTCATAACTACCATATAGCCCGTTATATGACGGGATCAGCAAATTTTTTTTATTTTCCAGAATTGTAAAGTACCCTATAAGGCAGGTAAAAAAATGGTTTGTTTTTTTTTGACTGAGAATTATCTGGTACACGCTCAATAATTTATCTTTACTGACCGCATGTTAGTTGCCAACTTTAATTTATCTTGTCATATTACGTGACAGAATGAGCAGCAGAGGTTTTAATATTGGCAGTGATTATTTGGCGGCATATATGATATCCAAAATTTACGAATCGATTGCAAACCGTGTGGTTATGTATAAAACACAAACACACAAACGAACAACTTCTTAATTTTCAAAGATATGTAACTTAAACTCTAAATATTTTTTAGTCCGTAAAATAGACTCCTAGACTTTTATGAAAAGAATTTGTTGTTAATACCGGTGATTATTTCCATTACATCGGCCGTGACGCTTAACGCTCGCTGATCGTTCAACGTATGCACGCCGCTGTGCTGTGGAAAATAAAATTGTTTTAGTTTTCAAATAAATTCTATATGAAAGTTTTCTCATTTATCTCATGAATATCGTCATTTTAGCCTGACTTCGAAGGGATAGCTGAGGAAATACCACGCCAAAACCCGCACTGACTTTTAGATTTGGATTTTTATAAATAATTTTTATAATTGTAGACTTTGTATGCCTTACTTATTTTGCACAAGAATAAAAACAATTTTTATAAGTTGCTCATACGTAATATTTTCATACATTAAGGCATGTATTATTAACTTTATTAAAATATAAATTCACCTTGAAAAAAAATGCCCACAGTCCTATAGATATTCTAGAATGTACTCTTAGGGACAAAAAGGTTGGGGATCCCTGCCTTAGTAAAAATTCTGGAATACCATTTCCAGTAAGCTGAAAAATACTCTAGTAACTTGTGAAATTAACTAACATAGAATTAGAATCAATTTAAATTACTGCAGCATTTGTGCGGGGATTTAAACCGAGCACCTCTCGCTTTGAATTCTAGCTCTATAGCGACCGTTCGACAGAGTACTTAAAGGGAACAGATTTTAACCAGCATTTTTCCCTCCTTAGAACAGCATCTCGCTAGTCCTAGGTTGCATAATTTGTAACTTTCAACCTTGAATGTGTCATTTTTTTTAAATATTTCTGTTAATTTTTCAACGCATTGATAATTTTGATATAACTTAAGTTAGAAAAAAATTTCTCTGATGTAGTAATTAAAATTTTGCTCAACGAATTGATAAATATTTCTTATGCACGAATAAAAGTTATCTCAATAGAGTAACTTTATTGGTCGAATATTCCATAGTCTACTACTGATTATAGATAAATGCACTCACCGAAGCCAACCACTTGATAAAAGTACCCCGTTCCGGCATGGGTATAACGATGTTTTCGCCTTTAAAGTGGCCTGCTTTGAGGGGACATCCACACTTCACATCCGGCGGGAAGAAAGGGCAAGCCTGGTCCTTGAAGCCCTTCAGATATTCGCAGGCTTCCGTGGTGCTAAAATTGCAAAAAGAAAATATCGAATTTTTTTTTCAGAAGAAAATATTAATGGATAATAATAAAAACATCTTTTTAGACAAATATAAGTTTATATCGTTTCATTTGCGTGTGGCCCCTGAAACTGCTAACATCGCATTAACAGGAGGTACAGTTCTTATAGGGGAAATATGCGATTGACTTTCCACAATTACTTTTACAGTAGAACTCGATTATCCGAAGTAATTGGGACCGAACCTGTGATTCTCGATAATTATACCTTTCTTGAAATCAGAGAGCTCCGAACTGCGCGGCATCTTTCGTGTGACTAATGTCGATTCTGTTTCCTACACGATGTATACCGGCGGAGGCCGTGAAGTACCTCAGAACTGCAGATATCCTCAATTGCATAGGTGTGGACCGAACCTGTGATTCTCGATAATTATACCTTTCTTGAAATCAGAGAGCTCCGAACTACGTGGCATCTTGCGACTATTGCCGATGCTGTTTCCTACACGATGTATACCGGCGGAGACAGTGAAGTACCTCAGAACTGCAGATATCCTCATTCGCATAGGTGTCTAAATACTTATTTGTAGACAGTGTATAATAACGCATAATGAGACGAAGAAATATCAGTAAACAATGTGTAAAGGGCGATGTTGGGTAACATGTCGAATACGTTGTTTACAAAAATATTATGCAATTACAGTAGAACTTCGATTATCCGAAGTAATTGGAACCTAACCTACTTCGAATAATAGAAATTTTAGGATAATCAAGAATTCATCGATAATCATCTAGTTTAATATGTAGTATCGTCATTGGTGCAATAACATTCGATTGTTCTGGGACTCGATAGTATGACCTTCCAAATTGATTGGGTGTGTTTTTGTTTAGAACAGGGATGTTTGAAAGTCGGGAGAGTACACTCATGCCGAGAATTGTGCTTGCGAGAAGAAATTCTAAATAGGGAATTCCAAAATATTTATCTGCACTCGTAGTTTGGAAAGGACAAATTAAATAAACATACAAAACATACAAAAGCATACAAATGCATACAAAAGCATACATGTGGGGGAAAAAGAAAACTTTAAAAATGCTTGTTTATAAAGAGAAAATTTTGAATGATAGTAAAAAGTGAAGAAGAAACCGACTTCGGTGAAGGGGGAGTTTCGGTTAATCGAGGTTCTGATAATCGAGTTTCTACTGTAATTTATTTCGGATTTGGTGTCTAATAAGTATTTAAAACTCAGAACATTTCATAACTCAGCACTCACATTGTTTTTGCGTACAACTAAAACTTCCAACTGAAAATATACTAATTAATAGTGTGGTATTTTTAGTATTCAATATTTGAAATAAGGCAAAGTACTAATTTCAGTTGAACAATAAGATTTTATGATGTGATATTATGACGAAAAAGCCATTTTTATTCCACAGTTGGGAATAGAACATATAATTGAAATTAAGAATATTACCATTTAATTGAACTGAGATATTCTAAAATTCTCTAAAAACACGCAAAATGACAAACTGCACGGAGCAATTATAAAATCAATTACAAAATTAAAGATAGCATTCCGGTTTTTGATTTAAAAAAACATTACAAATATCCTTTTGATGCCTATGGTTTAAGACAAACTACTTAAACTGTTAATGTGCAATTAATCCATCGATTTGTGGGAAAACTACATAGACGAAAGTTGCAGTAAATTTTGAATTTATAAATTACCGTTTTCATGAAAATCCTTTTTGTCTAACTCTACTTAATAACGTATTGTTGAAATTGAGAATAAAAATACTTTATTTACCTTAGTAATTTTAAAACTAGCTTAAAAACTGCTAAAATATGCAAAATCTTTCGAAAATATATCGATAATAAATAAACTAAGGGATACTGTTTAAACCAGATCAACCATTTCTAAAATGGTGGTTGATAAGATTTTTCTGATGCCAGTTTAGCATCGATGGTCGAATATTAGATGGCTGCTTTTCGGTAACGGAGTTCGTGGGATCGAATCCCGCCGCTGGCATGAAAATTCGTAGCCGTTTGGAATCGGCTTTAAGCAGTAGGTCCCGTTCTCATTAGCCCTCGTGAGAAAAACAGTAGACCGTAGTGCTCCAAACCAAATCTAACAATTAAAAACACCTTATGGTATTTTTACCAATCAGTCAATCAAAAACAACGTAGTCATCTATGTATGTATTAACTTAATGAAGCGTAAAATTTTACATGAAATAATTAGAATCATTTTAATTTTAATTGGTCGTTAAAGTGCAGCAGTACTGTCCAGATAGAAAAATGTCGGCCAATATCAAAATTATAAATATCGTCTTACATCAAATGGACCCCCTCCCTCTCCCTAATAAAAAAATCTCCCTAAATCTCCCTGAATATCATTTAGCAATGTTGGTCAATACTCCAATATTTTTGAATGTCATTTTTTGATATTTAGCAACGTTGGTTAATATTCCTTAATATTTCTGAATATCATTTTTTGATATTTAGCAATGTTGGTCAATATTCCCCAATATTCCTGAATGTCATTTTTTGATATTTAGCAATGTTGGTCAATACTCCCCAATATTTCTGAACGTCATTTTTTGATATTTAGCAATGTTGGTCAATATCTTTCGGATATATCTGAATATCATTTTGGTATTAACCCCTTACCTGCCGCGGGCTTATATATACGCCCTGCGCAGTCAGTACTTTAACTGAATTGGGCGTATTTATAAATCTTCCTTCAGAACGTTTGTTAGTAATTTCTTGCTTGCAATAAGAACCGTCACTTATATGTCATTTAACTTATACGAACCATACGCGTACGCATTGCTTTACTAGACAGTATAAGTATCGATTGCGCAAAGAGTATATAGTAGAGAGACTGCGGCAGTTAAGGGGTTAAGTAATGTCCACCACATGGTAATTATTCGTGCGAACTAATCCTTTAATCTCTTCTTGAAGTATGACTTTTCTATTTGTTTCAAAACTTTTAAAATTTTGTGTTACCGGGCATTTACTCTCAGAAAAAAAATCTACGATGATCCAATTCTATTTCGCTTGTCTCATATAGCTTCCCGAATAATCGCAATGTTTAGAATCATAGAACTTGTTGTATTGCCTTGCGACAGGTGGCTAAAGGGCACAATCCATTCACTTTCCTTCACATTCATCTGATGTAGTACTATGCACTGTGTTGAACGTCGTGACATATGTAATGTCAGAAAATTCCATTTATTTTTTACAAATGTCGATTGATATCGCTGAATACTATAAACACAATATCGTTTTTATGATATTGTATAATATTGTTAACATTAAAAATAACCATTCACAAATTTCGGAAAAACTTACAAATTTATTAAATTTCATTTTTTAAATATTTTTTCTTATAAGCAATACAAACAACTCTTTCTCTTAAATAATTTCAAATATTAATTTTCTATTAAGTCAGTCAATTTCGGCAGATGCCCAAAATCCGATGTCCGTCATTCAGCGACATTCAAAATATTGGACAACATTTGTACGACGTATATTTGTGCTACCTGGATAGGTACGATCGCTCTCAAAGCAACGAATAGAATGACTTTAATTAAATTTTTCGAATGACTGTGTGCTGGTGTACTTTCCCACGATGGTCAGCATACACAGTTGTGGACTAAATTTCTAAGAAGAATATAGACGCAGATGTTGACTTCGAGTTTTAATGGGGACCCCTGCGGAGGAGTTATAACTGATGGAGGGAGAGAAGTGTAACGGTCAAGCCCAGGCAGGGATTCAGCCGTGAGATATGGGGGGCAACGGCTAGGCAATAATGTCAATTTTCACAAAAGGGGCCATTTTAATAAGCCCACAAGCACACCCGGGTGCGGATGTGGGAAAATTTCACTAGCAATTGATTTTTAAAAAGAAAAAAAGGTGCGTTGAACCGAGGTGTAAAGTTGTGGGAAAAAGTTGAAAGAAGGTGGATTCGAAAACCAGAGGGAACGGGTGCATCGAGATCCCTTCAGCAAGCCAGAGATTGGGCCAGCAATATTTGCTCGATCCCGCATCCGACAAAGCGACGACCATTACACCAGCACCAACGTGCAGTCTACCTAGCGCCCCACCCTGCTTCCCTGTAATTAATGGATATAAACCGACTTAACCAATTGTGTGCGGGTACATTTCGCAGCGGAATTGTACCAGGGGGGGGGCCTTTTGAGCGAAAATTTAGTTATTCAGTTAAATCTCAATAGATCGAAAATTATTTGATTTTTTAGCCAACTTTTAGTATTTTATATTGAAATATATAAACAAATATATAAATAAAAATATATAAATAACAACCATAAGATTTTTGTAAACAAAAAATATATTTTTAGTGGATAAATTTATAATAGTATCTTAAATATGAAAAATCAAATAGAAATAGTAGTATATAGTTTTAAATTTTTCGAATTATGTTATATATAAACATTTTTACATTATAAAAAAAATGAAAAGAGCAATCATAAAACTAATAATATAAAAACTAGTTTTTATTTGTCTAAATTTTTCCAGAATCTATGTAGTAGACAAGAACATTCGGCTTCGTTTTCCTGTATATACCGTTATTTTTGTGCCCACAAACAAACCATGTTGTTATACTAACCCGTACTAGTACGTGACCCGCGCTCAAGTATCAGTCTTCAGAAAATGAACTAGTAAGTGTCCCGCATACAGTGTGTTAATATTCATGATTGTTTCCTGGGTCTCATAACATTTTGATTAAGGAATACCATTTTAAAAATATATTTTTAGTGAATAAATTTATAATAGTATTGTAAATATGAAAAATCAAATAGAAATAGTAGTATAAACTTTTAATTTTTTCGAATTATGTTATATATAAACATTTTTACATTATAAAAAAATGAAAAGAGCAATCATAAATCTAATGATATAAAAACTAGTTTTTATTTGTCTAAATTTTTCCAGAATCTATGTAGTAGACAAGATCATTCGGCTTCGTTTTTCTGTATATACCGTTATTTTTGTGCCCATAAACAAACCATGTTGTTATACTAACCCGTACTAGTACATGACCCGCGCTCAAGTATCAATCGTCAGAAAACGTACTAGTACGTGTATTGTGCTCAGGTATCAATAGTCAGAAAACATAACATTTTGATTAAGGAATACCATTTTAAAAATATTGATAAATATCAAAACGAAATAATGCAGGTCATGTCATATATAATCAAGTCATGTATTAATCTGTAAATAATGTATATAATAAATGTTTTAGTTTAAATATAAGGCATTTATCTTATCTTTAATTCTGTAGCGTATATTTTACTGTGTTTCCACTCTGAGAACGAACACTGGTGTGTGTGTTATAAATACATTACAACAGATTGATTTCTATCAAACTCTCAACTTTACTAATAAAACACGAAGAACACGAAATCTTACCAAGATCCTACATTTTTGAAGCAAGGTGCTGGTATGTGCAAGGGAAAACCGAAAAGGCTCGTCACCTTGTAGATCTTATTCTTGATGTAAGTGCCCGACGGAAGATCTTCAAGGAGTTCCAGGTGAACTGAGGCACTTATGTTCCGACTGAAACTGATGGGATCAGGGAATAAAACAAACCGATGTACACTGGCAATGCCACGGCTTTCGTCTGTCAACATAGAGATACACTTTGTCAATGAACAAAATCCAAGAAACTAAAAAACTACTAGTGGTGGCTTTTAGATTCGGCAAAACTGACAAGTATTAAAGAAAAACTTAAAATCCCTATTATTTAAACAGGAAAAACAAAGTGGGCTAATATAATAGGGTTTGGAGATTTTAAGAACAACCAAATTCAAACATGTTTATTTATGATAATAGTAATGAAAATATTTCTTGCATTTGTCACTTTCAGTTGCGTTGTGTTAAAGAGGAAAATATAAAACTAACAGCGACCATGCTGGCAGTGCCTGTTGTAAATAACTGTGTAACTGTGTACTTCTGTTTTCATTGTAATTGTAACTGTGTCTTAGTAGGTTAATAAAGATACAAGATTTCACGTGGCGTAGTCAAAGTCGAACTTTTAAAATAATAATACGTTTTGACAAAATGGATACGTGTGATGAGGCGATTTAGATCAGTAATATAATTGATTTGTTCATACAAGAAGTAAAATGCTCGGGATCTAAATCTGACCTCATCACATCTTTTGTAAAGGACAGACCCATATAATTATATTCTACGGATATTGTTGTCTTGTACAGTAGTCTCGGGCGGGGTTCTGATACCAGTCCCAGATTAGAATCCCGTCTCCGTACTTGACACTAAATAAGAATGTACCTTTGTAGAGTTATTTATGAGTCCCTAAGGGACAGTGCCCAGTTAGAAAGGATAAGGTTTTCCACGTTGGTTGTCTCAAGGAGGGGTTTAAGCAGACCAATTATATTTTTACAACGATCCCGATTGGACGATAAAAAGGAAGAGGGAACAAGGATAAAATCAATAAAATAAGAAAAATCTAAAAAAAGAGGATCCGAAGTTCATTCCGATTGGACGATAAAAAGGAAGAGGGTACAAGGATAAAATCAATAAAATAAGAAAAATCTAAAAAAAGAGGGGGTTCGGAAGTCCGACGGAACGTGTTCGAGAGTCCACTTGAGGAGACAAGTCCGACGGGAAGTGTTCCTGTATAAAATATTACGGCCGCACCCCCAAACACTCAGAAGGAAGCCCCTGACCAGACCGACGGAAGATCCATACATACCCAATCCTGATCAGCCCACGACCAGCAGTGTTCCGGACACACCAAATTAACTCACAAAGGTACTCCCCTTTTACATATGTTTGAAATTGAGATTAGATCCTATCTCTTATATTTACATGTTTACTTAAGTGATGAAAAATTATTGTCTGAACTAAATTAGAGTGGCACCTAATTTGAAGGTGTGGATAAAGTAAATTTTAGGAAGATAGAATCAGATTGTGAGTACATAGATGTATATATATATATATATATATCTATATATATATATATATATATATATATATATATATATATATATATATATATATATATATATATATATATATATATCTTTATAATAAATTTTACTTTTTTTATTTTCAGCTGGTTTCAGATGCTTTTAATTTAGCTTTAAGTTTATTTTCATATTTTATGTCTTTAGTTTTTCAGAACCTGTGGTTAAATTTAGCCACTACACCACTATACATTTGATCAAAGGATAATACCCAAATATAAACGAGGACTACACGACAATACGTATCTTAAAACACCTAAGTGTTTGAATTTCACTGGAAATGTAGCCGAGGAGTGGAGAAAGTTTAACCGAATTTCGAAATATTTCTAAAAGCAGAAAGCCATGCTAAAATAACGGATGTTGTGAAAGTAGCGATTTTACTAAATTGTGTAGGTGAAGAAGCCGTAGAATTGTTTAATACGTTTCAACTAACTGCCGATCAAAAGAATAATTTATCAGCAGTTTTAAAAGCATTTAAAGATTATGCTAATCCGAGAAGAAATATAGTTGTGGACGGATATATATTTAATACCCGCTGTCAAGGGTAGTACGAAAGCATCGACGAATTTGTAACAATAGCACGTGGGAAAGAGGTAAAGTACTAAGAAAAGATAAGAATCCTCGAAGTTATTGGGTTAAAAATAAAAATAATCAAACCTTGAAAAGGAACAGAGTTTACTTAACACCGTCAAAAAACGAACCGTTTTTTAAAGATGTTAAAAGTGGTAGACATGCTCATCTTAGTGGTTCTATTCCTAAGCTTTCTTATATTAATGATCCAAAAAATG
>CM063501.1:115629078-115636578 GCA_032207245.1 Pardosa pseudoannulata | reverse complement strand
CATCAATTGATCAATTGATCAATTGACATTATACAGAAGTCTGAAGAATCTCAATATTTTATGCAGAAAGTCCTATGAGGTGTGATGAGGCGATTTAAGTCATTATCATAATTGATAATTAATATAATTCATATAACTAATATAATTGATTAATTAATATAATTGCTATAAATAAAACGAGAAGTGAATTGCTTGGGATCTAAATCTAACCTCATCACATCTTTTGTAAAGAATAGAGGACCATAAAAATATATTCAACGGATTTTTCGTCGTGTGCGGTATTCTCGGGCGGGGTTCTGATCCCAGTCCCAGATTAGAATCACGTCTCCGTACATGACACTAAATAAGAATGTACCTTTGTGGAGTTATTTATGAGTCCCTAAGGGACAGTGTCCAATTTGAAGGGATAAGGTTTTTCCACGTTTGCGGTTACAAGGCGGGGTAAAGGAGACCAATAGATTTATGCACATATTCTGATTCAACGGAGAGAAGTAAGAAAGGACAAAAATGAAAATAATGTGAAATAAAGAGAAGTGCGATGGTCACAGAAAAAGGGTCAAGATGAAATTTCCGACAGGGTGTTCGGCAGTCGAGTCGAGGATAGAAGTCCGACTGTCAGAGGTCAGATGTCGGAGGAGACGATTGTGATTGTGAGACTTTGGGAGGCCAACCTTGAGTTCGACAGACTCCGGAAACATTGGAACTTCTCGCGGCTAACAGCAGTGTTCCTGTGTCGCAATATTACGGCCGCACCCCAAATACTTAGAAGGTCTCGTAACAACTGTGAGACTGGAGTCCACATTATCATCCCATCAATCGAAATAACACGCAAGGTATACTACAAGAGTTCCCAAGAGTACAGCCTTGGCACACCAAATAGATCCACAAAGGTACTCATTATTATATATATTTAAAATTGAGATTAGGTCCTCTCTCTTATATATATAGTTACCTCAGTGATAGAAAATTATTATTGTCAAATCTTATTTAGTGTGGCACCTAATTTAACGTGTTGAAAAAGTAAATCTGATGAACCTTAATCAAATATTTGTATATTAGTCATGTATATATCATTATAATAAATTTGTTTTTTTATTTTAAGCTGATTTCAGTTACTCTTAATTTAGCTTATTACTTTATATTTTATTTTAAGTCTATAGTCTCTCAGAACCTGTTGTTGAATTTAAACTTAAATAACCTACACAACGCAACCCAAATAATATTTAGTCTTTGTGACAAGCAAAATAAATAACCACTATAAATTTGATCATAGGTAATTTAAACGAGAGCTACACGACATGAGGCTCGTGAGCCACAATCTGCCGGCTCCTGGCATATATCACTAACTCATTAAAAAAGAAAGAAGAAAAATGAAATCAGTTAGAGAAATTTAGTAAAAAGATCCAAACAGGAAACATTCAAATTGTTTTCGTTACTATTTTAAATCCCACTGTTTCTGAATAACCTCTTACAAAAACGAAATAAAATGAATTGTTTACCTTCTAGCAAAGTAAACGAGGGCTAAAAATTATTAACTTTGACTAGAGAAGAAAAAAAAAGCACTAATGCTTATCTCAACAGATTTCTATTTTTAGGTAGTTTTTTCATTTTTTATAACCCTTAAAACGCGTCATATCCACTAGTAGCAGCCGTTTTTTTCCACAATGCTAGGATGTGCACGATCACTCGAGGTCTCAGTTCATCCCTATACCGATAAAAATAGCCGTAACTCCTTCAAAGTTTACAGTAAGCACTTTTTTACTTTACACCAGAGGTTTTCTGCACCACCGCCCCTTCATAAGATAGATAATTCGAATGTCCCCTCTTTCATAATGACTAATTGTACCAAATATTAAAATATTGTAGTATATTTTCTTATATATCGATTTTATCTGCCTATTTATCTATTAAGAATTACAAAGTTGAATTGATTAAAACAGTTATCAAATGTAGTAAAAACCATTTATAAAAATTTAAAATTAAGTACGAATCAATGCCGAACGATGGCTGATTGGTTAGGGTGTTGGCCTTCGGTACCGGAGTTCGTGGGTTCGAATCCCACTGTGGCATGGATGTTCGTAGCCGTTAGGAATCGGCTTTAAGCTGTAGGTCCCGGTCTCATTAGCCCTCGTGTTGCAAAAAGTAGACCGTAGCACTCCAAACCAAAACCATAGTACAAATCAATGAGAAACTAAAAAAAACCCAATAATATGTTTGAGGCTGGTAGAGTTTAAATAATTTTGGTTCCGAATAATATTACGTGATGTTTCTTTTCTTAGATAGTCATCCAGGCACTGTACTGAGCCCACATTCAATGACTATGAATAAAATGCAGTTAAAAGTAGCTACAACCAACCTGTAGTGTTGGCTTGTAGTGGAATTATGAAACTAACAATGGATTTTGGGTTTCTACTTCCAAAAACAGATATCAAATTGCAAGAGAAAATATCTCTTACCTGAATTTTCCAGGTTCATAATGAGATCCAAAATGGTGCCTCCAAAAGATTCGTCTCTATTCAGGTCTTTGAAATCAAAACTTGAGAATGTCTTTTAAATATTTATTCTTTAAGACAGCACAATTCCATAGAAAGTAAGTAAAGATAAAAGAACAGATGTCTCCAACTTTCGGACGAACTAAGCACATTTTCATAGGCTACATATGCATCACAAGATGCCCTTTTTAACACTGCCATCAAAAGTTTACAGAATGCGTGTGTTCAAAAAGGAGGTACATCACTCCAATACATCATGATTTCCAACAATGGGAAAAATTATCGAATTTATTGTGGTAAATGCAATATTATTCGACTAATTTATTGATTACCTTTATAAATTTTGAATTTACTGGCCGCCTCCTTTACTGCCTTAACGCCCTCAGTTTGTCTCTGAACCCGCTACAGCCCCATGGTAGGCTTATTAAGAATACTTGGGTTTGGTGCTTAATCAGCGGTTAAATACGCAATTGTTATATATCCCATTTTCGACATCATAAAAATCACTTTAATTTACTTTTTTAAGGAGCCTACTTATTTATTCTATTTTCGTGTGTGCATATTGGGGTTTTCGACTTATTTTATTATTTTTATCTTATGTTGTTTTGTAAATTACTTGTGCTTGGGTTGAAGTAGTCAGCCAAGAATTGTATAAAAGACTGATGTTGCTTTAATTTTAGGGCAGTTGCTCTAGAGCATTAAACACCAATGAGAGTGATGTGTTTATTTATGTCATATTATTATGTTAATGTTTTTAAATAAATCTAATGTTTAAGAGTTACGTTGCTTTCGTTCAATCACACCTATAACCACTCTCTGTTACAAAATATCGCATACGTCAAGACTCTATAGCTCCATGGGTTCACCTTCCTCCCAAGACCAGAAACTTTTAAATTTTTAACGTTTTTGGTAGAATTTTTAAAGGTTCTTTACTAGAATTAAGCAATTATGAAGGAATGTCGTCGGATATCCTGATCCCACATACTAAATATATCAAAAAATTTTATGAAGCTTAGAGTTAATTTCTCCTGATAAATACTCACTTAATAAAGAAAAATGAACCCATCAGGGCTTAGCATCTCTTTTTAGGAACACCTAAAAATAGTTTGTAGAATTTTTATGTTATTTCAGTTATTTTTTAAGTTTTCCTATTCTGCGAAGGTGGGTTGCGAAGGTGGGTGGTAATCCTATTAACAATCTACCAAATACTACAGTATTTTTTAATTTTTATAATTTTGCCGTTTGGCTTGACATTTTATCATTTTATACTTTCTCGTATAGCCGAATGATGGACAAATGGGTAGGGCTCTGCTTTTCGGAAGAGTTTACGGGTTTAAACCACACTATAGTAGGAATGTTCGTAGTTGTTTGGAATATGCTTTAATCAGTAGGTCCTGGTATCATTATCACTCTTTTAGCAAAAAATAATACGCCTTATCTTTTCAAACCCTCGCTCATAAATTTACTTTTAATGTGCATTAAGCAGTTCATGAAATGCCTAATTTGTGTGATAAACAGATTCATCTTAGAAAACTAATCATTCATCCGAACAACAACATATCTCCGATCCAATGTAAAAAAGTACAAAAACTTTCTCAAGTTTCTCTTCCGTCATTCTTTTTCTGCCTTAATAATTTGAATAAACAGTGCAGTGTGTGATGCAATTGTGTTATTCTATTTTATTCTTATGCAGTTCCTACTTACCCATCTATTGTGCTATGCAACAAGTTATTATTTGTATTAAACAATTTTGTTGCTATAAACATTTTTTAATGCTTAGTCCGTTTAAACGATTCTGACATTAACTAAGAATCAAGTTTAGTTATCTATAAGTTAGAAAGGATCTAATATCGTGAACCCCCTATTTAAATCCCATACAACCCCATTTTTTTCTTCGTTAACCCCTTAACGTGAACGATCGAGTTAACTCGCTAAACTGGACAAATTGTGCACACTCGAGATAATTCGAGATAATTCGAGATAATTTTTAATGATAATTATGTTTATTCTGAAATGGAAACTCGAAAAGAAAGATAAAAAAAAAAAGTCGATGTGAGTGTAATATTACAACATTCGACTATTTTCTGCAATGTTATCAAAATCCAAAATTGCATTAAAAATTTTGATTATTTTTATTGCATGTACGTATATATGTAATTTTTTTTCGGTGGGGGGGGGCAAGACAAAGTTCTGAATTGTATTTTTTTTTACATTAAAAAATTGATTTTTTTGTGGCTGGCCTTTTTTAAAAAACACTGTGCATTAAGGGGTTAACTGAGAATGAAGTTCAATTATCTATAAGTTAGAAAGGATCTAATCTCGTGGACCCCTATTTAAATCCCATGCAACCCCATTTTTTCATTCGTTGATATGGAACCCTTGCTGTTTTAATCGCGCTTTGGGGATCCATATAGACTGCTTTGGGAAATTACGTTATAGACTGTTTAAGTCTTGTTTCACACCACCAAAACGTCTTGACGGGGTCTGCCTCGAAGTCTAGTTCCCATCATTTGTGGTGTTCGAATGGGTCCTCTTCAGTACCGGAGTTTGTGGGTTCGTACCCGGATAAATTTTCTCTCGTAGATGTTCGTAGCTGACTGGAATGGATTTTAAACATTATATTATGTTCCGTCTCATTATACCTCTTGAGCAAAACGATAGACTGCTGGCACTCCAAACCAAACTAAACTAATCCAACTCGTGGGCTTTGCTAAAAAAATATTCTTACAACAACGATCGTCTTTCATTCTGACCATATGATCAACCCATTTGGGTTTTCGTAAATTGACGAATTTTACTGAATTAGGTTGTTTACAGATCTTGTATTAGTTCTAAGTTAGATCTTGTTTACCATGAACTGTTTGTTAATCTGGACTCCGAATATACAGTGAAAAATATTTCTCTTGAAAATTCCCAGAGCTTTCTCATCACGATAAGGCAAAACCAAGTATCTGATGTATAAGACAATAAAGATCTAAGAGGGCATTTGTAAATGACTATAAAACTGTTTGCTGCAGATATTCGTTTATATATTGCAGGATCTGAAAGCATTTTTACTGTTAATTTCTCAGCAAGTAAAACTGTAAACTTTACTGATTATTTTATTGGCTTTAGTTATCGTATTAACATTTATATATAAGCATACGTACTTTCAAATCTGTATCTTCAATATTTCAAATGTTATTTAAGCATTCTATTTCATTTCTAGAGGAAAGTTCTTAAACGGAAAGTTTAAATGGCTTTCTTTCCCAAAAGTTCTTGTATTTTTAATACAGCGTTTGCAAAAATACTAACGCTTTTTTATTTAAAATACAACTGTTAAACTTCTTGTACCGGTTTTTTATAATGCTTAGAATAAAATCATGCATTGAAATAGCAACAGTTGCTTGATTTTTTTCTGATATATAAATATTTATAAGACAATGTCAAATTTCAATAAAAATTTATTTTGCAAAATATAATTTAAAATTATATTTTGCAAAGAAGAGAAATCTGAAAATTTATGTGCAGCCTTACGTAATAGACTTTAATTGACTCAGAATTTTTGGAGTAAAAAATATCAATATTTGGAAAATTTTAAGGAATTTAAAATATAAAATTGAAAAATATTTAATTTTAATTAAATGAACTATCCAAACGGACTAAATCAGAATATGCTTTAAATTGAATTAAAAAATAAAAATTAATACAATGTTTACTGTAACGCTCAAAAGATTGTTTTAAAAGAATATCATTACCTGTATGTTTGTTTTCCTGCAAAGACAGCAATCCTTAGCAATCTTGAAAAATAGCTCGTTGTAAATTTGGGTCAAGGGAACGTTTGCGACTTCTTTTTTAGAGTCATCGCAAGCTTTAAAAATTTAAGATCAAACCCTATTCTTCAAATATCCGGTGTTACTGCAACTTTTGTGGTAGAGTTTAACCCTATCATGATTTATTCTTTTCGTTTAGAAAACTTAAATACTATTGAACTCTTTCTTTCTTTTATGAAAATGAAAACCAAAGTATGAAAATCAAAGAGAAAAAAAATCATTTTGTGAATTTAATAAGGAATAATTTGGAATAATATCACTTGGAATAATAATTATAATATGGTTAAAAATTATCAATATAATTATTATTCCGAGAATAATAATGATAATAATGAAATATAAATGTGGAATAATGTTTTTAAAAATAAATCAAAACATTTAGGGTCAAGGGAACATTTTCTACTACTTTTGTATAGCTATCGTAATCATTAGTCATGTGTTGTAATGTGCTTACAATGCAAACACCAGTGATCTTTCTCAAAGGGGAAACATAGTAAAATATACGCTATGGGATTAAAGGAAAATACCTAATATTTAAACTAAAACATTTATTATGTACAATATTTACAAATTAATACATCACTTGGTTAGTTTTTAACATGACCTGCAATTATTTGGTTTTTGCTATTCACCAATACTCTTGAAATAGTATTCCTTATCAAAAGATTATGAGACCCAAGTAATAATTATGAATATTATTAAGTTTACCTCCAGTAATTACAGGGGAGCAGGCGGGGGCTGACAACAGACTGGACGTCGGTGTGGGTCGTTATTTTGCTGGACGTCTATGCTGGAGTGCCGATCATACGCATGTGGGTTCAAGAATCGATTGCTGGCCCGGACTCTCTGGCTTGCTCACGGGATCTCGATGTCCAGCAACTCTTGAATCCCGACACCGAGTCCTTTTCCCACTTTTCTTCCCACACCTTTACACCTCGGTTCAACGCCCCTTTTTTTCTCTGTCCCAATCACTTGTTGGTGAAATTTCCCCACATCTACACCCCCTTCCGTTGTGCAGGTGGGCTCATTAAAATGGCCCCTTTGATGAAAGTTGACATTATTGTTTAGCCCCTGCCCCCATATCTCAAGGCTACATCCCTGCCTGGACTTTGCCGTTACACTTGTGCCACTCCCTGAGCTATAGTTCCTCCGCAGGGGGCCGAACGATGGCCGATTGGTTAGGGTGCTGACCTTCG
>CM063501.1:115526578-115626578 GCA_032207245.1 Pardosa pseudoannulata | reverse complement strand
TTTAAGCCCGCGGAGAAGAGGTCTAACGAATTATAACTCTACATTGCCCTTGAGGACAATTTAAGAAATTTCCAAAAAAAAAAAAAAGGGAAATACACGTTATTGGAGGCAGAATTTCCTACAGATGTTGACCCAGGTGTTAAAGGTCTTTTACTTATAACTTCATGCTAGCTGACCCCTCCGTTTGTCCTGTACCTATAATGAAGTGGAAACCCGTCCTTAAACGTTCTGTTAATAAAGGTCTTTAACTAAAATGGTGTCATTTTTATGGGTCATGACTGCAACCACCCATCGTGATATCTGTATTATTACATATATGTTTGCGGAGGGTTATGTACATGAATAAATTTGCATTATATAGTATAGATAAATAGCAGAAAACTGACCAAAATTTTTGTCCGTTGTGTCCTGGAGTTCCTTATATGCCGAGAAACTTGGTTCAATTGTGTGTTATTTGACTTTTTAGTTTGATCAAAGTGTTACCTGTTAAACGACTTCCACAAAATATTTGACAATCTATGAACTTCTATTGTAAACTGTACCTTTCTAAACAAATTAATAAAACATTTAAAGTGATTATACTCGGAAGTTTAAATGTCATTTTGAGTTTCCAATCCATAACATGATTTTACAAAGCTCAAAAGTTTAGCTATCAGTTAACCAACATATTACCAATTAAATACTACTTTGACTAAAACGTATTAGGAAACTAAATTATGTTGTATTCTACAGGAAGTATTGAATTTTCAATGTAAATAAGTTTGGCGCAAAATTGAAACGTGTTGTCTCACATATTCTCTTTCCTATATAATTATACAGAATTAATGTGACTAGAGTAAAGTACAATTATTCGAACAGATTAGTACACGGCGTCATCATAGTCGTTAACAGCGAGCCGGTAACTAACTTGTAATTGTATAGTAGCTAAGTCGTTTATTTCTAACCAAATATAGTGAAACCCGTTGGATTTCCTGATAAGCGTCAGATTTAATCAGTCTCAGGTTAAATAAACATTCATAAAGATTTACCATCTAAACAAAAGAGTTTTGGAGAAAATTTGTTGCTATTTTCTTCAACAGAGTAGATGAAGTGTAATTTAGAAAACTTTAAGCCTTCAGAATCAAAGGAAATATCAATTTTAACTAATTTAAGTGTTATGCCTATACGTTAGGACAAGGAAACTTTGATTCTGAAATTTTAAATATATATTTTGACCCTTCATGGATGAATTTTGACTATTTTTGATGAAAGTCTGCCTTACGTACATATTGTGACGTATTGGAGTAAGGGTAGGCGAGGCCTTCAAAGATACAGTTTGGTTTGGTTTTGGTTTGGTTTGGTCGGTCTACTTTTTACAACACGAGGGCTAATGAGACCAGTACCTAGTTCTTAAAGCCGATTCCGAATGGCTAGGAACATCCATGCCATAATGGGATTCGAACCCACGAACTCTGGTTCTGAAGGCCAGCACCCTAACCATTCAGCCATCGTTCGGCTCAAAGATGTAGGCTGAACGTCTATTTACTTTTGAGTAAATGCTTTATTCATGGGAATAATTATATATATTTATGTACAGGATTCAGTCAATTCAATTACTTCTGGGTTCTCGTGCTGAGATAAATGTTAAAAATATACAGTACGTGGGTACAGTGAAGCTAGTAACACAGGAACAGTTCGCTAATGAGTGCCGGTACGGGACTCTGACACTATAATCTACCGATCTGCTGATCCGAACAGTTGACTTCTACACTGATGCTTGAAACGCTCAGAGTACGTATCTCGTTGGAGTTCGTTGAGAATCAAAGGATTCTGGATGATCCAAATTGAGTGAGATTGTCACTCTCAGCAACCTATTTCAAAATACGAAGTAAAAAAAAAATTATTAAAGGTAACGGGAATGACATCCCGAAGTTGAAGGTCGACTTCTTAACAGAAAGCAAAGACGCTGGCGGTGTCTGCAGGAAAGCAAGCTCTGGCAATTCGGAGAGACAAGTGGACTCTTCTCGAGATCCACCAAAACAAAAAACTCCACTCTTGGCTCAGCCAATCTCTTTATATAGGGGTCACGGTTGCCCCTCACGTGATTCTTACGGAATATTTCAGAACCAGGATGAAGCAATTTTGCGGTCAACCGACCCGCCTGGATCAGCTGACGCGTTTCCAGATGTGGCCGAAGTTCTTCTTTAAGTTAACCGACCAACCATCCTAAATCCATTAGGGGCACCGATAATTTGGGGACCTATCGTCACTCGATTTATAATTATTATCGGAATCTTTTGACGGCAATAGACATCATAAAGACGTAGACACACTGGCTCCGGCGTACTGACAGTTTTTAATTTACCTCCACTTAAGAGACTGCCTCTGTTTTGTGTCGGAAACCTGGTACACAAACGGCTTTGTTCGGGCCACGCGTTTCTACCTACTTCTAATAATTGTCAACTGCGAAAGGTCACCTTCCGTTCTTCTTTCGTTCGGGTTATATAACGGATCGTTACAGTATGTAGGTACCTCGCATAACTCAAAATCAATTAGCCGTAGGGTTAGAAAATGTTGTATTTAAGATAAATGAAACATCTAGTTGTATACATACCTTTTTAATTTCAATATGCACTTTAAATAACTAAAAATTTTAATATAATGGATATTAAAGCCCCCACTCCACAACAACATAATGGGAAATGTCGATGCATTCATATGTAGCTCAATTATTGAACTTGCCGAACGGTTAAGGCTCTGATCTTCGGTGATACCGGAGTTCATGGGTTTGAACCCCACCATGGAATAAGTGTTTAAAGCTATTAGGAATCGTCTTTAAGAAGTAGGTCCCGGTTTCATTAGACCCCGTGTTGCAAAAAAAGTTGACCGTAGCTCTCCAAACTATCATTCAACTTTTTAGCAGTTGAAACAATATTTTAACCCATAACTGTATAGCATCCCTATTTAGGGACAGTAAAAAATATTTTGTAGAATTTTTATGTTTTCTCAGAATTCTTTTTTATGTTTCATTGAAAGTAGATGGGACTCCTACGAACAAATTACCAAAATTTAGAGTATATGCTATTATTTATATTCTTATCATTTGGATCTGCATTTTAGAAATTTTTGAGCCTCGTGCATAATTTTTCCTTTTCTGCGGGTACATCGAAACAGCAGACAACCATAACAAATTGTTTTAGTTGTTAAAAGGCTTCACTTTGGAGTATTCTGTTTACAAATGATACCCAGACAGACAAATGCTGAATTCAATTTCAGCTGCTAAGAATCTCAATTTTTGATTCCCCGTCGGTGATTTTCTATGTTTTGGTTATAATATATAACTAGTGCTGTTTCACTAGCTGCTTTTTTTTTTCTTTTTTTGCTAACGAGTTAGCAGTTCGAAAAGGGTTGCAAAGTATCTAACAGTAATAGGTGATATTTAATGGAAATAGAAAATTTTTTTGAGAAATGGATCTATTTATGGATTTAACAAATACTGCTGGCTCCATGGCTTAGTTTCTGAAAACAAGTCTAAGCAACTGAACAGTTTGGTTGAAAAATTTATTCGGCCAAAGGTATCTCGTTGCTTTTCAATACCGAGTTCGAATACATAACATATGCTGTTGGACCCATGGTTTAGTTTCTTAAACCCACATGATTGAATGCTTTGGTTCCAAAATTTATTCGGAGGCACATGACTGAATAGGTAGACCACTGGTCTTCGATGGCGGAGATCGTGGGTTTGAATCCTACTGCTGGTATAGATGTTCGTTGGCATTCGTAATCGGCTAATAAGTAGTATAGAATTTTTGTTTTCTCAGAACTCTTTTTATGTTTCAGCGAAAATAGATAACACTCCTATGACAAACTACTAAATTTTCTACCAAGATTCCAGGCTTATTAGTCCTCGTTTAGTAGGACAATAGACCGTAGCGTTCCCAACCAACAAACATGCAGTAAGCAGTAAATCCCTTATCACACAATTTTTCTTTTTTATAAATGGCATCGCATGATGTATAAAATGACAGATGATCGCTAATGAGAAAAGTCTGTAATGTTCATATTTCATATTTGTTTTACTCAGTGCAGCCCATAATAAATTAGATTTAAGATATTCAGCGATTTATATTCGGCAGAAATGAAGTGGAAATAAATGCGTTCAAGTCAATTTTTTTAATCAAAAATATAACTATATTATTTAAAGAGGATTTTAAATTTTAACTGTCTGATTAATTCTTATTAGTTTGGTTAAAAGAAATTTAATAATCTGGAAACATGTTTATAATTATCTATATAACGAAAATTTCTCAACGGATATTTACGCTCTCGGTCTCCCACGGCAATTAACTTTGAGCCTTTGAAGGAATGTGCAAATGATGATGATGATGATGCCCTCCCTATACAGTCAAAAAAGTTTTAATGTGTATATTGCAATAGATGTACAAGGAAATCATGTGGTGTGTGTGGTGGTGGGTGTAATGCCACGTGGTCATACCTAGCCCGAATGAGCGCTGCGCTTTCGAATTAAGGCAGAAGTATGCACCTTTCGTTGTTAAATAGCACCGTTAAGGTGAAAGTACGACTTTGCTCGAACACATAAGACACAACCTTTTCAGGTCAAACAATTACACTCATACACTCATTCATCCATCCGCAAGTCTGAATTTTAGATCCAAACCAGAGACCGACTCGTCAATGATTCAGTACCCCCAGAGGTATAATTTGTTCTGGGAACTTGGAGGACTTTGCAGTCCCGACATATTTAACGTTCCACAACTGCCATTAGAAACATGTCGGTCTTTGGCCGAGACAAGGACAGAACTCACCACCTTTCGGTTACGAGACTTGTGCTCAACCAACCAGGCTACCGTGGCCCCAATGTGGTGTCTACATTATATTACTGATGATTATTGAAAGGACATTTTAGTCTAAGCATTTTGTATGTCAATTTTGTCTATTCGACAAACTTCCACATTCTGTGCGTATACGTATTTTAAAACATCTCAAAACTATTAAATCTTAATTATTAGACTTTTAAATTTTTAATTTCTTATTCAAGGCAACTCCAGTACCAAAGACCAACGTCTTATTCATTCGGCTATCGTTCGGAACTGACACTGACTAGTACATCGCTTAAATACAACATTCCGTTAAAACAATGGAAACATTGTTATAGACAGGTTTGTAATTGCAGATTAGGGATGGCCAACTAATGTGGTCCACTAATGTGGACTTCTTTTCTTTTTGATGAAATGATTATATTAATAAGATTCTATTAATAAGAATTCTATTAATTCTATTAATAAGAATTCTGTTAATTCTATTAATAAGAATTAATAGAATTAATATTAATAGAATAATATTAATATAATATATTACTATTAATAGAATAATTCTTTTAATATTAATATTCTATTAATTCTATTAATAATAATATATTACTATTAATAGAATAATTCTTTTAATATTAATATTCTATTAATTCTATTAATAATAATATTCTATTAATTCTATTAATAGGAAAGCAATGAATCTCGTGGTCTTATTTTGTAACAAACCGTCTTTTGGCCCGTAGGCTTTACTTTCTTGCATAACTAATTTAAGCTCTTGCTAACTATAATATTTGCAAATTATTTATTTTCAAATTTTATATGAAATTTGCAAATTATTTATTTGCAATTTAATTATTTATTTACAAATTTTGCCTTGCACATGTCAGTCCAAACATGATTTGGACTGACATGTATAAGGAAATTACCTAGTATTAAAATGCACCTATTTTAAATTATTTCATTAAAAAAATTTTCAGACTTTAAATTTAGAGTAATTAAGAGAGGTAATTATCACCCAAGAGAATTACCACCTTCGCTAAATCGAAATTTCAGTCGATTTTCTCAATCGACATGTCAGATTTTCAGTCAAGTGATTCAGACATCTTGAAACTTTTATTTATATTACATTTCCATTTCCAAACATATGAAGAATATATGTGTAAATCCCGGTGTTGTGCGATTGTTAATAATTTTCTAGCTGAAAGTTTCCATATCTAAAACTAAACAAGTTTTTTTTAAATAATTTCTGAAAAACTGCTTAATATAAGTAAAACAATAATTTGCACTTTATTTGACTTAATGAAACATGTACAGAAGAAAAATGAAACAGTTGTATAAAGGATATAAAAAAAAATGTTAGTTTTTTTTATGGAACTGCAGTTCCGGTAAATTTGTAGCAGGCCACCATACGTTCCTTATGTTTTTCCTTGACCACCAATTTCAATTCAATCTCGAAATCTCCCTGGAAAACATAAAGAAAGTAAATAGACAGAAACACATAGCATGCAGGTTTCTTTTCAATACAAATAACACATTCAAGTATTAACTGTTTGAGTTATTATGTGTCAAAAATGCGGAGAAGCGGGATAGCACTTCTCTTGTTTTGTACAGAAAATGCGGAGACGCTGCTGTTGGTTAGTATAATTTTCGCATCTATTGAGAGCAGTTGAATTTATATCAATCGCAGTTTGTATTCATTTTACTCAATTGTGATTTTTAATAATATAAGAATTAAAATAAAATACAGTGGTAAGTAGTAATGCAGTTGAGACGTGGATTGTAGTAAGGTAGACAAAATGAGCGTGTTTTATTTATTTATTTATTTGTAGTAAAAAAACTTTTCGTTGTTGAATAGAAATTACAAACTGTTTTCACTTTCTCAACAAGTGTTATACTGATCATTATTGATGCTATAGAGGAGGAATGGTTAGCAAGCAAAAATGCCACAAGAAGACTACCAATAAGTAGAAAGTTTTCTTTAGAAAAATTGAGTGGGCGAAACTTGCGACAATGTGATGTATGAAGTAAAAAGAATGGTAATGGAATTTGACGATCCAACTTAATTTCCACTATATGTAAAAAAGGAATTCTTGGAATTTGTGCAGCAAATCATTCTTGTAATAAGTGAGAATAAAGAACATTTTTGTTGGTAAAAATTACTTGTTACGTAATAATTAGTGTTAATTATAACCATTTCTATTGTTCTCCAAAACAATCACTACTCATTTTATACCGCACTATTAGCATATACAGGGTGTCCCAAAAGGTCGTTTACAAACTTAACATGCTGATCTGTCATATCACGATGAACAAGATTTACATAGGAACTTGTGTCTGAAAATGCAAACTGCAACCACTAGAGTGCTGGGATCAAGAGTGTGGAGCAGATGGAAAAAAATGATATCGACAGAGGTGTTAATATGATTTTTACTACAGATGAGGATTATATCACAGCAAATGCTCAAAATTGTGTCCCTTCGCCACAATGCAGGTTTCACAACGTCGGCGCATGGATTCACGAACCCGTTCAATTTGGCCAGGAGTGAAACGGACACGTGCTGCCGCTGCCGTGATCCTGGCGTTAAGATCGATGTCCGATGTTAGGGTGCCTCGTACACCATGACTTCATGTGTCCCCACAAGTAGAAATCCAGGGGAGTTAGGTCGGGGGATCGCGCGGTCCGCCTCTACCGTTCCAGCGATTTTCCTGCAATTATCGCCCTCTTGGGGTCACAGTTTGCATTTTTGGACACAAGTTCCTATGAAAATCTTGTTCATCATGATAGACCAGCATGTTAAGTTTGTAAACGACCTTTTGAGACATCCTGTATATAAGAAAACACTTCAGCACTCAAACGGTAAAGTACATTTCTAGTCTGATACATCTCAGTCCTCTGAAATAAACTGTTCAGACGTTTGATTTCTTTACAAATTACTTACTGTGTCAAATCTTAAACATTAAAGCATACAAAACTCTAATTCGTATGTTAATATTTTGGACTGTTCAAGCATTGACTAATGGAACAATTAGTACCAAACTACTATACATTTACTATGTTTATGCAAGACTTTGTGTATAGTTATGCATATTTTCAAACAGTCAAACTTTAAAAGTAATCAGAAGATAAATAAGAAGAAAGATAAACAAGACAATATTACATAAACGGACAATTCAAAATTGCCTCCTGTTTGCTCTTAACTTTATCGCCTTTAAAGTGTGTATGGAAAAGCCTTAATAATGTGCCAACTTCCGGGTATACCGAAAAAGCGGCCAAACTGTTTTGTTGTTTTAAGAATATAGATGATATTGTATAAGAGTGGACATTTCATTATTTTTATAAAAATAACTGGATATATGTTTTAGTTAATATGCGATAATGTTAAATAATTACCACTTGCTAAAAATTTCGCACAATTTTATTTTAAAATATATTTTTGCATATTCGTATCATTAAAAATTAGTGCCAATCTACTAAACCTTTAATATGTTCATATTAGGCTTTTTGTATGCTAATCAGAAATGATCATCTTTTAAACAAGAAACACGGTTATTACGATGCAGCAAGCGTACATGCTATCTCACCTCAACTAAAGATCTTCCTTACAACAATTGTACCCTGATAGACTCTCTGAACACGACTGCACTGAGCTATCGAGCGTCCACTCCCTTTTATGCTGCCAAAGATCATTCTGGAACATACCAGACTTAAAATGTTGCCAGAGCGTTACCAACTAGCCAACTTTGTCACCGAAAAACGCTAGAGTCAATATCTCTTCAATGTGGCGAGATACTATAGAAATGTAAAAATTAAGCCCACGGAACACCATAATCGTGGAATTTTCGCGTGTAACAGTACAGTTTTCGGGAGCAGTATGACATTGAAATAATAAAGTAACTCCAAGTGCATGATACAATCTCAATTAGACTTCTTCACCAGCGGTTACTATGATCATTTGACCAAACAGAATTCACACCTTTTTTTTTCTTAAGCACTGATATTTTGGTACTGTGTGATCTTGAGTACGCATTGTGGACATCCCCTACAACAGTGTTTGTATATTCTTAAATCATATCAAGATTCTTTGTATTTAAAATATTGATTTCTTTTCGACTTAAATCATGCTAAATTTGGGAGAAGGGATTGAATGTTGTAAGTTGTTTGACGACTGCAAGTCACAGGTTATAGAGATATATATTCTTACAACCAATGCGTATCTAGCCACGTGCGTTTTTATATTTTAAGATCTTCTTCTTCTTTGTCAGCACTACAGCCTGTTACAGGCCAAGGCTGTCTCCATGAGCTTCCTCCACCTGACTCTATCAAAGACAATAGATCGCCAATGATGGACTCCCAGTTCTCTTAAATCCCTCTCTACAGAATCTATCCACCTGGTGGGGGGGGGGCTTCCTCTTTTTCGCTTGCCTTCAATTTTTGAAAAAGTCACTAGTTTAGTTGGGTTAGAATCTTCATATCTAAAAAGGTGTCCCAGCCATCTAATGCGGCTGGCCTTAATAACTTTGACAATATCTGGTTCTTTAAATCTATTGTACATTTCATAACTATATTGAATTCTATAGACATCATTTTGTTTAACTCCTCCAAAGATTTTTCAAAGTATTTTTCTCTCAAAAAACAATAGCTTATCTTTTTCATATTTATTTAATGACCAGCACTCGTTGCCTTGTAGAACAATAGGTCTGATTAAAGTTTTATATAAATTAATTTTTGTTTTAACATTAATACATTTGGATTCGATGTGGTTTCTCAACCAATTTTTTTTTATCACTTTGTATTTTTTAACTGTTTTGTAAAATATCGTATAAATGACAAACAGAAAATGTTAAGGTGAGTTAATTTCAAACCTACCGAGGCAATGAATTTGAGGAGAGCTCCGAGGTTTGGGACGGGTACTGTGATGCTCTCTCCTCCGAAACGGTTCTTGGTGATTGGACATTCACATGGTAAATCATCTGGAAAGAATGGACAAGCTTGATCCTTGAAGCGATCCAAGAATTTGCAGTAGTCTGTAGTGCTGAAAAGACATACAACAAAATTGAATGTAAAAGAGGTAATTCACGTAAAATATCGTCAGACTGAACTTCCTCTATGGAGGAAACCCAAATCGGGAGAAATAAAGACCAGTCCAATTCTGTCTTAACACGTTGACTGTCATGGGAGCCACCGGTGACCCTTTCTACGAAAACTGCTTCAAGCATGATTTTATAACTCACTTTATCTGCTGCAAATAATATTTTAGCATAATATGCATCGTATGAGGAAAAGTTCACATCGGAGTCTTGGGCAAACCATCGAAAATGCGTCTGGCAGTCAACGTGTTAATCTAGCTCAGAGGTTCTCGAAGAAATCAGTACTGACTCCCTTGATGTCAATGAAGTTTTAAAACTGACAATTGATCGTTACTGTAAGAGTCGCGTCCGTCTCTGTCGGTGGTCAAGCGAACTTTTGTTCATTTTAACAAATGAAAACGGCAGTATTGCACCGTAATGGTTTTCTTGAAGCCCGGACGTGTCGTTTCTCAACGCACCGACAGAGAAAAGGAATTTTGCTTTGATCGAGTCGGCCAGGCGCCAAAGGGCGTTTCGGTTACCCCAAGGACAAGGGTCAAAGGGGGAGGGTGTCAACCTCCCCTAAAACCCTTTTTTTTAAATAAATGAACAGTTGTTAAGTTTCAATCATCTACGGCTGGTTATTTAGTCTACATGGCTTCTTCATCACAAAGGACCCATGCGAAGTCATATCCAAAATGACTCGGTGTGACGGACTATGGGAAGTAGAAACATCGCAACCACTCGGCGATTACAGTTACTAAACGAGTATACTGCAGCTAGTGCTGTCATAATGGAAATTCTGACATTCATCTAGCACAGAGATTCCCAAAGGGATCAGTACAGACTCTCTTCAAGTCAATGAAATTTTAAGAGAGTCGATATCCGAATAAATACCGGAGATTCGTCATTAAACGAGTATAATTGCGGAATCAGCAGCTAATGTATTCATAATAGCATAGAGGGAAAGTAACCGTTGCCCTGTAAGCTAAAGTAAACTAGCCAAATTACTCAAGTTGGTTTGCAAACTTATTTGAATCGGTCGCTACACTTAGATAAACTTTCAAATAACTCTTTGTTTCAAAGTTTTAAACAGTAAGGTTGGCAACATGAAATATAAAAATAACAAATTATAGTCACTTCCAGACTTGACTTTGGACAGTTGCAATCTGTGTTTCTGAAATCTAGTGTATACTTGAAAAATTAAAGAGGATGATAGAACAAAAAAATAATAATTATAAATATAATGAACCAATTTTTTATTTTTTGTTTATATTTTTAGTATTTTGTATTTTAGTTAAAAATGTAGAATTATTTGCATTGCGATAATGTGGTATGCATTGCATACTATAAAGAAAAAAAACAGGCAAAAGTCGTTGAAAATAGCCTTTCTTTAATAGTAGGGTAAGGTATTTCTTTAATAGGAAGGTAAAAAAATGTTGGGAATCTTTACCCGTAGGTTCTAACTCATAGAATCTAGGGTCTGTTTTATACATGTATGTATATGTGTGTAAATATTTCATATTTATTGTAAATCGTACCCCGATATTGTTTAGTTGTTTGTAGGAATAAGTTCCTGCATTAAATAAGATTTATTATTACTGCAATGAAACATTTCTTTGTTGTAATTTAAATATCTTCATTTAAAGATTTCTTTGTATATGCTATATACAGTTTAATCTAATGTTACTGGCCCTTAAAAAGTGTGGAGCCCATAGGCAATTAATTGTATACTCCGCCTAATGGGTAATCCGATACTGATTTCTATGTTTTATTTTTTATTCTTGGATTTATTGTCGGAATAGTTTTTGCTCATGGTAATCTCTCCTTATTTTAAATGATTTATTTTTTCTACAAAAGGGAAATTAAATAGAATTCGCAGGTTAAATAGTTATAACGATTTCATAAACTAATTCTTGACAGTTCCCGGCTAACGCTGATGCTGTAAGATTAGGTGATCAAAAGAAGCGACATTGGAAAGTTCTACTCATAAGAAGACTAGATTCGAAATCAAGTGTTTGATTCGCCCCTCCTGGCAAGTGTCCATTACAAAATGCTGTAGTAAGATTGTTTAGCTGATTAAGAGATCATTGCAAGTTTCATCCTGCCAAGTTGGTCTCGTCTCAAAAGTGTCATCGAAATGAAAATAAATGATGTCGCGAGAAAAGTTCTATAGACGGAGTTTGTTATTATTATTATTGAGTGGGGATTGTAAACTTACCAAGATCCGACTCCGAGTACGCAAGGAGCACGAAGTTTTACTCCCAGGAGACTCGTAACCTTGTAGATGTTAGTCTTTATGAGAGCATTCTCTGGAATGTCTTCGAACAGGTTTATTTCCACCGAGGCCGTGATGTTTTCGCTCAGGGAAACCGGGTAAGACGAGAGGATTTCGAAGTGAGTTATGTTGGCGATCGAGTTGCCTTTGGCTGTGGGAAAGAATAAAGATGTAAGTACTCAGCTAAAATAAAACGAAATCTCAATAAATTTCCGAATAAATTTCAAAATCTGTGAGAAAGGATACAAGTTCATACCAAAGATAGTAGGTAATTATATGAACAACATTGTGCGATACCACAATTGCTATTTCTCTGATGGTAAGCAACATGTGCGGTATCAAGTGGCCTTTGGCTGTGATAAAGAATAAGGATTAAAATGCTCAAGTTAAATAAAACCGAACTTGTAAATAGTACCAGAAACAGGTCAAAATCTGTGCGAAATGAAACACGCATGTTTATCTCAAAGCTGGTAGGACGCTGTTTTCCAGTACCGGAATTCTTGGTTTCGAATCCTACTGCAGGTATGGATCTTCGTTGCAATTTGTAATTGGCTTTAATCGTAGGTCCAGGTCTTATTAGCAAAACAATAGATCGCTCCCCAAACCGAATCTCATCCTAAGCTATTGGGCGAAGACCGAATAAATAAGAATTTGCCTCCCGTTCCACAGACCGCGTGGTCGAATAATGATGCTGGCGAGACCATCTGGATGTAACATTAGGGAATGTTTAGAATCGGCTTTTAGCTTTTGGTACCTGTCTTATTATTTTTCTTGTAAACAAATGACCAAAACCGAGCAAGAAAAAAATAAAAAGGCATAAAAGATTTCTTGGATTGAAATTTATTTAAGGCCACCAAACCAAACCAAACCAACCAACAATCAAACCTAAGGGTAACAATGTAGCAATACCACAGTGCTTAATGCTGTTAGGTAGTCAGTATGTACTTGTAAAAATATGAAAAGCACATACTGACTACTTACCAGCATTAAGCAGTGTGTTTTTGCTTGGAAAATGCATTTGTAATAATAATAATAAGCACTGTGGTATTGCATAATTAGCAATACTACAGTACTTAATGCTGGTAAGTAGTCAGTATGTGCTTAGAAAAATATGAAAAGCACATAGTGACTACTACCAGCGTTAAACAGTGTGGTATTTCTTAGCAAATGCATTTGTAATAATTAATAATAATAAGCACTGTGACATTGCATAATTAGTAATACTACAGTGCTTAATGCTGGTAAGTAATCAGCATGTGCTTGGAAAAATATGAAAATCAATCGAGCCCTGTTATAGCGAACCCGATATGTAACGAAAATTTTGTTTCCGCAGTTTACTTACTGTTTTTAAGACTGATTTATCAATTTCTAAAATTTCAGAAACCGAGCCTTCTAAATCTTAACACATTGTTTGCGGGACACGTACTAGTACGTTTTGTGACGATTGATACTTGAGCGGGGGTCAAGTACTAGTACGAGTTAGTGTAACAACATGGTTTGTTTGTGGGTACAAAAATAACGGTATATACAGGAAAACGAAGCCGAATGTTCTTGTCTACTACATAGATTTTGGAAAAATTTAGACAAATAAAAGCTAGTTTTTACATCAGTCGATGCGGAACCACGGAGCGAGAAGGTTGATTAAAAAAGATCAATTTAGATTTAAAATTAACTTTTTTTTTATCCTTTCGAAAATGATATATATATGTATATTTATTTATTATATATATATATATATATATATATTAATTTGTTTGTTTATCTATTTATATATTTGTTTATATATTTCAATATAAAATACGAAAAGTTGGTTAAAAAATTAAATAATTTTCGATCTATTGAGATTTAACAGAATAACTAAATTTACTCGCAAAACGCCCACTCCCGGTACAATTCCGCTGCGAAATGTACCCGCACACAATGTGTTAAAAGTCGAATATATTTTTTTTTCTACTTTTTTTCTACTTGATTTCTTTTTCTTCTTTTTAAATTTTCTTTTTGAAACTATTTCGCAGCTGTGAAATCAGTAATTTGTCTCAAATAACAAATGAATGAGATGAATAAGTTTCGAGCCCTTTGTTGAATTCAACGAGAAATTTCATTAAATTTTCTCAAAATTGACATACCGTCCGCAAAAATATTACTGAATATTTCGGAATCAAAATGGCGAGCAACAATATCGGATAAAATTAATTATATTTCACTTGTCTTCATTTTAAGTCATTTTACTCCTAGAACGCTATCCGTAAGTCTCAGAGGCGCTTTGTATTTAAAAAATAAACTGTTAAAACATAAAAATAACTTTAATGAACAGTAAATCCGTTTTTAAATGAAAGCATATATATTACTTACCTTTCGTTTCTTTAAAAAACTGAATTTTTAAAATGCTTTGCAGGCTTAGTACTAGTAACAACGTTGGATAAAAATAGGAGAGACTTCTACGACTAATTTGTTAAAGATATTTTTAGTACATTTTTATCGCATTTTCTATAGCTATTCAATACAGTTAGCAACTATTGAGTTTGCATTTAGGGAGACCTTGAATTTTTTTTAATGGTTCTGATATAGCAAACAAGTTGGAGGACTCTTGAAATTTGTTATAACGGGGTTCTATTACAATCAGAGGAAGAGCTCTTTTTTAAAATTGGGAGCATTTTTAAAAGTTTGGTTTGGTTTGGAGTGCTACGGTCTGTTTTTTGCAACTCGAGGACTAATGAGACCGGGACCTAGAGTTTAAAGCTGATTCCGAACGGCTATGAACTCCCATGCCACAGTAGGATTCGAACTCACGAGCTCCGGTACCGAAGGCCAGCACACTAACCAGGCGCATTTTTAAAAGAGAGACACGATTATATACCTAGTTTGCATGTCGATCATCATTAGATTCAGGGCCGTAGCCAGAAATTATTTTCGGAGGGGGACCAAGGGAGAAAGACATCTTTTCTCTGTGAATGATACTTCAATTAATGAAAGGGAAAGCACTGTATTTCCGGAATACAGTGCCGGAAATACAGTGCTGTATTTCCGGCGAGCGGCCCAGCAAGACTTTTATGGTCTCAGCGGTTTTTTTTTTTTCTAAGAAAATAACTGTCCATGTTCATGAACAACTAGGCAGATAGCACATACACACACAGTCGTGGGACATTGTCCATCTACAAAATAGTCTTTCAAAATTTCGGGGGGAGGACCAGTCCCCCAGATCCTTCCCCCTGCCTACGGCCTTGATTAGATTACCATGTAAACGAAGCAAAAAAAAAATTATTATTATTATTATTATTAATTTTCAAATGAATCGGTTGCAGTACGCACTAATTATTGGATAATATAATTAGCTTATATCTTCTTTCTCTTAATTATATTTCCTTGTATATCCATAAGTACCTAGTCCTTACCAATTCCTTGTTATTTAAACTCTTACTTGTGTGGTGGGGTGATTTAGATCATTAATATAATTGATAATTAATATAATTGCTATGATTAATATAATTAGTTAATTAATATAATTGCTATAAATAAAACGAGAAGTGAAATGCTTGTGATCTAAATCTGACCTCATCACATCTTTTGTAAAGGAGAGAGGACCTATAAAAATTAATTGAACGGATTCGTCGTGTGCGGGATTCTCCGGCGGGGTTCTGATCCCAGTCCCAGATTAGAATCATGTCTCCATTCATGAAACTAAATAAGAATGTGCCTTTGTGGAATTATTTATGAATCCCTAAGGAAAAGTGCCCAATTTGAAGGAGTAAAGTTTTCCTCATGTTTGCGGTTTAAAGGTGGGGAAAAGGAAACCAATGAATATATACAACTCTGCTGATTGGACGAAGAGAAGTAAGAAATGACAGAGATGAAAGTAATATAAAAGAGGGAATATTGGTTGAAGAGTTTGGGAGTTGGAGAGTAGAGTCCGATAGTTGAAGTTCGGGAGTTGGAGAGCAGAGTTCGGGAGTTGGACCAAGCCACATCCTCACAGAATCTCCCAATTATTTAGAAGGCCCCAGACCAGTGGTGAGACTGAAGTCAACATTGTCATCCCACCAATCGAGAGTACACGCAAAGAGGTCTACATCCTTCCACCAACTCCAAATGTGAAGAGCTCCCGACCAAATTACCGCCCTGGCACATCCCTGCAGATGCACATCCTTTTGCACATCTACAAAGGTACTTGTTATAAAAGTTTGAATTTGGAATTAGGTCCACTCTCTTCTTTGTTTTATACGTAAATGTTTTAGTATATGAATAATGTTGAATTTTGAATAATGTGGCACCTAGTAGAAAATTTGGAAGGGCATTCTTTTTAAAATTTGAATAAATGTTCTGTACATAGACATATAAATAGTATAACACTAAATTTTTTTATTTTTATTTTAAACTATCAACTTTGTATGTGCTTATTGTAAATGTGTAATATTTTATTTTAGTAACTTTTAATTAGCTTATTAGTTTTTAAAAAATAAGTATGTAGTCTCTCAGAACCAGTTGTTAAATTTAAAACTGAAATAATCTACAAAACACAATACAAATTAAATTTAGTCTTTCACTAACAAAATAATAACAATTATAAATTTGATCATACGTAAATACCTAAATTTAATGAGACCTACACGACAACTTGCTGTTGGGCAGTCTCACAGTATTTTTCGTAAGCCTTTTCACCCCTCTAAATCATAACTAATTCCTGATTTTCTCGTTAACTTCCTACAGGGTACTGTCAAGATCATTTTACAGGTCAACAAATAAAACTAATCATAAGTTAAATACCTAAATTTAATGAGAGCTACACGACAACTTGCTGTTGTGCAGTCTCACATCATTTTTCCTAAGCCTTTTCACCCCTCTAAATCATAATTGATTCCTGATTTTCTCTTTACATTCCTACAGGATACTGTCAAGATCAGTTTACAGGTCAACAAATAAAACTAATCATAGGTAAATACCTAAATTCAATGAGAGCTACAAGACAACTTGCTGTTGTACAGTCTCACAGCATTTTTCCTAAGCCTTTGCACCCCTCTAAATCATAATTGATTCCTGATTTTCTCTTTACTATCCTACAGGATACTGTCAAAATCATTTTACAGGTCAACAAATAAAACTAATCATAGGTAAATACCTAAATTCAATGAGAGCTACAAGACAACTTGCTGTTGTACAGTCTCACAGCATTTTTCCTAAGCCTTTTCAACCCTCTAAATCATAATTGATTCCTGATTTTCTCGGTATCTTCCTACAGAGTACTGCCAAGATTATTTTACAAGTCAACAAATAAAACTAATCATAAGTAAATACCTAAATTTAATGAGAGCTACACGACAACTTGCTGTTGTACAGTCTCACAGCATTTTTCCTAAGCCTTTTCAACCCTCTAAATCATAATTGATTCCTGATTTTCTCGGTATCTTCCTACAGAGTACTGCCAAGATTATTTTACAAGTCAACAAATAAAATTACTGTGATCAAAGTTGGTTGAAAATCAATTGAAATGAAGAAATGGAAATAGTTTTATCTCGTAAATTACGTCCACGGTAGTAAATGGTAAATTAAATTTGATTTTGTGCATTTCACACTACGTAACTATGAAGCGGCAATTTATAATTAACGAAAAACCGGAATGCGGCTCTGTCTGACCTCAAGCATACCCAACCTTGATGTATAACGCTTCTTTTTGTTACAGTCACAATATTTAAAAACAATAATGCTAACTTCAGTTGTCTCGGGAACAGAGGAGAAAACTACATAATATGTATTGTAGAACAAAATTTTGAAATATATGGTTTCCTTCTGTTTGTTCCTTTACCTTTCATTTCAGAGAAATTTTCTATTCTGTTCCACCCACTGACCCAGATCCTCTTCTACTATCGCCAAGGTCAGTTATCGTAGATGGATCGATATGGATAAAGTACTCTATTTGGAGCTAAAACTCATCGCGACTTATCATTAGGCTCTCGGCGAAGAGCCTTATCAGTAATTTGTGATAAGGAATGATTAGGAAGCGTTCAAAAAAAAGTCTAATTGTAAAACGGCGTATCTCAGATTTGATCGCAGTCATTGTTTTTTTTTATTTGTAGTGATATCGTACCATTGAGAGATACCATAAATTCCCAGTTAAGATATAAAGTTACAGTCGTAAAAAAAATTAAATAGCGAATTTCTAATCAAGAATGAATGCCAAAGAATTGGGTTCGACATAGATAGCCCAGATTTTTGCATAGTAAGAGTAAAGAGAATTGAGTCAAAAAATGGAGCTATCCGTTCACGTTAGAAATCAAAGACAAAGGCTTGTAGGAATGTACAGTAGCTGGAGAAATTAACGTAAACACCTCGGACAGATTGTGTGTGTGTGCTTATGTTTATACAATTTTTTGTGTGCCCCCTATAAAACCTGAGTTAAAATGGTATTAAAAATTCCAACATAATAACTCGGTGATATAAAAGCATCTTAGGGTTTTTAACCAATCAACTGAAAGTAGAGAGCTGAACGATGGCCTAATGGGTAGGATGCTGCTCTTTGGTTCTAGAGTTCGTGGGTTCTAATCTTAAGTTTAAACAGTAGAGCCCAATCTCATTAGTCCTTGTATAGCAAAAAAATTATAACATAGCGCTCTAAACAACTAAATAACCAAGGAAGAACTGTAATACTATCTTGTGTATATTCATTAAACGGACGTTTATAGAAAAGATTTTATTATAAAATGATAATAAGTTAGTCTGTTGTATTTGTTATACTGAACAAAAAATAACTTGGATAATGTATTATTGTAACTTGATAAGAGATCTTGTCACTACACTGCAGGGAGGTATTGGAAATACACGAATAAATTATGATTTAGAGCAGGAATGGACAAACTTTGTCGGCCGGGAGCCAAAAATCAAAAGAAAATAAGTTTCGCGGGCCAAGATAAGATTTTTCTAAAATTTTAAAAACAATATACAAGTACCTAACGGTTATGAGGTGAATGAAATTGCGTTTCATTTTTAAAAGTTCTTTATACTGAGGTTCGAGGTGAGATGTACTGATTTTACGGAACGATGCTAAATGCTCATCTGTCAGTCTACTTCTGAAATTATTCTTTCTAAGGTTCAAAGTTGAAAACACTTGTTCACATATAAGAAGCAAATATACCGCTGATCTTCTGGGAGTGATATAATAAATTTGGGATATAATATTTAAACAGGGTAGAAAAGGAGATGGATATATAATGTATAAATATATATTTCTTTTATTTGCCTCCGACCGGCAACTTAAAATTCTATCCGCGGACCGGATAAAACTTTCCGGCGGGTCGTAGTTTGCCCATCCCTGATTTAGAGAAAGAAATCTGTGAGACCACACAAAAGTAATTAAAGATTAATAGACAGTATCCGAATATTCCAGAAAGATTAAGAGACATGTAATGCACCTGGAATTTTTTTAAATTGCCGATAAGATATAAAAAATCAATAATAAAAAATCTAGTTTTAAAACAAGCATATATAGTAAAAATTACATTGTAATGGATTAAAATACTCCTCCTATTGCAAACATTTGATTCGATTATTCTTAATTTTTTTTCGCAACAGGAAAGGTAACTCGTATTCGTGGTGAAATTATGTCATTTAGAAGCCCTCCTTCTCCCCTTATATTACATGATTGAAAATGATTTAATAAACTGGTGAAGTTTTGGTGTTTTAATCATTAAAATTACTCAAAAACAAAATGGGATGAGGAGAAACATCATGGCGTCAATTTTAGAAGAGGGACTTTCTTCTTGGAATGTATACATTTCCCCCCTCCCCTCAGTTTCCGGGGTATGTGAAGTATTGTTTAATCTCCAGATACGATAAGGTTATTCTTGAAGTCTCCGTTACCATGACCAAATATGGTAGTAGAGGTTATTTTGGGAGCTTCTATGACCTGCTATTGACGAAAGATGGAACAGATCGGGGTCCCATTCAACATTGACCTTTTGGGAAAATATGAGGATTTCATCACTAGGAAGGAATCTAATAGTAAATGATTACACTATGGGAGGTTACGATCATCCACTTAAAGGTAAGAGATATTTTAGTCACCAGTTTTGTGTTTGTTTTTACTTTATTTCAGTTTCCCCATCTTTCTCTCTACGTCATTTTTTACTTTAAAACAACATCTTGCTTTTACCGAAAGATTTTATTACTATCATGTTTGCAAGATAACTTTTTAAAATTTATTTAAGGTAACCGACCAAGTTCAAATAGTGATTTTCGTGAAAAATATCGAAAAACATTTATTCATTTATTTTAAAGATGAGTCCTTTAGCTTTCGAAAACAGTTTTCAGCTTGTTTCTAGAGTCATTATAAGTCATGATACAATTGTTTAATCATCACTGGAAATGTCGAAAAGATACCGGAAGTGAGCAGTTAAAGGGCTTGACTTTGAGTGTTAGCGTGAAAAACGTCGTAAATAGCGTATTATAGCTTCTAAATAAATAAATAAATTACTCCATATTTCTGAATGTTTATCAAATCATAAAACACTTAATGAATTTATTTAATAAATCCTACAAATTGAATTTCTGAAAAACTGTGATTTTTGCTACACCGTCATACCTCAACAGTCATAACTGCTAAAATAATATTTAGAATTTAATTAGAAATTATCTGTATGTTTTTAATGGTTTTATATATGCATTGAACCTCGGGATTATAAATATATTCATTTTGAGATGAGTTATGGGCATTTATGTTAGAATTTCATTATTTTTTTCTTGAATTTTTGCTCTAAATTGATTGGCTATAACTCCTTTATACTTTAGAATATTTTCATTCTGGGGGTTCAATGCATACATAATGGATATATGTCTACATTTATCCAAGTTAAAGTGATATGTTTTGCGTATTTTTTTAGTTAGGAGTGTTGGCGTAAAGTTAAAAAATTCTTGTTCTTTTTTCTGTAATTTTGTCAATTTTTAGAAATATATATATATATATATATGTGTGTGTGTGTGTGTGTGTGTGTGTATTTATGTTTATTTTCATGTATATCTATGTTTTATAACCTATTACTGCAAGAACTAAAAATATATTTCCATAAAAACTTTATTTAAAAATTTTGGCTCCGAACGTGGACGGTTAGCTTAATGCAGGGAAAAGAAATTAATATAAAAGGCTTGAAAAATGACTCGTTTCATATGTAAGTTATATTCAGCTCTTAGAAGGTTATTTAATTAATTTAGCTTTTAGAAGGTTATTTAATTAATTTAAAAACGCTTCTGAGACGCAAGAGTAGCGTAAACAATATAAAAGCTCTAAAAAATGACTCGTTTCATATGTAAGTTATATTCAGCTCTTAGAAGGTTATTTAATTAATTTAAAAACGCTTCTGAGATGCAAGTGTAGTGTAAACAATATAAAAGCTCTAAAAAATGACTCGTTTCATATGTAGGTTATATTCAGCTTTTAGAAGGTTGTTTAATTAGTTTAAAAACGCTTCTGAGACGCAAGAAAGCGTAAACAATATAAAAGGCTTGAAAAATGACTCGTTTCATATGTAAGTTATATTCAGCTCTTAGAAGGTTATTTAATTAATTTAAAAACGCTTCTGAGATGCAAGTGTAGTGTAAACAAATACTCTAGAGTGGTGAACCAAACTCGTTACCAGTTACGTTCCCTCTCGGTCACTCATTAACCCCTTAACGTGCACGCTCGAGTTAACTCGAGCGAGCTAAACTGCCCAAGCTGTGCACACTTGAGATAATTCGAGAGGCGTTGTACTTTATGTTGCTATAATTTTTCACACTCGAACGCAATAGAGATTTGAAAATAACAATGTGAAAGCAAAAAAAAAATAGTTTTATTGATATTTATCATTTACATGGGATTGTAAGCTATAACATTTACTTATGCAAGTATAAAATATATACTTGTTTTGGCAGGCCAACGTTCTAAGATGTGTTTTTTAAATTAAAAAACTTGATTTTTTTTGGCTGGCCTTTAAAAAAAAAACGTGCATTAACACTTTGAAGGTCATTGGTATATATAATATACCAGCTGTTATAAATTTTTCTCCCATTTATATAGAAAAAAGTTTTAAATTTTCAATTTTTGATGCATCAAACTATCTACACTTAATTTTTTTCCTTCTTTTAATTATTCTTATCAAAACCTGCCTTTAGAATGAGGCTCTATCAAAACTAGATTCTAAAAGCAAAAATTCTATTTTTCAAAGTTAAGACTTTAAAATAAAAGTACCTATTTAAACTTCGTTTACAAATTTCTTATCTATTTGATTTATATACCCTTTTAATAAAAATTATTAAATATTTTTCCAATATTATTAAAAAATGCGTCATTTTCATGCTGTTCTAAGGGAGATGATTACGCAATTAAATTACCCCTTGTTTATTCCTCACGTAATATAATTTATTTTTCATATACTTCATATTTAAAAGGTCCATAGATAACATTTATAAACTAATTTCATTGAAAACCAAAGAGTTTCTATGGGTGCCCCTCAAAGGGTTAACCCTCTGACTGCTCAATTTGTAAACCGAAATCTCTTTAAAAATTGCGTATTTTTTTGTTGCAGAGTTTAAGTATATATATGAATTGGAGAATTGAAATAATATTTTTTCTTGAAAAGGTTTTTATATTGACTTTTATCTTGAGGTTTGGTTTGGTTTGGTTTGGAGTGCTACGGTCTACTTTTTGCAACACGAGGGCTAATGAGACCGGGACCTACAGCTTAAAGCCGATTCCGAACGGCTATGAACATCCATGCCACTGTGGGATTAGAACCCACGAACACCGGTACCGAAAGCTGGCATCCTAACCAATCGACCATCTTTCGGCGCTTTTATCTTAAAAAACTAAGCTTTCAGAAAAACTAATTTCACATGTTATCACAAATTTATTTTTTAATAAATTTCAATTGAAATACAGTTAATTTCTATTTATAACATACTATTTATAATTCTAATATCTAATATAACTATAGCTCTAGTCATATAATTCTATTTATTACCTAATTAAATGTCTAATACTGTATATAATTTATTCCACTGGTTAAAAAGTGAAAAGGCGGAATATGCTTCTTAATAAAGTAAAAAAATTACATGCCCGCGAAAATCACGGGATGAGCAATCAGAGGGTTAAGGGGTTAAATGGAAGTTCTAAAAAATCAGCTTCTGAATTGTTATTCTTAACATAATATCTTAGATTATTCAAAAAAATTTTTTAATGTTTAATATGATCATTTTAAGAGAAACTCAAGAGCCTCATAGGAAGCTTGAATAACTGAAGGAAGTGGTTGTTAAAGCATGTATATTTAGAAAAATTAAACAAAAAAAAAGGTCAGAAAATTTAAATAATAAATTTTATATTAACATTTTACCAAATTATAAATGGTGCTTTAAAAACTTTTATAGTAGTAAATAAGAGATAAAAACACAAAATATTTTATTTCTGTATTCACTTCATTTCCATATTAAAGAGAATGATGTTTCTTGCTATATCAATTGTTAGAAAGCAGTTGCATAAAACACACAATGGCATTGTTACACTCCACGAGAAATCATCATTTCAGGATACAAATATAACTCCCTTCAATGAAATATCAAAGGCACTTGATATTTCTGAGCCCAGGAATAGTCTAAATTAACATAATACATGTTTGAACCGAAATATTGTTAAAGTAATATAACATTTGGCTTCGGAGAGATATAGTTTGATACAAGTTTTCGAATTCAACTCAGAATTCAGTTAGGGGGCGGAGGAGGTATTCTAGAAACTGCTTTGCACAGATAAGTTATGGTAAAAGATGCCAAATGACTTAAGTGTCGGTGAAAATATGTAGAAATCTGAATCTTCAGATTAACAAAATGTATATTAGATTAGAATGGGTTAGTCTAGGCTGAATTTCAACGCAAACGTTTACAGAGTTTTTTCAAATTTTTTACAGAGAACGAACTTCGCAATTAAAACCTTTTTAACACATTGTATGCGTGACACGTACTAGTACGTTTCCTGACGATTGATACTTGAGAGCAAGCAGGTCACGTACTTTTACTGGTTAGTGTAACAGCAAGGTTTGTTTGTGGGTAAAAAAATAACGGTATATACAGGAAAACGAAGCCGAATGTTCTTGTCTACTACATAGATTCTGGAAAAATTTAGACAAATAAAAACTAGTTTTTACATCAGTCGATGCGGAACCACAGAACGGGAAGGTTGATTAAAAAAATCAATTTAGATTTAAAATTAACTTTCTATTTATCCTTGCGAAAATGATATTATATATATATATATATATATATATATATATATATATATATATATATATATATATATATATATATATATATATTTGTATTTACATACATATTTGTTTATTTGTTTATTCATATATTTGTTTATATATTTTAATATAAAATACAAAAAGTTGGTTGAAAAATTGAATACAATTCAATCTATTGAAATTTAACTGAATAACTAAATTTAAGCGCAAAACGCCCGCTCCCGGTACAATTTCGCTGCGGAATGTACCCGCACACAATGTGTTAAGAAATTTAATGCTTCTTTCATTTTAATATGCGCAAATTCACCAGTCTGCAATCCCTTCACTTTGACTCCAGTCTAAATCAGCGTTTCCTAAACTGTGATTTGCGATTCACCCGTGGAGTTTCAGTCATTTTTCCGCGGTTCGGGACAAGACCCTGAATTTATATCCACTTTTCTACTATTTTCATAAACGGGGTATTGGTTTTGAAATCCCTACCAACAACATAGTAGCAACACGACAAAATATAGAGATTTTTATAGAAATATTTTTCTTCTACTCAAGTACCTCTGGAAAAAAAATTCAATGCACCAAAGATGTAGTAGATTTTTATAAATTCGGTTAAAAAAAAACCAGTCGCAATTTTTAAAAATTTGAGAATTCCTGGTCTAGTGTAAATGCTGTGAAATTTTAGTTTTCCTTACAGAATATTCGATCATACTCCAACAGATTTTTAACACTCGTTCAAAAAGAGAAGTTATGAAGGACGACACATTTATTATGGAAGGTTATATGAAATTCATTGCTACCTTTCATAAGTCAAAAAGATATACACTAGCAAACGGCTAAAAAGAATCGTTCAAGATTTAAAATTCATTTAAAATAACCAAGACTTGGTAAAAGTACTGCAATAGCATCCACAGATTTATAATAAAAATGAGATTTCTTAGCATAGTACTATTTTAATACTTACCGCAATTTTCATATTTGAAAGGCTTTACCCTTGCCTGTTGAACTTCGCTGGCAAAGGCCGAAGCAAAAACTACACACGTCAAACACAAGGCTATTATGCTCTTCATTTTGTCAGACCGTGTGGCTATGGTGTCCCTGTCTTCCTTATAAAAGGATCCTTGAAACAATCAAAAAAGTAAAACAAGGGTCACTTTTTTGTGTCTCAAAAAAGTTTATTTGATAATTGTTATCGTACCCACGAAAAGACAAAGGAATCTTTTCAAAGATCTTTTTTTTATTCATTTTATAATTTTTATAAAAGTTCCTTGTGACCCACTGACGCTTGATAAATCATTAATCGTGTGTTATTTACATAACAGGGGGGGCGCTAATCAAATAAATAAAAGATAATATATTTTCAAATACAAATGCACTTTAAAACACGCGTTATCGTATGTGCGATAAAACGTATCAGATAGCTTTATCTACCTTAATACGCCCAAAATTTTTATTTATAAATTATTGCAAGAGAAAAAAAGAAGAAATTATGATAATCAGGGTGGCCCTCAACAAAATGCGTATACCCATTGTATGAATTTCTTTATGTACTTATCTATTATATAAGATTGTGATAAGATATTCAAATGTTGTGCCATTGGCGTAAATGAAATAATTAGGCATTTGACAATAACAGAAATACAGAAATTTATTATTCCAAAGTCCTGTGTTTTTTACGTGAAGAAATAACTAGCTCATTTATATTTATATGTGTGGGTATATATGTATGTGTGTGCATGTGTGTAAGGAAAATAATAAACTAAATCTGTAAACGAATGTAGATATTCTGTATAAAACTCCGGAGAAGGCTCCTTAAGGATATAGAATCGAAACGCATTCGGTAACCGGATATATAAAATGTATCGAAGTAAATTTATAGCCAAAAGTTATTTTACAACCCTCTTTACGGCTCCAAAAAATTCTCATGAGTTTTCAACTCTATGAACAGGGGCGAAAACTGCGTTTGTTTCTGATTTTTCTCCCTTTTAACCCCTATACTAAACTGACATCTAGGACTGCAGTTCACTCCCTCCGGCAAGGAGCCTAACCAATTACAACTTTATATAGCTCTAGCGATGAGTTTAAGAAATTCCAAACCAAAAGGAGATGCATGCTGAGGATAACAGTGTATTTCAAAAATTTTCAGAGATTTTCTTCTATTCATATATACTGTCACGACGATCTAGATCAGGAATAGGCAAACTTTTTCATAAATATTGGAAAGCCAAAAATCGAAAGAAAATAAGTTTGCCGGGAGAAGAAATTTTTTTCTAAATTTTAGAAACAATATACAAGTACCTAATGGTTTAAATACGTTAATGAGATGAATGAAATTGCGATTTCATTTTTAAAAGTTGAAAATTCAGATAAATAAAAACTAGCTTTTACATCAGTCGATGCCGAACCACAGAACGGGAAGGTTGATTAAAACCCTAAATATGACCTAAATATGACCCTCCTGGAAGATTATCATTGGATATGCGGAAACATATTTTAGAGAAAATTGTTACCACTGGGAAGAAGAAAAAGTCTCAAAGACAATGCCGTGTGTCTGCTGTGAAAAAAGTGCGGAGTGAAACATCTTACATATGCAAGTTTTGCCGTGTACCTCTTTACGAACGTTACCACACTGTGAAACATTGCCTCTTTTCATTTTTTTATAATGTAAAAATTTTTATATATAACATAATTCAAAAAAAATAAAACTATATACTACTATGTCTATTTGATCTTCAATATTTACTATACTATTATAAATTTATCCACTAAAAAATATATTTTTGTTTTCAAAAATCTTATGGTTGTTATTTATATATTTCTATTTATATATTTGTTTATATATTTCAATATTAAATACGAAAAGTTGGTTAAAAAATGAAATAATTTTCGATCTATTGAGATTTAACTGAATAACTAAATTTACGCGAAATACGCCCGCTCTCGGTACTAATTCCGCTGCGAAATGGACCCGCACACTATGTTAGCTTAAGAAGAAATGAATGGTTCAATATTCTTTTCTCTGACGAGTCTCGCTGTTCTGGTCATCTTGATAATAGGTGTATTTTCATTTGGTGGAAACGTGGTACTAAAAACAATCCAACGTTCGTGAACAAAGTTTCAAACTCGAATGTGGGATCTATGCTGGTATGTCCATTGATGGACGCAACGATCTCTACATCATTCGAAACAGAGCTCTCACTGGTCGCCGATACATGGGTGAGATCTTCACACTTATTGAAGTCCTTTACGCTGCAGAAATTATAGATTACTTCACATTAATGTACGAAAAATACTGATCACATCGTGTTAACTTAGTGAATAATTTCATTTTTGAGGAAAGAATCAGACAAATTGAACGGCCAGTGTATACTTCAGGAATGAACTCAATACAGTATGTTTGGGACATGCTAAGCAGAGGAGTTGCTCTCCACCTACCACCCCACAAACTCTTTAAGAACCCTTCTGGAGGAGTGGGACAAATTACCCCAGTTCTTCATTAATATTCTTTTTAACTACAAGTCTCAGAAATGTTCAACGTTGCTGGTCATCCAGAAAAACTATAACCCCTTCTAAAAGCGATTATTTGATGGAAATACTTTTTTATTCTTTTAATTTCATATACATAATTTGTGCTTTTTTTTTCTTTTTGTGTCTAAATGCTCAATAAAATACATTTTTTTTCTGTTGAGCCTGTGTATTTTTTTCTCATGCAGCCTACCACGCCTGTCAATCAAGTATCAATCATCTAAGAGATTCCCCAGCTGTAAAATCCACCCACAACTTCAATATCCCGCACACAATGTGTTAAAAAAGATAAAGTTTATTCTAAACATTGCAAATCTTTTTCTCATAATTCCAAAACTTTATATACAGCCGCTTACTAAATTTACAAGAAAGATGTAGTTTTACAAGAGGAATATAATGAGGCAAATTAAGTTTTATTGGATTGACAATGACACATAATTATGTGAAGGATTCTCAACAACGTCAATACAAAATATAGCTATTCTTTTATTACATAATTTTGTAGCCAATACTTGAAACGTTTTTGCTGTAGCAAAAGAAATCTGCACAGTCATCCCCAGTAAGAGGTATCATATATAAATGCGTACGTGTTAGCTTGTGACAAGACCTTAAGAAACATTCAGAGCAGTGGTCACCAAACTTACGAAGTTTCTATACAAAATCAAATTCTATTGTGAACAAACTACCAAAAGAATCAAGATCAGATACGAGGGTCACTCTGAAATTTTTGAGATACAAGTAGGTTTTTAAAGCTATACTTACAAAATTTTAGGTGTGTTCAAAGTAGTCTCCTCCAGCATCAATGCACTTCTGTAGATTAATTTTCCATAGCTTAAATGCCTCAAGCCATTCATTTCTTGGAATAGATGAAAAAATGCATTTATAGCCACATCAATCTCTTCTTCTGAATGAAAACGACGTCTACATAAGTTCTTTTTTTAGATTAAAGAATAACCAAAAGTCACACATAGCTAGATCAGGTGAATACGGCGATGTTCTATCACTTTAATTTGTTTTTGTTTAAAAAACTCAACTGTTAATACGGCTGTATGAGAAGATGCATTGTCATGGTGAAGCATTAGTCCCCTAACATTCACTTCTTGTAGAATTTGTGGAAGACATTTCGTGATATACCAGTTTGCTGTTACTGTCTTCTGTCCTTCCTACTTGATGCCTTTGACCAATCCCGTACTTCTGAAGAAAACGGCATACATCACTTTTTTCAGTGCGAGTTGTCTTTTCACCATTGTCGGCTTGGGATCATCTTCAAAGACCCATACTTTGCTTTCTTGACGTGTTAAAACGTCAAAAAATGGTATGTTTCATCATTCGTTACACTTTTAGAAATGATGCGTTGTCCACTATCATTTAGCAATTTAAGAGTTTCTTTTCTGATTCTGACACGCTTTTTTTTATGGGGAACCCAACGGCAAACTACTTTTTTCATATGTAATTCTTCTTTAATAATTTTGTGTTTGGTTGTGGATCTAATGTTAAGTTTCTTCTTGTATAATTTGATAGGTACAGCGATTATCATCCATTCACATTTTTCGAATGGCAGACACATTATCCGGGATTACTGCCGACGGCGGCCTTCCTGTGTGTTCTTCATCCTGAAGAAAATTGCGACCTCTGTTAAATCCTTTAAACTATCTATATACAGTAACACTAGCTGTAGATTTATCCCCAAATGCCAATAGCAATCGTTGAAAGCATTTTTCTTGATTTTTTCTTGATTTTCTGCTTCAAAATCGTAGAAAATCATAGTGCAAAAATGTCCTCGAGTCAACTCCATTTTCTCTTCTGTTTAAAATTTATTCTGCACTAAACAAATTGAAGTATGTCAATAAAAAATTGTCTACTGTGTTAAAATACTATGTATTTTAAAATTAAACCTTATATTTTTAATTTGTAAATTCTTGTCTGAGCGTACCTCAAAAATTTCAGAGTAACCCTTCTATAAGACCGTTTTATTCAAACTTTACATTTGTTGTTATTCCTTATACATTTCTAGTAAATATGAAATCAATTTGATAAAAAAATGAATTATAAACACAAGAAAAAAACGAAATACTGTTAATATATATATAATAAATTAGAAATGTCAGAACATATTTCTCTCTAAATTTATTAATTGCCACTATTTTTGACGTTACGAAATTTTTTTTAATTTTAGGAGAGTAGGTCGTGTCCACCATTCTGATACAGTTGTCCAAGAACTTACAAGCCACTCAGGAACAAACGCTGCATATGTGTTTTAACTCTGCAACTGTTTCTTTTCAAACTTTTTTTTATCCACTTTTAAAAGGCCTTCGTGGTTTTTCGCTAAACATACGGAGGGCACTGCTATCGACCTGGGATAAATATAAATGCGAAGGAACCATAATCTTCCCTTCCTGCTGCCTTCGGTCCAAATTTAGAAGTTTTCGTATTTTAGGTGTTGTGTATCGCGGTTTGGATGCAGAACAGAATGCAACCTGATAGCACTTTGAAATAAAGGACTATTATTCCCTAATCGTTCCGTAAATGTATCGGATTTTTCTATAACAAAATAGAATTTTTTGAATTAAGTTTTATGTTGCTACCTGAAACACCTGGATTTGCTCGAGCGTATATATAGAGTGAAACCCGCTTAAGAAATTCCCTTTTAAGAAGTTTTCGCGTTTAAGACATTCTACTTCCGGGGTCCAATTTTATTCATATATCTTTGGAAATCCGGCAGTTGGGCAGTTGAAAAAATACTGACGATAAAAGAAATAAAATATTACTTTTTTGAAAGTTTTTAAGACCTTGGTAAAGAAGAATGTGTATTCCTTACTTGCAAACAAAGCAATTATTAACAGATGTGGGGCGTTCTGATGTTAACCGCGTCGAAGAAGCTTCTGTCAAATGCAGATTGACATGGAATGTAAATTTCCCTCGATGCTGTTCGCGCGAGCATGTTGCAGTATATAAGGTGGTGACACAATTCAGTCGGAAGAGGGCCGAACGCTGACCGATTGGTTAGGGCGCTGATCGTCGGTACTGGAGTTCGTGGGCTCGAATCCCACTATGGCATGGATGTTCGTAGCCGTTCGGAATCGGCTTTAAGCAGTAGGTCCCGGTCTCATTAGCCCTCGTGTTCAAAACAGTAGACCGTAGTGCTCCAAACCAAACCATTTCAGTCGGAAGGGGAAATCACTTCACTCTCGGCTTTGGAATTAGCGTGCTTAATCAAAAGAACTTTTCGCCAGATTGTCACTTGCAAGCCCCAAGTGTTATCAACGCCCTGGTGTCTTTATACTTTACCTTTTTACTCTTTATTTACTCATTAGTCTCTTAATAAAAACGTTTTGATCAAAAGCTCATGTTGACGATTAGTTTTGTTCCGTTTCGATATCCCTCTACAAATGCAAAATATAAAACTTCTTAAGGAAAATAAATGTTGCCAATAAAAGTCTAAAAATATATTACAAAGCTGAAATATAATTGCTAAAAGTTATATGTCTTTTAAGTAAATTATAAAACATACCCAATTTTACCCCACCAGACCCTATTTATTTTATTTTCAAACTTTGTAAAGCCCAACCTTTGTTGGCCCAACCACTTCAAAAATTACGCATTTTAGTTACAAAATGATTGTGTATGAGGAAATAAAATGCAAACATTTTTTAAACAAATTAACTCAACAAACCAATAACTTATTCTATGCCATCACATGCACATATATGAAAATCAAACAGTGAGACTGAATCTTTGCAAAGTTTTTATTTATGTTTGGTTCTTAAGCACCTGAAGCAATAACATTTGCATAAATCTCGTATGGAAGGCAAATTTGACCTATGTGATCTGCGATTGCAAACTGACGCAATTCAGACCTCTTCTTCACCTGGCATATAGCTTGTCTGCCAATCACAATTTTCCTCCAACGGACCCTATCAGGCTCTAAGGTCAGCCAACTATTGTCTTGAGGTCTACCACTACCCAGTCTAGCCATCTTGTGAGAGGTCGGACTCTTTTCCTGGTTTCTCCTACATTTGCTAAGGTCACTTTTTTTACAGGGTTCGAGTTGTCAGATCTAAAAATATGTCCAAGCCCTCTGATGCAATAGGATTTAATGACTCGAACGATATAAGGTTGTTTATATTTTCTATATATTTCATGGTTAAACAAGATTCTACATTTATCCATTTCTCAAATTGGGTGAAATATTTTTCTGTAAATATCATGGTTAAACAACATTCTCTGCCTATCCGTTTCTCTAATTGGGTCCCCGAAAAATATTTTTCGGGGTATTTTTCTTTCATTTAGTACTTTTCTTTAGTTTATATCTGTACCTAATGTCTTCCTTAATGTTAACACATTATGCGCGGTTCATTTCGCGGCGAAATTGTACCGGGAGCGGACGTTTTGCTCGGTAATTTAGTTATTCAGTTAAATCTCAATAGATTGAAAATTATTTAATTTTTTAACCAACTTTTCGTATTTTATATTGAAATATATAAACAAATATATAAATAGAAATATATAAATAACAACCATAAGATTTTTGTAAACAAAAAATATATTTTTTAGTGGATAAATTAATTTTAGTAGATATCAACCTTCCCATTCTGTGGTTCCGCATCTACTGATGTAAAAACTAGTTTTTATTTGTCTAAATGTTTCCAGAATCTATGTAGTAGACAAGAACATTCGGCTTCGTTTTCCTGTATATACCGTTATTTTTGTACCCACAAACAAACCATGCTGTTACACTAACCCGTAATAGTATGTGGCACGTGCTCAAGTATCAATCGTCAGAAAACGTACTAGTACGTGTCCCGCATACAATGTTGTACCGAGGAGAAAAATCCTTGCCTTTATTCTTGATTAAAGTTAATATTTTAGATGTTTTTAAAATTACGTATATATATATATATATATATATATATGTGTGTGTGTGTGTGTGTGTGTGTGTGTGTGTGTGTGTGTTCTAGATTATTAAATTAAAATTAAAACTTAATTTTAATTGTGAAATAGCACTATATATCTATGAGCTCACATTTAGACATGAAAATCTGAGTTGCTAACAGATTTAAATATTTCTCATGATACATTTTTTCAGTTTTCCCGTTCAAGATGGTTTTTTCGCTTAAGAAATTTCTTCGTCTCTTGGAAAATTTCTAAAATGGGTTTCACTGTATATGTATATATAAATGATTAAACAACTCTCATATATGTATATATATATATATGTATATATATATATGTATATATATATATGTATATATATATATATATATATATATATGTGTGTGTGTGTGTGTGTGAGAGAGAGAGAGAGAGAGAGTTATTCAAGCTTTAATACATTCATTTTTACAGCTAATAAACCCATGTTTTATTTTTTCTCTGATATTTTTAATAATTTCAATAGAAGGATTAACAACCTTTTTAGTTGTTGAAGAGTTTACCCGTTGTTTGGACAATAATTATTATTTTTCATTATTAAAGTTTTTAATAAACCAAAAATGTAAAGTAATGTGGTAAATAATATAGTAAATAACAATAATGTTTCAATTTTACACTCTTGGACATCTTCCGCGTGATTCATGAGTGTCTCATATACCGGATGGTCTAAAAGAAACTTCCCTATATATGAATCCCCAGTAGCCGAACCGTTCTACCAATCGAAATGAAAGTTCAGATATAATTATTTGACTGTATGGGGTCCATATTGTGATGATTTAAAACAATAAAACTCTCACAATTACGGTTACAGTGACAAAATTTCGAAATTTTCAAATGGCAACACCCACTTGTTTCATCTGCAAATTGATCAGAGGATGGAGAAACCTTAAATGGCGTTAGAAGGAGACAAGTATAACTTAAATTGGTGGCGTAAAACATTTGCAAAAAAGAGAAATTCACCTCGTTGTTTCCCTGAAAGTGTCATCTTCTTCGCGGGAAACGAGACGGATTAGCACCAACATGAAGAAACTATCTTCCCACACTGCTTATACCACAAGCAGTGCTTTTCAAGAGTGTTCTGTGATTGATGCTTCTACTGCCTATCCCAGTGAATTATGCAAAGTGCATCTTTGCATAATTCACTGACAACTCTTTAACACCTTCCCTTTTATTGTGATTGATTCTTTATGATTCTTTTCTTTGCAAATGTTTTACGCAGCCATTTTACATCATAGGTGTAAATTTTGCGAATAACGTCAAAAACGACACTTAATGGCAATTAATGAATTTTGACTTTCAGCAGTGAAAGACAAAGAAAAAAAGACATTCAGTAAGAACATTGTTTTGATAAGTGTGGTGCCTCAACAAAATGATTTAACCTATTCAGAAGCTTGGAGAGTTGTTAGTGGGTTAGAGGTGGGTGGCAAATGCAAGCCGAAGTAGCAGAAGGCACTGAAGTCTCACAAAATACGATTTCCAGGATCACAAACTACTTTTAGAGACTGGAAATGCAGACCAAAGACCAGGGCACGGGCATAGACGTGCAACAATCAAGCGCCAAAACCAGGCCACTATAGCCATGAGGGGGGATCCGGTGGCGGTGCGCATATCGCAAGTACTGAACCACTCTATCTCAGAACGACCCATCGAAGTACCCGGAATGCGTCCGTTGCGCCGCAGGCTCCAACACGGGGAAGATGCAGCAGAGTAGCCCTGGGATGGTTTGGTTTGGAGTTCTACGGTCTACTTTTTGCAACACGAGGGCTAATGAGACTGGGACCTACAGCTTAAAGCCGATTTCGAACGGCTACGAACACCCATGCGCTGTGAGATTCGAACACACGAACTCCGATACCGAAGACTAGCACCCTAACCAATTGGCCATCTTTCGGCGTGTAGCGCTGTGAAAGCGGAGAATTTGGAATACAACTGGATGCTAAGCGGACCTCAAGATGCCAAAATTAATGAGGGTAGCGTGAACCATATGGACCAAAAAGAACAAAAACTTGAAGGAAATTAGCTCGTTGCAACGAAGGACGAGAAACCGAAAGGCCAAACAAGGAACCAGGTAATTTTGAGAGTAGACAGTCGTAAACCTGGACCTCCAGACCATCACGCTCAGATCAATGTCACAGACTTTCATTGGCCCGCCCTGCGGAACCCTCGTGATTCGGCGTGCCCAAAAAAAACTCAATGAAGCTTCGCAAAAACCCCGAGAGTTAAAAAAAAGGGGGGGGGTATAGTTTTGAAAAAAATCCAGAACTAAGCTAAAAATGGGCAGTGGCCTCCGCCGGGAAGTGGGTCCCATTGGATAGCTGCGTGGTCCTGCCCCATATGTCAAAGCCCTCGACTGAAGCTGACCACCTTGCCTACTCACTCATCATTGCAGATAGACGTGCAACAACGCCCAATGAAGATCGATATTTAGCGCTAACTTCTCGGAGACTCCGAAATAAGAATGCTCCTCTTCATTGACTCCTTTCCTCGGCTGCTGGCACCACATTTTCGACTGCCAAACTATCCTAAACCATTGCCGACCAATGGTATGCATTACGCTAAGAACAAGACACCGTCGCGGCCATAATGAGTAGGAAACAGAGCATGTTAGCTTAAGAAGAAATGAATGGTTCAATATTCTTTTCTCTGACGAGTCTCGCTATTTTGGTCATCTTGATAATAGGTGTATTTTCATTTGGTGGGAACGTGGTACTAAAAACAATCCAACGTTCGTGAAGAAAGTTTCAAACTCGGATGTGGGATCTATGCTGGTATGTCCATTGATGGACGCAACGATCTCTTCATCATTCGAAACAGAGCTCTTCATGGTCGCCGATACAGGGGTGAGATCTTCACACTTATTGAAGTCCTTTACGCTGCAGAAATTATAGATTACTTCACATCAATGTACGAAAAATACTGACCACATCGTGTTAACTTAGTGAATAATTTCATTTTCGAGGAAAGAATCAGACAAATTGAATGGCCAGTGTATACTTCAGGAATGAACCCAATACAGCATGTTTGGGACATGCTAAGCAGAGGAGTTGCTCTCCACCTACCACCCCCACAAACTCTTTAAGAACCCTTCTGGAGGAGTGGGACAAATTACCCCAGTTCTTCATTAATATTCTTTTTAACTACATGTCTCAGAAATGTTCAACGTTGCTGGTCATCCAGAAAAACTATAACCCCTTCTAAAAACGATTATTTGGGGGAAATACTTTTTTTATTCTTTTTATTTCATATACATAATTTGTGCTTTTTTTTCTTTTTGTGCCTAAATGTTCAATAAAATACATTTTTTTTCTGTTAAGCCTGTGTATTTTTTTCTCGTGCAGCCTACCACGCCTGTCGATCAAGTATCAATCATCTAAGAGATTCCCCAGCCGTAAAATCCACCCACAACTTCAATATCCTTTAATTGTTTTGAGCAGTGTATATATATATATATATATATATATATATATATATATATATATATATATATATATATATATATATATATATATATATATATATATATATATATATATATATATATCAATGGGCATTCTAAATGGCCACAAACAGTGGAAATTGAATCCTCAGACTCTAAAAGCCAGATTATTCTATTCAGCCCCGATACGATAGCTTGAATTGAGAATAGGTTGGTTGGGAGCACTACGGTCTACTTTTTTTGCAACACGAGGGCTAATGAGACCGGGACCTACTGCTTAAAGCCGATTCCGAACGGTTACTAACATCCATGCCTGAGGGGGACTCCGGTTCCGAAGGTTAGTACCCTAATCATTCAGCCATCGTTCGGCTAAATTGAGAATAGAAAGTAGTTTCATGAACTGGGGGTAGTAATATAAGTGTCTAGAAGAACCTTGTAAATAGTCTTCTTAAACACTTTGATTTTTGTGGCCACATGGTATCTAAATATTAAACTAATATGCTAATATGATTTTTTGTGAAATAATGTTTTGTCAAGTATTGAGTTATCCTGGTTTTCTGTTACCAAGATGAAGTTTGCTTTCAATTAATTGGGATAAATGGTATTATACTGAAGTTTATAAACGATTTCGACCCATTTAGACTATTCTTTATTCGACAATCAGATTTGACTGTACCTTGACACCATTGTTCTCCCGCACTACTTACTTTTGTTTTGTCCCCTCCCTGTTCATCGGACCGATAAAAAGAAATAACTGCAACTGTTAACTGTTTGCATCTGCTTCATCTTCAGTAACCACGATGCGACACAATGGAAAAAACAATCTTTTATGATGAGATTGCTGATTACAAGTAAAGAAATTCTGAAAGAAACTGATTCAGCTAACATATAAATAAAATAGCAAACTTGCAGTATGAATGTTATCTTACGGGGTAGGGTAAGTTATAACGACAGCTTTTTGTTTTAATGCTGATTTTAATTTTTTTTTGTTGTTATTTATTCTCAGCCTACTGAAAACAACAGATTTATTGTACGTTTTTTAACGAGACATATTTGTTAAATAAGAGTATATGAGTCTTTAAAAATGCAAATGACAACAAATTTTTAAAAAATTTACGAATTCATGTACGGGAGTTACGTCTGTGAAGTGTTCATCAAGTTCCGTTTTCCCAGTAAACCGAAATTATAACACTGATTAACACTAAACCAATTTAATAAAAAAGTGTAATTAAAATATAAGAAGGTTAAATAGATAAAATAAGTAAAGAAACAGTAAAATATAAAGCAGCCGTCGGCTTCAAGTACAAACACATGGCATTGACTGAATACATCCGTTAACCTCACAGTTATCGTCCTTTTTATTTCACTACAGTTCCAAAAAGTTTATGAGTGCATAACCATGGTGTTAGCTACGGAAGTTCCTCGGGGACCACCACAGCACTCCCCCCCCCTAGCACCGAAGGTGAGAATTATTGTACTTCGTATTGAAACGAACCCGCCCTCCTGAACGGGGAGCAGAAATAGGAGCAGTGTTTAATGGAGCACAACTTGTGGTATTCACACCAGTTGTAGAATCATTGGTGGTTTCCACACTACTTGACGGAGTACTTTTGAGGCTTTCTTCACCAGAGATGGTGCAGAAGGTAATGGAGGTGCCGAGCTAATAGAAGGCCCATCAGCCTCTAAATGGAAACAAGGTTTTAGTCTGTCAACACTGATAGTTGCAGGCTTGTTGATGAGCAAAGTGAAATGCCTGCATAAACATGGGGTTAGCTACAGAAGTTCCTCCACAACTATTTACACTTTCATCCATGGATAGTGGTCATGTAACGTGGTGAAATTAGAATTACGTGAAGATATACTGAATACTTGTATAAGCATATTTTTTAAGAGTAGATAAACATAATGATGGAAGTTGAATGCTGTTAAAAAACATGTTGAGCTATTTTAAAAGGTATTTAGAGGTGTTATTCGTTTTCCTTTAATAAAATCTTTGTGCAGTATCCTTCTGCCGTTCTCTCATTTTAAGATTTCCACATCTATGACATCAAATGCTATTATATATGTTGCAGTGGCCTTCCTTCTCACTGCGACCTCTCTAATACCATCGTCAAAAAAGCATCCCATCTCCTGTTTGGAACATGTGTGACGGCATTCAGGACATCATGTTTGGTCGCAAACGTTTTCTTTCAGACACTTCAGAAAGATTAAACAATGAAACTCTTCAAGATGACAGATCAGAGCTATAAGCGGGGAAGAGATTTTGGATATTTTTTCACTCGAAGGTGTCCAAGAGTTTCTTTGAGTTAATCTGTGAGCTATCTTTGATCTCACCCTGCCCAAAAGCAGGGCCCGACTTACAGAAATGGGGACCCAGGGAAGACCCATTCATCCGGGGCCCCCCTCACTCTGCTGTACACAGGTGATGGCTACGGGATGATTGCTATGTGTAGTTATGCTTAAACTATGGCCCGCACAGCCTTTAAAGTTGACTCACCAATGTAGTGAGTAAAATAAGATTAGTTTAAAATAAAATAAAAAATTATGAAATAGGTAAGTAAAATTATAAAAAAAAGTTACAAAAAATCCTGGAAGGTAAAGCTTATATTAGAATTTTGTAGGAGGAATTTTCCTGCCTAAAACAGAATGTAGCTGCGTGTTCTACATTTTTTGATAGCATTTACATTTGTGAGCAAGCTATCTAATGATACTAAATAAGTCAAAATCTGAAAGACGAAATGGTCGATAAATTAAAGTGAATTTTAGGCATACGCATCATATTTTTAACTTGAAATGGCAGTTAATTTGAGGGGCCCTTTTGACTGGGGCCCGGCGCTTGCCCCGTTTGCCTTGTCGGAAATCAGACCCTGTCCAAAATTTTCGAAAAAAAAGTGTTTCACTGATCATTTCAAGGAGAAGATTTGTGGAAATACTGCATTTATCTTATCCGAAGTCATTCGACAGTCTTCGTGGATCTTTTTTTTTTTTTTCGACCTTTTTCACCAATTCATCAGTTTACTCCCTCTCACTTATTATGTCAACTTTAAATTCCCGAAGTAGGTTTACAATTTTAAACATTAGAACGGTTCATGACACCTTCTTCATAAACATATTTATTTTGTTAAAATCCTGTACGGCGAGTTTCCTTTTGCGATAAAAAAATTTGGATTAGTCTCCTGAACTCAAATGTGTCAGACTTCTCTGGACCTCATCGTCAGTCGAAAAACTTTTTCATCCATTAATGATTTCAAAGAGGTTAAAACATGCTAATCTGAAAGGACCAAATCAAGGTTCTGAGTGAGATAGTTGATGATCTCCCAACATTATAAGTCCAAGAGATACTAGCCGAACGATGGCCGATTGGTTAGGGTGCTGGCCTTTGGTACCGGAGTTCGTGGGTTCGAATCCCACAGTGGCATGGATGTTCGTAGCCGGTCGGAATCGGCTTTAAACTGTAGGTCCCGGTCTCATTAGCCCTCATGTTGCAAAAAGTAGACCTTAGCACTCCAAACCAAATTAAGAGATCCTAGCCGAACGGTGGCCGAATGGGTAGAGCGCTGATCTTCGGTACGAGTTTGTGGTTTCGAATCCCACTGTGGAATGGATGTTCGTAGCCTTTCGGAATCGGCTTTAAGTTGTAGGTCCCACCTCATTAGCCCTCGTGTTGCAAAACATTAGACCGCATCACTCCAAACCAAAGCAAACTAAGATATGCTCTGTGGCAGACTGTGTGTTGATGCACAATGTCATTCAACAAACACACATATTTCGTCACAGTGTCATTTGTTTTGTTCTGTGACACCATCCGTAGTTTTTCCAAGATTTCCCAATATCGAGTGGCATTAACACATTAGTCTCCATGAGCGTCACTAATGAATGACATCTTGTTAATTTAGCATAGCGTCAATGGCTGAATGGCAGGGTGCTGCTGTTCGGTACCGAAGTTCACGGACTCGAATCCCACATTTGGCATGGATGTTCGTAACAGCTTGGAATCAGCTTTAAGCAGTAAGTTCTGGTCTCATTAGACCTCGTGGGCAAAACAGTAGACCATAAAGCTTCAAACTAAACGATTAGCGCCGTAGGGAGTCACAAATAACCAGAAAATTAGACTGGATTTCAAAAAATCGTTCAGTGATGTCAGTCACATTCTCTAAGTATTTCACTATAAAAAGTGACCTACATGACACTTCTGCATATTGTTGCTGATAATATAATTTGAAAGAAACATAATGTATGCTTGTTTGGGGAAGAACGTGTGCCAAAAATAATTCGTTAAGTGAAAATAGGATTTTAGTAAAAAGAAAATAGAAAATATCAAAAATACAGGATTTCGCATTCCCATACTAAATAAGCCTGAAAACCAATTCTCAATTTTCAATTTATTTAATGGCAAAAATTCAACGAGGGGAATCTCTTCGCGATCTCTGAAAACAAAAGCCAAGATTTTTCAGGCTGAGCCGAGACTTTTTAATTTTTTTAAAAGGAATACAGCATTGCATGGATTGTGTTTTCAACTCGGGGATTTGAAAATCTGGAAAGAAGCTACGAAAAATTTCTAGGGGTAGTTCAACTTTTAACTTCTTCTGCGTGGTATTTTTTTAATGTATTATAGATATGTTTCTTTTTTTAACACATGTTCCTATGGCAATCGCCTAAATAATTAACAAAGTAGGACAGCAGAAAATAATTGGAGAGAAAAGGACGAATAGCAGTGCAGTTAAAAAAAAATTTTTTGAAATTTTTCATTTTTAGTTTTAAATACAATTTTCGTCAAATAATGCCCGTACTAGCACTGCTAAAGTCTTTTCCTCAAACAAATGTCTTTTTAATTGAGAAATCGTTCTATGATACAAATCAGAGGTCTTCAACCTCGGGACCTTAAAACTTTTCGGTTCCTTGAAACTTTGACAGGGGTTCCGCAAGTGATCACTATTTGCTGAGTCAAAGAGCCAATATTTTATTAAAATTCTAATTTTTATGAAAGATCGAATTCTTAAAGGGTAGCTCTTAATTCGGCACTGGAGTTCGTGGGTTTGAATCCCACTGTAGCATGGAAGTTCGTAGCCGTTCAGAATCGGCTTTAAACTGTAGGTTCCGATCTCATTAGTCCTTGTGTTGCAAAAAGTAGACCGTTGCACTCCAGACCAAACCGTTCTCTTTGCTTATTTTCGAAGATGCCTACTCATTTGGATTATGTAGGATAAAGCCAATAAAAACACTCGGGCTTCAGCCTGTATCCGTACTACCAAACTAAAATGTTCTTGCTTTTGTTTGTTATTCTTAAAATATATTTTAGAAAACAAAAAAAAACATTATCTACCTCAACATCCAATAATTAAGATATTTATATTGTAATAAAATAAAGATGCGTCGATGTCCGAATGGTTAGGGCGCTGATACGAGACCGGAGTTCTTGGTTTTGCATCCCACTATGGCATGGATGTTCGTAACTGTTCGGAATCGGCTTTAAGCAGTAGGTCCCGGTCGCATTAGCCCTCGTGGGCTAAAGAAGTACACCGTAGTTCTTCAAACCAAACTAAAATAAAGAGTAATAATTATATAAATTTGAGTGGGATAAAGCTCAAATCCCCACCTGTTTTTTCTGCCCTTTGATCAAGAGGTTTCTTCAAGGAATTATACGATCAAAGGACTCTCCAAGGTATAAAAGGTTGAATACCCCTGCTATAAATAACTGCAATGGTGGTGTGCATTTAAATGCAAGGATAACGAAGAATCTTTATAAGCTTTTTCAGTCACATTAAATTACAAACTGAATACCACACAATTTTGGAGTCATTTTGACTACAAATTCATCCCCCCCCTCCCCGAGAAAAAAATATTGCCAACCTACTTACTAAACTTGGATTCTACTGCTTATGTATTGTGCAACCTACTACTCTAACAATTCGATAGATTAACAAAGTTAGTGTCAGAACTCCTATGCCAAATTCCAAATTTCACCCTCTTGTTTCGTATTTGAGATATAGCGTTATCTCTTCGCTCCCTGCACAGATATAATTAAAAAGAAATCTTTCAGACTAAAACGGTAAATCTAACTGCGGCATCAGTCGGTCAACAAGAATGCAATTTGTAAACTCATATCCATTATGGGCTAAAGGTGCGTAAACGCAACTTTCAAGATTATTTTTTCAATCAATATTTATTACTTCTGGCGAACAGTAGTAGAAATCCATCGGAGCATCTGGGCCCAAGACAAAATCTCCAGCCTTGAATGGTTGAGATTCAATGAGAGTGTGCATCATTAACACTAGATTGCCCAAGGCAGTCATTTTGACTGTTTTTTAATTTCAATTAGAAAAACAATTATGAAATATAATGACACAATTTCTTAGAATTTCGTGACTTTTTCTATAACACATAAATGGGTTTATGAATAATTGTAGTTACTTCCGCCCTCCTTTATTATATAATATTAAAAATTAATTTTAAGCAAATTTCTTTACATATTTGTTATTTTTTCACGATGCAGTCATTTTGACTGTTTTTGGGCAATATAGGTATACAAGAAATCTCGGGCAATCTAGTGTTAACTGGGATTCTATTAGTTGGCAGATAATATTAAAAATACAAGTTACATAAGTTTGAGAGAAAAATTTAAGCCCTTGATAGCATTTAAAATCATAATATAAGGAAAAATTTAATGATAGTAAAGATAATAGGGGGAGAAAGGATAGAGAATATTTTTGCGGATGATAGCATCCATTTTTAAAATTTTAATAATTTGGGGGGGGATATTTTTATTTTTATTTATATTTTTTTATTTATTTTTTATTTATTTTTTTTTACTTATTATAATAAATTAAAAAATTAGAAGGAAATTTTAAATGAAAATGAAATACTAAAAATAGAAAGAAAAGTTTTTGATTTAAGTTGCTAACTTGAATCGAAGAGTAGCAAGCTTAATATTTATTATTTTTGGTCTCACTACAGGGTTTATTTTAAGGCGAGCCTGTACCTGCCACATCGGATTCCTCTGGCTCAATGTTAGCCTACGGAAAAAATAAAACACCCTCTGCCCGGCTCACATTTAAAAATTTCTTTTTAAAAAATTTACCACGTTATAAAGCAACAAGATCTTTCGGACGCTATATTTACCTTTTTTAAAAAAAATCGATAAAAATGTATTTAATTTTAAATTATTTTTGAGAAATTTTGTGTTTTTAAACGCAAATAAGAAAATTTAACAGACATAAATTTAATTTAATAAAAAAAAATGAAAAGATAGCATTCTAGAATATTTTCTGTTCTATCATGTCATTGATTAATTTGGAGAACTACGGTCTACTGTTTCGCCCCACCAGGGCTAATGAGACTAGGACCTAATACTTAAAGCGATTTCCGAACGGCTATGAACATCTATGACAGCAGTGGGATTCGAACCCACCAACCCCAGTACCCTACAGCAGTACCCTACTCATTCGTTTTTTAAAAGAATTCGTTAAAGAGCGAGGCGACCAAAGAAAATTTTATATTTCCCATAGCTTAACATGGATCGATAGGAATCCAATATAGCAGATACAGACCCACCTTAAGAGTTTATTAAGGTATGAGTAGTTTTATTATACGCAAAGACTTCAAACTCATCGGTTCCAAAATTTTTTATGTCCGTGAACCTCTTCTTATAGTGAACGTTTTATTATAAGGTGGCAGGCCAAGCCTGTGTGTGTATAGGGTAGTTTCAAATTCTTTATATAAATATTAAATTCCTACACAATGTAATTTGTAATACTTAATAAGAAATACGTAATTATTTTTGTTTAAACAAACACTTTTTCCCCATATATTTTAGGTTTAACATTTTAAATTTTTTAATTATTTTTTATATGCTTGATATAATATATTCTAAATTCTGAGAAATACTTTTAAATTTGGGGTTATTGAGATATAAAGTATTAAGCAGTCATAAAGGATGTAATATGTATTTAAGAAAAGATATTAAACTCTTACAACACAAATCAGGGTCGAGCTTAACGTTTTTACGAACCCAATGCAAAATTGTAGGCTTTTTTTAAATCAGATAACATATAGCTGCAGTATGGTATTGTGAATCAAAGATCATTTGGTTATTTAATACTGTAATGCATGTTAGTATAACTTTCAGTTTTAAGTTCTTTCACAATTATTGATCATAAAATTTTTATTAAATGAAATTTAATATTTATTAAGTGATATAAAACTTGTGTTATATTAATTTGCCTTGTTCTATTTAAAGTCAGCAAAGAAATGAAAAAAATATTTTCAGCTATAACAAAATAATTCTAATTTGCGACAGTACATTAATATTACATATCATATCATTTACGAACACGATACAGTAACACATTTAACAGAACACATGCTTGCATAGTTTCAAGTAAAGTTCTGTAATTCTTTTGCTGTCTGAATAAAGTTTCGTGAAATATTCCTTGAAAAATTATCCACAATATTTTGTAATTTTGTGAATTAAATAACTTAAACTTTAAAAATCAGATATAAAATTTTGGGTTCTGAAAATCAGGGGGTCCAATGGCCATGGTCCAGGACTTTAATCAGACCTTGTTTGCGGCCCCAAATTTTTGGGTTCGGTGCGGTGGCGTTCTTCACTATCTTAAACAGGACTCTGACATACACTATTCACAGTTCTTTTCATGGTCAAAAACCCTTTGAGAGGAAACAGGAGGATAATCCAACGAATCTTTCATCTCAATTATTTTATACAAAATTTAAATGCATGAGCAAAAACAATTATTTATTAGTTAATATAAAATATTAAACCGATAATCTAAAATTCAAGAAAATCTATTTAAATTTTTTACATAAAATTAAAGACATAAAATCTCCTAAAGTTCAGCTTTTAATATTAAAATTCTATATTCTGTGTTATTAAAAGGTCTTGTTGTACATACAAGTGATCGATATGTTTGGTTAAAATGATTTCAGCAGAAATCTTTTTTAGGCTTAAATATATGTAATAAGCACACCGTACATTTATACTTGTCTCTTTTTATGTAATACCATAATTACAACAATAATTATTCCACATTTTAAAAAAATTCGACTTCTAATAAATTTTAAATTTCAATCTATTCCTTTATTTGTATTTATTCTGGCCGAACAACAAACATCTATTTCTGTATTTTTGACGGGTGTAATATTGTTTAAAAACATAAAATGAAACAAATAAGGGACACGTTCATAAAATTAACAATTTGGATTTATATTTTCAAATTGTGCTATATTAATTTGCCTTGTTTCTACAGACAAAAAAAATATAAAGAAGGTGAACTTTCAGATTGTTGTTTATATTTGTTTATTTTATTTTTTTATTTTTATCCTTGTTATAATTTTTATTGCTGAAAATAAGACGAGATGCATAACCATTTATGTTGAAAAAAATTATGTTAGACCATTAAATAAAATATTTTAAAACAAGAGTTCGAAATTAATATTTCAACGCCTACCTTAAAGATATTAATTTTTATTCTAAATTTCACTCTCTCAAAATTAATTTTAATCAGTACTGCCTTTTGTTTCTACTGTAACGCATATCAAACTCAAAATAATTATAATAATAAAAACAAAACCAATATTAATCTTATTATTCTGGCAACACAAAATTCTGAGCTGAAATGTCAAACTTATTAAATGTCTGCTTTGTTTTCATCACGACTCGAATTTTACGGTAGTGTATATCGTACCCTTTTTAAAAGAATCAAAAGCATCCATTCCTTTCTCGCGCTTCAAAAAAATGTTCCTTTACTCAATGTACACTTGTTCTATTTCCAGATGCCTGCGGAAGCTGGTAAACCATAAATAGCATTGCAACGACGGTTTTGCCTCCCCCCAAAGGCTCTGAATTCAGGGTGTGCTGCGGTTGCACTATTTCCAAATTTGGGAGGAAACATGATTCTTCGGGAGAGTTCATTACTTTTAGAAACATGTCGAAAACAGTCTCCGTTTGGATCTTTCTTGTTCAGTGGTGGATTTTGTGTTGTGCGTCTTCCATCAACATGACTTAGACATCGTAATAGTGTGCCTCATTATTTTATTGAAAACGAGGGAAATTGTTTAGTTAACTGCTATATTTCAGAATATTACAAAATATTTTTCTCCGATGATCGCTATGGTGTATTATAATTATCACCTGAGATGAGTTTTGTTTACAAAAATTTTCGTGTAAAAGTTAACGTACTATTTGCTGTTATTTTGTAATACTTTTATGCATTCGCCGTCTTTTCGGGACATAAATGTTTTCACCAGTCTGATAGCATATTGTGATGTATACAGGTGATATTTCTTCCACAGTTACTCAGGGAAATACCAAAAGCACTATTCAAGCTCTTCTAAAAAATAGAGAACGTCCGGTTGCTGTTAAACCTTCATCTAGTGATTCTATTAAGGATAAAAGTGTTTTGCCAAACTTCAGTGTTACATCTGATTTCACAGATTTGAGTGCATTGCCTAAAGGTTTGGAATTTGATACCAGAAGTCAGTCATCACCAGATCACATCCCCAGTAATTCAAATCAGCAAGAAAACTTGTAAGTAGCCTTACATTAGTAAACCATCATTTTGTTGCAAAATTTAAAATTGCCTATAAAATTTAGCTCATATAATAAACTGTGTTTGAATCCAGGGTCAGTTAAGTTAAAAAAGCAAAATATTGTTTTAAGTGAATTTGTAAAATATATAATCTCATGTTTACATGCTTGCTTTATTTATTAAACAAATGTAGATATTATTGGTCATATTATTTAAAAATATGAGGTAATAGGTTGTGATATTTTAGTGTAATAAACATAATTTCATTTCTGTACATATAGCATATTCACATTTCTCTTTGCTTAAAAATAAATGCATTTCTTTTTTCTTAAGAAAAAAATCTGCTATATTCACAGTGAAGTTATATATATTTATATATGGTTTCACATTTCTTATCACTAGCTTTCTTTTTTAAAAAAAAAAAAATTTTATCCCCCTTCTTACTCAATATGTAGTTGTATGTGAATAAGCTTAAAATTTTTCAAATGATTAATTTATTGCTGAAAAAAGTTAAAATCAGGCATATTTTTTATGAAAACCTATGCTGTGTTTAAAAAATTTTACGCTTAAATTTTATAAGTTTAAAAAATTCAAAGCAAAAGAGTTCTGAATAATTCTTTTATGAAACATATTAAATAAGGAATTTAACCCTTTTTATGAGATGTACGTATTTTTAATATAAATATATTTGTTTATAATTGTTTAAGATTTTTTTTAAATTTGTTATATAATATTCAAAAACTTGATATTCAATAAATAATCAAATTAAAAGAATAGTAACTTTTTAATATTAATGTAGTAATTAAAATGCTTAAAATAGACCTTTTTTATGGAGATAAATATTATAATCAATAAAAAAAAATTTCAGAACTTGATTTAAAAATATAAATAAGGTATTAAGCTGTTATGATCTTTTAGTGTAGTATTATATTTCATTTCTGTATGTATAGCATTTTGACTCAACTTCATATTTACCTTTTGGTTACAAATAAAATAAATTCTGCTGTATTCTCAGTCAATCAATATATATTCATGGTTTCAGATAAGATTTTACTCTATCACTGGCTTTTTCTTCTCCTGTCCCTTTCATACCCAATATATTGTTTCTCTGATTTTTTCAGTTGAAACATCAAATAAATCAAAGGATAAATTTAACATGTATTAATCTTATTTTTTGTTACTGTCTGTACCTAAGAGAAATTAATTGGAATTTATACTTTTAATAACATATGTTATAAAAAAATTTTTTTTAATCTCACATTTCCAATTTTATTTATTGCTATATTGTATACAATATATTAACTTAAAGCTTTTGATGTCTGCTAATTTTTAATTGATTAAAATCCTTATACTATTATCTGTGCTTGTGAATTAATGATATGATGGACTAAAATTAAGCCTTCTTTTTAAATAATATTTATTATTAAAATGGTATAAAATTGTATTTAAAAATTTAATCACTAAAAAATTAATAATAAATTAATTAATAAAATTTAATCACTACATCTTTCTAAACATTTTGTATAGTGTCCATAAATATGTCAGAAAAATTTTCAATAAATGTAAATACTAACTCACATTTCGAAGTACTTAAATGTGAGAAAGTTTGTTATCACTATTTTCGTCAAATAATCCAAGTACAATTTAAGTACATGTGAAACTAATCATATAATTTAGGTTTGTCTTATTACTAAAATTCAAACTTTTTCAAAAAGATTTTTATATAAGCAGCGACTTAGAATATACAATATGCAAATTAGTTAAATAGGACATTATTAGCTTTTAATTGAGTAATGCAGTCATTAAGTTACTGAAATATTTGAGAAAAAAAAAAAGAAATATTACTTATATTAAATGATATTATACTGTTTTCATGAAAGATAACTCATACAGTTTCACTACTACAGCTGTCAAAACAGCTTTTTTTTTTTTTTTTTTTTTTTTTTTTTTTTTTTTTTTTTTTTTTTTTTTAACAATATAATTGTCAACAACTTAAATAAAACTGTAGTTATGATTTTAACTTTTTCTTTCAGAGAATATCAAAAAGACTTTAACTATTCTCAGAAGTTGTTCCACATTGCAGACGGAAATTTGTACAGTATTTTTTCTCCTATTCAAGGCCGAAGCTACGGAATGAAGCCTTCCTTCCTGAGAAAGCAGAAATATACAGTTCAAGAATGTCATAGTCGTGGACGTAAAAATCTGCGTAAAGGGCTAAAGTTCCATAATTTTCTTCCTTCTGAAAGTGTAACATCAGAAAAGGATAACAGGTATTTAAACACAAAATGGAAAGTTCATTCTGAATGCAGATTAAGAGAAGAACATGGAACAAAGCAAATAACCATTTCTAATTGGTCTCAATCTATTCAAAATCCTCCAGAAGACAGTGCAAATTATGAAGTTAAGACCAGTTTGCCTACAACATCATCTGCAACAGAAACAAGTGCTATAGAATCTGAATTGTCACCAAAACAGGAAAGTAATGAATCTGATAATTTTCAACCTGTAAGTGATCCATATGATTTTAATTTATGTTTACAGCAACAAACTTCCGAAAGTACTGATTTGCTTCTGAAGCTTAGTAAAGTCAGAACTGAAACAGTTCTAAGTTCACCAGCTTCTCAAAGCCCAAAGAAAGATTCTCTGAATTTTGTATTAAATTCTTTAATGGAAAAACCTTCCTTGACAGAAAAGAAAAATTATGTGGATGAATTAGAAGCTCAAAATAAGTCTTTTCAGAAACATCGAAGAAAGCCTGTACAAACTAGACGAATAGTGCCTTATGTTAAATACTTATCAATAATGGAAGAAAATGAAAGTTTACCATTAGATCTGTCTTCAAAATGTTTGATTGATAATGCACCTAGCCCAAGTGCTTCATCCTGTGATGAATCACAAAATATCTCAGGGAAAAATGATGTGGATTTCATTAATCCCACTATTGATTGTGATAAAAATACTAATCCAAACTATGTTATTTCATCAACTGAAAATTTACAACTACCAAATATACCTAATGATAAAATATTAGTAAATAGTCCATCAGATGGAATGCTGCAAACCAAAATTGCAAAACCAGTAGCTGTGTTGTATCCATTGCCATTTAATAAAAGTACTAGTTTGAGTCAAAATGGATTTCACTCTACATCAGTTCAAGGGCCTAGTAATTCTAAGATGGAAGTGGATTTAACTCAAAATGTAAATAATTCACTAAATGCTCCTGTTGATAACCCTTACAATTTTGCTAATCACTCCCTTTCAAATAATTCAGTCTTTAGTGTTCAAAAGTCTTTTGTTAAGGAAGTACAATCTAAACCTCGTAAACGTAATCAAAGATCTGTCATAAAACAAAAATTAGAGGACACCTTTCGTCAAAATGGATTTTTAGTTAAAACAAAACAAGTCAGTGATGGTGAAGCTACATTTTGCAAATTTAGACAGCTACGTAAATATACTCGTTATTATTTAAAAAGTTTGGAACAACATTTGCCAGATGAATTTCATAAGATGTGGAAAGGTTTTCTCCCACCTAAAACTGTTCTGCCACCTGTCCTAGGAACACCTGAATCTGTAAATGAGAGTTTATAATAGTATGGAATATACAATGAGTTTTTAAATTGTGTTCATGTAGATGTATAGATAAAAATCTTATTTATACAAATTATAAATATGCTACCAGTATTAAAATCTGAATTCATATTTTCTATGTGGTATATATAAAAAGGGTATATAAGTATGGTATTTTTGGAGAGTGACCATTTGAGGCATGTTTACATTAGTTTATGAAGCATTTATATTTGTACTTAATGTTATCTGTCAGTCATGTTTTTATATATCTGTAACTAACCTGATAAAAGAGCTATGCATCTTATATTCATTGATCAAGCTTAAAACATTTTTATGCATTGTTTTGAATTTTGTAAACACCTGAAATTCTATTTGTTTGGTAACTCTTTGGCATCAGATATTTATATTCTACTTTTGAAAGCTGTTTGCAACATTTAAGTAGCTACAAAAAAAAAGTTGCAAATTGACAAAATCTTCAACTTATAAAGAACACAAGGGGTGTTGAATTTTAATTGTTAACACTATTTTCATAATATATTATGTTGCATGAAACATATGACACAAAAATTATTAGAAAAGAATTTTTGATCAAAATAAAGACTATTTAATGAAAATTGAGCTGCCCAACATTGTTCCTAGTGCACAGCATACTAAAAAAATTGCTTATATTTTTTCATTTTATTTTTTACATTTATATAGAAACAAAATTGGGTATTGACTTTCACTTACATTACATACTAGTTATGTAAGACATTTATTCAAAATTACAGTGTGTTTTAACAACTGTTTTTGGCATTTTACAGCATTAAATATTTTCTAACTCAGGAAGTATTTAGCAGTTTTCAAAAGCATACCCACATTCATGGTGCATAGAAAATCTCAAAATTTTTGAATAAAAAATAAATAAAAGTAGTGCATTAGGAACATTTCAAAATTACTAATTCAGTACAAAAATTGTCACTCGGAAAACAATATTTTTAAAAGTTTAAAATAAGGGTTTCTGACAAAAAAAAAACAGGTTTGAGGTAAACTAATGTTATTTAAAAAATATCTTCTGATAATGTAACAAACCTAACGATGTGTATAGAACAAAAAATTTCATATTTTTGGTCAAAATCTGTCATTTTGGAGGTCCCTTGTATCCTTAATTACATTTTATTAAACTACTAACCCTTGATAATTCACTCTCTGAATCTTGTCAACCATTGTTTTAAATGATAATAATCACAGTGTAGTCTTAAAACAAATGATAGTTTAACACTAATGTCAGCCTAATAAAATACTACTAGAACAACCCCATTAATTTACATGCTTATAAAATATTGGGAAAAAATTTTAATGCATCTATAACTCCCCACCCCTCCTCAATAGTAATAAAAGTTCTGGAAGTTCAGTGAGATGATATAACACTTATAAGAATAATTACTTTCAAAAGTATCTTTGCAATCAAAATGACCACTCAGATTGTTCTAGAGTTCAAGCTAAAACAGAATATAATCTACCTTTTAAGGTTTCATAGCTTTAATTATAGACTTTCTTTCATATAAATTGAATTGGTTTGAAATTATATAATTTTCTTTGTCTGTAAATGGTATATTATAAACACAATATACCAAAATCAGTGTTTTTAATAATAATTTTTTTTAAAAAGTTTACTGTGATTGCCTAGGAAATGTAATTTTGTTTGATCAAAACTATTGAATTGATAAAGTTTCTTTTAAAGCAATAATAGTTATGCATTATAATTCACATATTAAAATGGTAAAAATCAGGTTGATTCCCAACTATCCAGCAAGGTTTTCTGAGTAGTTTGACAATTATTTTGTACCATCTTTAAAATGTGATAAATATATTTTATCTTTTGATAAAACCAACTAGTTTGTTTCAGCATAGCCTCTGCACTTGTTTATAAATTTCTTCTGTTTGAAAAATATAATGTTTACTAAGTGCAATACTGTGACTATTGTATGCAATATTATGAAAAATTGATTTCTATTGATATATATTTTTTAAATATCTAGTATCAAAATATACTTAGTATTTCATGCTTACACTTAGTATTCCCTCCGTAAATATGTTAGTATAAAATATGGAATTTTCTTTTTTTCAGTGCCTCAAAATATTTTTTAATCCCTTTTAAAACTTTGTCAATATTACAATTATGTTAATTTTTATAACAAACAGAAGTGATTAGCTTTAAAAAAAACTATTCTTTATGTAGTCACTGGTGTCATCAAAGAAAGCAAAAAGTTAAAACAAGCATTTTATTCTAGAAGAATTTTTAAATTTAGCATTTATTACTTTATTGTTCTCCAGATGAGAGTAAAATACTTTTGTTACCACTGAAAATATTTTTTGTGCTTTTGCGTACTGGTTTTACTGCCATTTTTAACATTTTCAGATGCTAAACTGTTGTGTAGTGTGATAAGTGTTTCTTCTAAACTATATTTAATCTAAATCAAACTATAGTTTACAAAAATGTGTTATAAAAATCATTAAATAACAGTGAATGTCTCCAAACTGTGAAACCTTATCTAATTGAAATTGTTTTAAGAATTGTAATTAAATACATATACATATTAGTATAATACTTTATTTAAATCAATTTATATTGTAAATTATTAAAAGAGAGATTTACCCCTCTTTAAGAAGTACATAAATTTATCTAGCATAATGCCAGATTTATGAATAAAAGTGGTTTTTTAATTAAAAAAAATCATGAAAAATAACAGTATGATGAGACAACAAAGTGAACTATGATCAAAATAATTTTTTGCAAATGTTTGCACTTTATTAAAATATTTTGTACAAAATACAAAGATAATAGAAATTTATTTATTTTTTAAATGATAGAAAAAAATATAAGTAAACTAATTTGTTGAAAGAATGTTTTTATATACTGTAAAAATATTTGTTAAAAATAATGCTGACTTGCTAATTTTAAAGTATGAAAATTTGATGCTAAAAGCATCTGGACTTTAATAACATATAAAAAGCAGTAAAAAAAAAAAAAAAAAACTTTGTTAAACAATTTTATGTTCTTAAACTTCTTTTTGCATTAAATACAGTTATGACAAATTTGTTTTGTTTTTGTAATTAAAATATATGACAAAATACTTCAAAAATTGTTTAATAAATATCTGGTGCTAAGCATTCCCACAGATAACATACAAGAAAAAATTATTGTATGATAGCAATTTTATCTCAATATTTATAATTCTTTTTTAAAAAATGGCAGTTTCTCACAGTATTCACCTGAAGTGTTACTTTCAAATCCTGCATGTGACATCAGCTGTTATGTACTGTTGTATTTTCTTTTGTTCATATTTTTAGTGCCAAATATTTATTTTTAGATTAGACTATTGTATTTATTAAATATGTTGTAAATAAATTCAACCAAATGTTTACAAAAAGTGAGTTTTTTGTTTTATTCTTTGAAATAAATATATACTATATACATGGACCTTTAGATCTGCTTATGCAATTCTTGAAACAAATGTTTTTTGTGGAGTGTGATGATTTGTTTATCATTTAAAAATAAGGATTAGTTTGGCTCAGAGCACTATGGTCTTCTGTTTTGCTCACAAGGGCTAATGAGACCGGGACCTACTGTTTAAATTCAATTCTGAAAGGCCACAAATGTCCATGCCAGCAGCATGATTTGAACCCATAAACTCTGATACCGAAGAGCAGCACTCTACCATTCAGCCATTTAAAGATAAGATTGAAACAGGTGTACAATTAATATTATAATCTGTCATTATAATGCTAGACACTATTAATATTGGTTTTTTTTTAATAGTATAACATGAAAGAAAAATATATACTGATTACAATTTTCAGTCATTTTATATTGTACATCTCATATTTCATACATTAAATAGATATATATTATCAATGCAAGACATACCTGGAAGAAATAACTTAAGCAGAGAAACATGTATATCATTTGAAAATTACGATTTCAAACAATCTTTATGTCAATTAAATATAAGTATAAACTACAACTGATTTTAATATAAATATATTAACCCTTTGCATTTCAAATTAATTTTCCTCATTTCCAGTAGTCTGTCCAAATTAATATTTGAATTATATCGATCTATTGCCAACATATCAATTTTAATTGAGTTCCACTAGTGTAAACAGTTATTCTTAAATTTAAAAACCTTGTCAAGCCACACTTGGTATTGTACTTGCTGCAGAAGAATTATGATGTCATGTCATACTCAACATTAGAGCACAAAGAGTCAAGAACATTGTAAAAGATAACAGACAGAAATTTTAAAACATTTTCATGTCTTGCAGCATTAATTCTTTGGTGAAAAAATAGTTGTTACACTAAAAGTAAAAAGTTCTTGTAACCTAATTTTGTTTAACCCTTGTTCCCATCAAAATTATGGGGCAACATTTCTTTTTCTTATGCTTGTGGAGTGTTCAAAAAAATGCACCAAAAAGATTTTGAAAATTTATTTCTTACACCTGAAAAATGTTTTATTTATTTACATACCACATGACAGTACTTGACTGTATGTAATGAAATTGGAGATAGTTGGTTTATTTTAAACTAGATCAGTTTTTATACAATATTATTGAATTTTTAAAAAAAAATAGGTACTTTTATTACTGTTTTCTTGAAAATTAAGGTGTTAATACTGAAACATGCTGTATTCCATGCATAACTATAAGTGACTAATAGGAAAAATGCTATACCTTAAAAACTCTATTCAGATTTTTATGAATTTTACACAACAGCCATTTAATAAAACTAACAATTTTAGACTTTGAATAGTGATTAGTAAAATTAATTTTCATATCATGAATTAATATTTTTTCTTTCTTATTTTATTAATATTTTTACACAAAATTTTATTTGAAGCTTAATTAAAATAGTATTTATTGCTAGTAAAAATTGTTTATTAAAGGTTCTTACCATGTTATCCATGAGAATGAAGATATTTTTTTTTAGCTCTATGGAAAATTTTATAGTAAAACAACCCTTCACTGTAGACTGCCAGAAAATTAAAGTTATGCTTAATTCACAGCTTTCAGAAGGGGAAAACATAGATTATAAAAAGAACTCTGATTTAATGAATCTACCAATTGCCATTTAATCCATCCTCTGGATTGTAGTTCATCTCTAGAAATTGTGCTACCAAAATAGTGAGGGTCCTATTAAGTGAAGAAAAAAAAGCCAGCATTATTATTATTCATAATTCTCTTGCATTAAATATGGAAAAAGTACATTAAAATTTAATATTTTTATCAGATTCACATTTGACCTAATAGAAACCTAAATCTGTATTATGGCTATAACAAAACTTATTTTTTAACATACTTAGATAATAAAATATAAGCAAATCATACTCATATTGTGTTGATAAAATGCATAGTTTTTTAAACATATTAGTTTTAGTGTGCAAAATTAGAGATATTCTTAAACTGCAAAGCTTAGATAATGTATTCAAAAATATATACTAATCCACATTCATAGATCTACAGATACCAAAATTTCAAGACTCAAATAATTTTGTCTGCATAATGGATAAAAAACAAACCATAGCTTCTTTCCAATGCAATTAACAATACAGACAGAGATCTTTATGCAAACATGGCTGGAAAGCTGTTACTCATTTAGCACCACCCAGGAAACATATGTAGCTTAAGTAATGCTACAAAGGCAAGTAACATTCCTCTCAATAGGTCTTCCATCATTTAGAAACAGGAACCAAGCAAAAGATGCTTAGGCTTGGCCTGCTACAATCAGATATATTGTTTAAACAATAAGGATATTGCAACCATGAACATATTTTACATGCCCTAGCTGCCATTAACAGACACAGAAGTCAAAATTTTGGGGAAAAATGCAAAAAAGAGGAAGTTAAATAACTATTAAAAATCAATGTTCTGATTTACTTAATGCAAAAACAAGTACCTAAATATGAAATATGGAAGTATCTAAATAACTTTTTATCAATATAAACAAGTACTTAAGTTTCCTAGTAAAAAAATATTTAAAATAAATTCAAATCAGGAAAAATTTAAAGGAATTAGAATGGTAGAGAGGAGGTTTTTAAGGAAATATTACAGTTTAATTTTGATATATTACAAATATAAATATATTGAAAATTAATGTTAAAAATTATCTTCAAAGAAGAAAAAAAATGTATATCATACTGAAAAATTCAGTAACTTCTGAATTTTTTAATATTTAATACAATTTTTAATTAACAAGTTTTCTAGAAGTAGTAATACTGTTTTAAGTAATCATTTATTAATATTAGATTTCAAATTTGTTTTTAGATTTTCAAAAGTTTTAAATTTTGAAGAAAAAGTCTCTTTGCAGCTTAATATTTTCCTCACATTGAAAAATTTTATCCATATAATAATATATTTTATAGGAGGAAGTATAGTAAATTTGGATTCCGTCTTAAGTAGCAGAAACCTACTCTAGACCACTATTGATATACTTAAACCCACAACTTTAAGACATTTCCATAAAGTTGTATTAAATTATCACTATAATTTATTATAAATAAAGTCTCCCATGATCATTAAACAGAAAAAAGAAAGCAAGCAGCAGTGCCAAAAAAAGAGGGGGGGTGTTTTGGTTTGGAGTGCTACGGTCTACTTTTTTGCAGCACGAGGGCTAGTGAGACCAGGACCTACAGCTTAAAACCGAATCTGAACAGCTACGAACATCCATGCTGCAATGGGATTCGAACCCATGAACTCCAGTTCTGAAGGCCAGCACTCTAACCATTCGGCTATTGTTTGGCAGAAAGAAAAAAAAAGGGCTTTATGAAGCTTAGATGATTAGAAAAGGTATTATTTAAGAGTAAGTGTGTGTTTTATGTTTTATATAATAATCAAGGTGTTTATGTATAGCAAAAGAAGCTTCTGACAAGTAAAGCAAGAAGATATTTAAATTAGCAGCCAATATAGTTACAAGGGCTTGTATGACTATAAATGGTTCTTGAAGTCTATAAATGGTCATGCATTACTTGCCAACAGTTAACTTAACAGCTAAGATACGTACTACAAAAGACTTATGAATTTTATAATACCACCATCTGAAAATTTGTGGGATGACTAAGAACTGACTTATCTAACAACATATAAGCATACTTCCCTATCTAGCTAATTCATTGGATTTAAATGGAATAGAGAATTTGTGAGAAATAATAGGTAAAAGATTTACATAATTACACCTAAAACACAAAATTTCCTTATTTCAAAGTTAAAACTGATAGTCACTTTGAGGAAATGGGGATTTATCTACTTGCAAGAAGTTATTTACATTGAGTTCATATTCGTATAAAATCTAAAAGGAATGGTATGAAATATTAAACAAATATTTTTAATTTTATTTTTTAATTAGTGTAACAGGAAGCATTACTTTGATATCTTCAACCAGGTAAATGTTATTTTATTCTTTTTAGTGTGAGTGATTTTTTTTCATTTTTGTATTATTTCTGTAACTGTTTATTCTAATAAATTCAATAAACTATTTAGATTCTTACAGCACAAATTTATATATTGTGTTATTTTTGTATTAAGCCTTTTTTATTATTCAATTTTTTACTTTAAGTTGTACATATTCATAAGCTGGCTTATCACACATTAATTTAACAAATAAGAGAAATAAAAGCATTGACTATTTGTACATATTTAACATTTGATATAATACAGAAAAAAATGAAATCAGGATTTCTTTTTTTAACTTCTTAATATGCATTGCAATATTTTCCATAAAATAAAAATCTAAAAATATCAAATAACCTTTTGGTTTGCATGTTATGTATTTTATATAAGTAATATATTTCAAAGAATGAATATAAATAAAAAAATTAAAACTAGCAAATGGTTAAATTCATAGGAGCTATTTTTTATAATACTTAAAGCAATACTTGTGTTTTTAAATATTATAAAAGATTTGAGACAATAACAAAATCAAATTTGACACAATATTTAAATATAGAATTATACTTTCCAAAATTAAGAGCAAAATCTTTTCAGAACTGATGCTTATGCCAAGAATGCACTTAGAAGAACAGTCTTCATCACCACCTTTTAAATAGATGAAATACGATAATTACTAAAATATCTTTTTACCTTCAATTAGATGAGTAGTACATAAATACCTGAAGGAAAAATTCTGTAGTTTAAAATATAAAATTTCTTTAATTTACAATGCCATAAAATTAGATGTCTACCAACACTTCCAATAACCAAAGGCAACATGATTTATTAATTTCTACAATAGAAAAACACCTTAATATGATACCTATTTCAATAATGCACTAAAAATAAGTTTAAATACCTTTTAGACTTTTCCCCCCTTTAAAGCACAATTTATTAGATATTTCAATGCATTTTTTAAAACTGTAATCAATCAACTAGCTATCTCTGTAGATCAGGGATGGGCAAATTTTTTCAGTCGCGGGCCAAAAATCGAAAGAAAATAAGTTTGTTGAGCCAAGATAAATTTTTCTAAAATTTTAAAAACAATATACAAGTATTACAGTTTAAATAATGTTAATGAGATGAATGAAATTGCAATTAAGCATCATTCATAATTGCTGAGGTTTGAAGTGAGATGTACTGATTTTAAGGAACGAGGCTAAATGCTCATCTGTCAGTCTATTTCTGAAATTATTCTTTCTAAGGCTCAAAGTTGAAAACACTTGTTCAGATATAAGAAGCAAATATACCGCTGATCTTCTGGGCATGAGATAATAAATTTGGGATATAATTTTTAAACAAAATTGAAAAGGGAATGGATATATAATGTATAAATATATATTTCTTTTAATTTGCCTCGGACCGGCAACTTAAAATTCTACCCAGGGGCTGGATAAAAACTTCCGGTGTGCCAGATTTGGTCTGCGGGTCGTAGTTTGCCCATCCCTGCTGTAGATGAATAAAATAAATACTAAATATCAAAATATTCATGTGGCTATATGCATCATAATATCCTTTGAAATATAATACAGCTTTAATTTGATTTTAAATGTTTCCAGTAACTTCTTACTACACAATGGTTAAGTAATTTTTCTTAAAATTAAAAAGTAAAATATTTTTAACCATTTAATTACAGCATTTTAAAACTAAAACTGTAACCAAATGGTTTGATTTGGAGTACTACAGTCTACTGTTTTGCATCTTGAGGTTTAATGGAACCAGGACCTACTGCTTAAAGTCCATTCCAAATGGCTATGAACATTCATGCCAGCAATGGGATTCATACTTGTGAACTCTAGTACCAAAGAACACTGCCCTACCATTTAACCATCATTTGGCTGTGAACAAATGGCTAATTTTCAAGAATGAGTCATTAAATGTAATGAGATTACAATCTATCCTAGACTCTTACTTTCTATAACAGTATAAGACTGAAAGCTGTCTGGAAATAAATTACAAGATCAACTTGAAACTCAATGTAGAAATGGAGAATATATGTACAGGGAGAGTAATGAAGAAGATCCAGAATGGACAAGAAGAAAAGTGACTAACAGAAGGAATAGCAATAGAGAAACGTAAGCAGAAGGCATTTCTGACAATGAGCAGGAGATGTAAGGGATTTTTGCTATGGCTGGGATTTATTCAGTTATTAACTATTTGGGATTTCTGAACAAGAGAGTTTTTACAGGGTGGGGCTGTCAACCCTATGCCCAACCCCCAACCTGGAAGGCCAATCCCCTGATAATCCCCAAGGACAGGGCACCTGGAAATACCTCATGTTGTTAAAGTCATAAAAATCAATAGACTGTGATGGCTTGGACACCTATTCCGAATCAATGACATAAACCCAGGAAAACAGCTCACTTTCACTAATTCCATGGAGCAGAGGAAACGAGGAAGACCACCAATTAGGTGGCTTGACTCAGTAGAGAGGGACTTAACTACTGTCAAAAAGGGAAACTGGAGGAGTCTTGCAGCAGATAGGAATGGCTGGAAAAATCTGCTTGGGACAGCCTTGGTCTGTAACAGGCTGTAGTGCTTTAAAAGAAGGGATATATTCAGAATGCAGAGCATATGCTAGAGACTCCTTGCTATTAGATAGAAGGGATTGAGGAAGAGTAAGACCAGAAGTAGCACCCACCTCCAATGTTATTATCCAAACTTTACTGCTACTGTTAACAATTTGACCTTTAATGCTAATCCAGATGGTAGCATAGATACAACCACTAGAAGCTCACTTTATGTTGTAAAATTCTGCTTTGAGTGACATATAAGTTTAAAGATATGACATAATTCAAGTATTTTAAGTAATAAAACTAATTAATAAAACCATTAATTTTATGTACCATTATAATACATCAATTTACAGGCACAACATTCTCTTTAAAAAAAATAAAAATCAATTGAAAATTAAAAATTTCAGATAAATTATGAAATTTAAATAATGTTTTTATTAATAACAAATTGAGATTACAGTATATAATTAAAATTACAGTATATTTGATATAGTTACATCAATTGCTCCATATGAAACTTCTACTTCTCTCTCTATATATATATATAAAGAATTTCTGTTTGCACGTAATTCATACAAATCTTCTCTTATTTGGATAAAATGGATCAGCTTAAACCACAGTTTGTATTACCTGTGCATGTTTTTTTAGTTTAACAAACATTTTAAGTATTTAAAGTAAAGTAAAAATTGTATACCCATCATAACTGGGCTTCCAAATTCTGCAAAATGTTTCACAATATCCATTGCATGTTCTTTTAAATCCTTTAAATCTCGTGTGTGTATTATTCTACATGGAATCTGAAATTTTAATTTGGAATTATTGTAATCCATATTTGAAATTTGTCTGAATATATAAAAATTATGTCTGAAATAGGCAAATTTTCAAATACATTTAATAATTCTTAAAATACAGTATTATGTACTAATAGCAAAATTCTAATAAGATTACAAAATTCATTTCCATTTCAAATATTCTCTTCCCAAACTATTGTTTAAACAAAGTATTTATATATTTAAATACACATCTACACAGAATAATTCCTTGAATATACATTCATGATAAATTCAATCACACTGAAGAAAAACTAGTTTTATTAATGTTAGATAGTTACATAACATTAATTCTGCATTCTGTGTTGCTATTTGTAATTCATTTCAGTATCATAAGATCAGAACTAAATGGGAAATTACATATAATTTCCTATTTAGTGTTTAAAATAGATAAATGTTTCATTAAACAAACCACAATAAAAGAATTTTATTGTGTGAAGCACAATATAGTTATATAATTAATAATTTAAAAAATTTTATACTTGAAGATTGTTTTAAACAAATTAATCTAATTTTCTACTTAATGAAACTCCAACATTTAACAAAATGACATTTAAAAGTATTAAAAATTTTCAATAAAACTTCTCTATAGCAAAAGAAATAATCAGATTTTTCATCTTAATAATCAAATATGATATAAAAATTTACTTTTGATGTATGATTAACATATAATGCAGCAAGAAGTTAATACAAAAAAAATGAAAAAAAATTTTCAATTTAACTAAAGGATATAGAGCTAACATGAAAAATTAAATATGGGGGATTCAGAAATAAAAGTAAATTACTACACTTTATGAAATATTTTAAATTAAAAGGTGAGGATAAAATCTAAAACTGCAGAAAAGCTTGAAGCAAATGTTCAATCAAAGAACTTTTTTCATCCACCTATTCGAATATTTACTGAAAGAATGAAAAAATAAAGACAAATAAGAAAACTGCTGTTACAATAACATAAAAATTTTGAATCACAATTAAAATAAATATTTCAAATATAGATATAGAAAACATTTATTAAACTGATTACTGTAACAATATTAAATTTATGTGTTTAATACTGTTATTAATTCTTCGCTCATTAAGATTATATAAGAGAATTTGTTTTATGCCAGCAGGTTAAAAATAACAATGGGAATTTTAAGATGTATGTCAGTGAGATGGGAATGAACTACAAAATGGCTACAGACCTTGTAAAAAAAATCAATGCAATATGAAACTTCAATACTTCCAATCCAATCTCTAGATCCAATAAAACTTTGAGGTTTATCCGACATATCTACTAGAGCTTTCTGGATTTCAAAAATTGATGGAACCTATGTAAAGTATAACATTTGAATTCAAAATTAAAGATAGAATGAAAACATTTTTTACTATTTGTTTAAATTTTACATATTATAATCAGAGATAATTGTTTAAAGTTAATTATGATCGCAGGTTATTGTAATTTAAGGTAGATGTGTTTATCATGGCTTATAGTGTTTAAAAGTAGAAAATTAACATCTGCAGCACATTGGAAGGAATTTTATTTTTCCAGTTACCAATCAAAAAACATTTTTTAATTAAATGTTCTCATATGCCTCCATTACAGGATTTATTGTTTTTTTTTCTTACACTGTGCCATAGACTATCAACCCAATTAGCATGCTATACAATATAAGCAAGTACTATTCCTATGCAAATACACTATAAATGACTTCAGCAATGGTCAGAAAGTCAGCAGAGTCACTATCTTTGTTTCCAAAAACTATTCAGAGAAATGGACAGTAGAGCAGAAAAAAAAGGGATTATCATATTAACAGTTAAAATTTGCCTGCAAATAATTGCAGATAAATGCAAATTAAACTTTGTTGGAGAGCCAATGATCTTATGAACTTTCACTTTTTTTAGTCAATTATATGTGCAGTGTATATGCTATGGTGGCTTATCCAATGAACTTTCTTTAATTTTAGATCAGTTATCGTCAAGGTTGGTATGATTTAAATCTTAATTTAAATCAGTTGATTTTTTTTGAAAAAATCATTGTTTTAAATCATTTTTTTTCACTTCTTTGAAAACCTATATTCTAAAGACAGGAGAATTGGGAATCGTCAACACAGTAATACCAATGAATAAATAAGTGTAAATAGATAGCATGTGCTTTCCAAGAATTTAGGGGTTGTTACCAGAAAGTATGTAGTAGGGGTAGTACAATGATTGATTATGACTGGTGGAATTCATTTTATGTAATGGGAGGTAAAGAGGGATGTAATGGGAGTATTACAGAACTTGAAATCCTGTTTGTCTACCAAATAGCAACAGCTGTGGCTTCGTCTGCTGGAATGGAAAGATATTTTTCATCTTTTGGTATTGTTCATTCTAGTTTTCATAATCAATTAGGAGTGGATAAAGCATCAAAGTTAGTGTTTTTACTGAAAAAAATCCATAATTTGGTACTTAAAAAATAATTGAAATAATTGTGATTTGTTTTTTTAAATAAATAGTTTGCATTAAAAGAATATTTAATTTGTTCTTTAAATTTACATCTTATTTAGTTTGAACTATCCAATTACAAAATAATGGAATGTATTAAGATTAAAATTTATATATTTAATTTTAGGTAATCAGTGTGTAGAATATACTAGATAGATAAGATGTTATTTTTTATAACAAACTATTCAATGTATATTACAAAAACATAAAAACAACAATTAAAATTAGTATTCAGAAAAAAATCAAAGAAATATTATTTAAATAAAAAAATCTGATTTAAATCAAATAAATCTGTTTTTTTTTTTTTTTTTTTTTTACTTTTTTTCTAACCTTGGTTATCATATGTGTGGCATATACTCGAGGGCGGCTTATCTACACTAAATTACAGTATATCTAATAATAAATACTATAGAAAATAGCAAATATAACTTGTATTCTTACAAAATTTTACATACTAAAAAAAAATCCCTATTTTGAAAATGATGTTTTGATTTGATACTGTTAAAAGCATTTTGAAGCATTAAAAAAATGATAGAACAAAAAATTATATATTTTATGGACAATTAAACACTTTATTATTAAGATTCAAATTTGAAAGCACAAAATGAATAATGAAATAATAATATAATGAAAAAATTGACTGCTGAAAAAAAATTGCTTAACTCAAGAATAGAACAATATTCTAAATAAGTTGAATCTATAATAATTTATTAGACTTCTTGCAGCCAAAGAAATTAGTTTTAAATAATAAAATTCACAAAATAACTCATTTAATTACCTCTTTACCTGAACTTTATGCCATAACAAACTCTTGATTACTTATTTCACTCAAAATAATATACTAATTAAATTGACAAAAGAATCATTTTTGTCAAGCCGTTTTCTTTTAAATATGACTAAATATTTAATAGTTTGGTTTAAGCAGTTTTTACAATGAGACTGATAATATAGTTCCACCTAATAAAGTTTATATAGAATTTGTTAAGAAAAGTGTTTAGTGAACAGACAGCTACCCTTTTGTAATAAATTATTCATAACAGAACATGATAAATCAAATTTTAATTTCAATTTATTAATTCAATTCAATTTTCTTTTCATAAAATATCACATTAATACAACAAGAAACCAATATACATTATTATACCTATCAATGCACATTTTCTAATCATATATCAAATCTCTACAGTTGAGTGTTAGTCAGCCATCTTGAACTCTGGTTCCTCTTTGAACAATTTTTCAATGACTTTTGGTGAAGATAGTAACTAAAATTAGTAACAAGAGACCAATACATGAAACTTTTTTTATTTAAATGGGATTAAACATGGTAATAGAAGATACTGAGATTGTGTTAAGTAAATATGATTCATAACCCAAAGTCTCAAAATTCGGGTGATACAGGAAATACAGTGACACCTCTCTCAGCGTCCACCCCTCCATACCGAGAATATTTGGTTGCTCTGAAGGGTTTTATTTACTATTATAAGATAATTACTATAATGTATAATATAAACAAGTCTGACATATATTCCTTATGTAAATGAAATTTAAAACTTATCTAAAGAGAAAATAGTACTTTATTTCATGCTTCTTTACATTTAAAAAAAAAAAAAAGCTACAATTTGTTTCTGTTTGCTCTGTAGTCTTTGTACTCCTTCAAAATCAAAATCTTTTCTTTAATGACTTTGTTTATTTCCATTCTTCCTTAGTTAAATAATTCAGCTAACTTTCTTGCGGATTTGCTATTCTCATATTCACACAGAATTTAATGCTCTGCTTAAGATTTAGAAAAACATATTTCGACATAGTTGCAACTCAAATCACCGACCAACTAATGAAACTGGTGTGAATGACATTTTTGCTGACAGAGGTGCAATTCTTCCTTAACTTTAAGGATTAGAACTCCAAACAAAGGTTCTATGACACCTTCAATGTTTGATTGTCCAGTTCCTCCCTTAGTTTCTATGGATGGTGCAATAGGGAAGGATGTGGAGAGAATACAAAAGAGAAAAGATTTAATCTTTCTTAGAAAGGGGAAGGACCGCGAGAATGGACTTCTCAAGTTATTCCTTTGTTTTATATCCGACCATAAACCTGACTTTGAGTTTTTTTGCTGAAAATTAAAGCATGGAGTGAATAGAATTTCCTGAAAAATGAAAGGGGATCCCACTTGTTGGCCGTGCCGTTTAGAGGAAGTCGGATGACCACTGATACAAGTTATTTTAGCATTAGGTCTATGAGTCGAAAAATCAGTGCCATGAAAAATTAGCCGTTTAGAAGGGTGGCCACTCGGAGAAGTTTCACTGCATATAAGATCCATAAAACTTCTAAATCCAAATACTTTTTTTTTCAATTCAAAAGTTCCCCTTATCAATATGAAATTTTTAACAAGTTCATAATTTCCAAAATCCAACATTCATATTACTTGATCAAGATTATTATAAAAGGATTTGTTTTTCTTTTTTTACATATAAAACACATTCCAGACTTGGCAATAAGAGAAATCCAAGGTGACATAAACCAACATCCAACCTCTAGAATGCTACCAAACAAAATTATCAAATAATTTACTTACATCTGAAGTCTCACAAAGCCTCTGTTGTTTTATAATCCAAGAAAATATGGTTTGGAGAGTGCGATAACCACAGCCCCATCCCTATAAAGTAAATTTGTAAGGAATTAACAAAATCAAACAATATTTATAATAGTTTTACTAACTTTACAATCAAGCTTTTTAAAAAGCAAAGATTATAATTTTCTTGACCTAATTCATAAAATATGTATTCACAAGTAATTACTTAACCTTCTCTGTGTTTCTACAAATAAGCAAGTTCTGAATTTAAGCCTTTATAGAATCAAATACAAATTATTCAAAGGTAGTTTCAATAAGCATAAAATTATTCAAATAGTAAAATATGATTCAGCAAAATACAATAAATCTATGCATTTAAATCTGATGGCAGTTAAAACTGAAAAGATACTAAATGAAACAGATAAGTATAAAATGTAATTGCTGTTAAAAAAAAAAAAAAAAAAAAAAAAAAAATTATGAAATAATATAACTTAAATAAAATATTTAAATATAATGAGTTTAAATAAGGCTTCACAAATTCAGAAAATGCAATAGATTCTTCCCAGAGAGTCTACATGAGACAAAAGAAATTGTTTAATTTCCAACAGTTTTATTAAGACAAGATAATTAAGGAATGGCTTATTTTTAAACAATTAAGATTATTTTGAAATTTTTAATAAATTAATATCTTAATAACATGACAAAGCACTTTTATTCCATAAGCAAATTTATATACTACTTATATATGAGGTTAATCAGGGCCAGATGTAAAATATAAAATGAAAATAATTAGACCAAACCTTTTCTGTATGGAAAAATGAATTTTACAATGTCATTTTCTCAGTTAACTAATTTTATTTAGCCTTGGTATCTTCCGTATATTATTAATGTTACATCTGCATTACTTGCTTACATAGAAATTTTTACAAAATAGTAGGGGAAACTGGGGTAAAATGGTCCACTTTTGTGAATTTTGAGTATTTACTCTGAAACTGATTTTTTTTAATCTGAAAATATATATGCATATTACCTATATATTAGGCTTTATATTACACTCAGTCAAAACCAATTATTATAAATACTTTTTTTATTATAATTTTTTTAATAGAAAGTGACAAAGTGGACCATTTTACCCCGACCCCAGAGTCAAATGGTCCATGGCATGGGGTAAAGTAGACTGCAAAAAATTTCTAAAGATAACTTAACTTTTTATTATTTAATAGTACAAAACATAAAATGTATTTATTTTCTATAGATTCAATCTGTACATATAAAGCAAATATAAATATATTAGCAATATATTAGCAATATATTAGCAAATATTGAAGTTAATGAATGATATACCAAAAGATTTGTGTGTTACTGAAAGTCTATTTTCTTGAGAAGCAGTAGGGTCTGGAAGATTCATTACAATATCTTGAACGTTTCCGAGCAATTCATCAACATTGTCAGGGAAAATGAACACATTTTGATTAGGTTTTTGCCTTATAAATTTCACAAGAACGTAATCTTTATCATTTTTTCCTGTTATTAAACCAACATATTGAACCACTGTCTTTTTTGTCAAAAATTTAACCAAAACATACTTGCCAACTTTTAATTCATTATCAAAATTATATGACGTATTTTCCGAATCACTTGAACTTTCTGGTTCACATAAATTTTCTTTATTTGATTTAAAATGCATAGATTTATCATTTTTCTGCATGGTTAAGACTAACATTTTTTCTAAATTCTTCCTAGCTTTAACTAAAGCAGTATTTTTCTGTTTTAATTTTTTCTCTTCCTTCTTTTTGACATCTTTTTCCATCATCGTTTTCACTGGTGTATCAGTTAGAATTTTTGATGCAACCTTCTTTCGTTTGTTTGTTGTCTTGCACATACTAGCTTTTGCTAAGGGGTGTAATTCAAAAGGGGATATTGTTTTCAACTGATGATTTCCACTTTGTACTGATTGTGATGTATTTGGTTGCTGATCATCTATGCTTACGCTTGATTGTTGATCACCTGTGCTTGTTTGACAATCTGTTGTACTCGGTAATTCAAAATCTGGTGACGGTTGATCAGTCACATATGATGAGAGATATTGGATATCCTCAAAGATGTTTTCATTGAATGGCCATATATCTGTTACTTTCAATCCTGATTGCATGTTTTTTAAATTATCACACATAAAATCAACTTAGAAAAGCATATGGAATACAGAAATTTAAAAAAAAAAAAAAAAAAAAAAAAAAAAAAAACCACAACCTGGAAAATGGACCATGGTCCATTTTACCCCATGTGTAATTCTGGCAAAAAGTGTCCAAAAAAAAGAACAAATCTTATATTAAATTGTTTTAGCTACATTAAATATAATAATACATTATCTTAGCTCTTTATTGTCAGAAGTTAAATCCTCCAAATCACAATTCTTAAATGAAGAAAAGATATGTTATGATGAAAATATTTACTTCTGACTACCACAAATCAACTTTCTAGAATAAAATGGCTAAATTGTCAGCTAAACACACAATTACACATTCATTTTCAAGACTGCAGTGCTGTCATTTATGTATCAAAATATTAAATATTAAAAATAATAAATAAAATAAATAATAGAGGGTGATCCATTTTACCCTGTGGTCCATTTTACCCTGGTCTCCCTTAAATGTGAAATATAAATTTTTGATCATTATCATTGTTTTTAAATACTAAAAATTAAATATCTGCCTTATGGTAGGAATAACTTTCATTTTTTAAATAATATTCAGGCAGTAATATTTTACTTTCAAAAGAACAGAGTAATATCTAACTAAATAGTTGTTAGATATATTTAATAGAATAATTAACATTCAAGGTAAGAGACTGGAGATAAAATTTATGCCTCAACTGTGTTTGGGCTTGATTTATGTTTCAACTGTTTGGGGCTTGACAGTTCCTTTAAACCAGGGGTGGGCAAATACTTTTAAGCGTGGGCCAAAATGAAATTTTCAAAATGTCTCCTGGGCCGGAGGATTATAACCGCATACGCTGTGCACACACGAATGTTTTGGGTGGAGTTTTTTCCCTGTTCAAGAAATTTTTTTGACCAAAACACTATAAGTATCATTTTAAAGCATTTGGACAGAGAAATTTGACAGTTAATAAAAGATAATAGTAATAACACATTGTCTTACTTAGGTGTATATGCAAACAAATAAAACCAATGTTTTAAAATTTTACCTACAAAAAGTCCACTTCTTCAATTTATTATTTTATTTGCAAAATAATAAACAGTCTCAAAAGAAATGACGAGTATGCGACTAGTGCTAAATCAAAATAAACAGTACACGTGCTGCACTCTGTCGTCCCTCGAAGAGTGAGAGGAGTGCACATTCAATTTTATGTAATAAGCTGACCACATGCTTTATGAGAGTATGTATGTTGCATACATTAAAGTAGGGATATGGTTACAGATGTTCAAATTATACTACTCTCTATTATTTATATATTTTTCATTATTTATATGTACACTACACATACAAATACTGTTCATTTCAAGAAAATCGCATATAAGAGATTTTAAAAAACGCATGCAAGATTTTTCAACAGGCCTGCTTTTGCCCACTTCTGCTCCAAACCATCGACCAAGGAGTCCAGGACCTGAGAGGCTCGAGTCTCAGACAGAGACCCCTATACAAGGCTAGTTACTTTTGTTGTTTCAGGAAGACACCCTATTTTGTAAAATTGCTTTAAACAATTCCTTGGACAACACTTTGCAAAACCTATTAAATTGTTACTAGCAATATATTACCAGTATATTAAGTAAGTGGTCCAACAGATTACATTTATTCTAACGTAACACATGTTGAATACTAGTAAATGAGTTTTCCATGCAAGATTTAAATCAGGGTTAGGTTTTAGCAGTCAAAAACTAGTTTTAGACATGACATAGGTTTAAACCAGTTTTAAACAGTATAAACCATCAAAACCCCATTACAATTTAAATATGCTTAAAATAAAAAAGAAGATGGCTGTTAATAATAGCAAGATATAACATTGTTTTTGTTTAATTATAAAGCCATAAATTTTTTTACAAATTAGGTTTTTGACACTTTTTGACAGGGAGGTTTTTTACAAGCTGATTAAAACCTTCGCATGTCAAAAACCTGGCAACCCTGATTTAAATTATTCAGTCAACAACTTTAGAATAAATTTAAACAATTTACTAAGCAAACATGTTTTTAGTATTAATTTTTGGAATTATAATGTGAAAGGGACTTACTCTATCATCAAACCCGTCACAATTATAATGAAAATATTTTAAGCAACCTTTAATTAAATATACAGAACAATTCAAAGGTGGTTTCAAATCTGAATGCGGGTTTTCTATTAAATTCATTAGGTCAACTTGCTTCACAGCTGAAATGCATTAGATTACTAAATAGTTAAATAATAAAGTTCATCTCCCTTCTACAGTTTCTAGTTTAAAATCATATTATTATTATTATTATTATTAGAGTATTTGTGAGATATATGCTACAGCCACGTGGCCGGCTTTATCTCTACAGACATAACCATAGAGGAAGAAGCACAAAAAGAAAAGCGCTATACACTAGCAAGAGAAAACAGACGTAGATAACAGATATTAAAGCCAAACGGCGACAAATTCCACACGGGAAGTATTCAACGAAGACAACATGAAAGAAAGAAAGATCCATCAGGGAAACATACCAAAACGGGGACAAAAGTGAAACGCAAGACAAACTACCCCCATCCGAGGGAGCGAAACGTAAAACATACCAGGGCAACCAGCCCACGCTACGAGCTTGTGGCTGAATTGATCACACAATCATACGAAGGATTACCGCATATGTTGAGTGAATTAAATAAGATACGACGCTGAGCCTGGAACTTGACACAGTAAAGTAAAATATGATCTGGAGTGTCGTTTTCCGAGCAATGATCGCACAAGGGGGAACGTGCCATATTCAGCTTGTGCCATATGTAATTGCATTGAATTGTTTTAGTACGCCACCGAGCCACCAAGACATCAATCTGACGGTGGAAAATCCATTTACGATGCATTTGATTAAAGAGATCAATCGCACCATATCTCTGGCGGTAGATGCTTCTGTCCCACTCATGTTCACTCGCTGTGTACATATCATTTTTAATCCTCCTGATAGAGTCTTCAGGGCTCACCACATTAAGGTGTTGAGTACTATAAGGGCCTTGTTTGCATAACTCATCAGCTTTCTCATTTGGATGAATTCCTCTATGCCCAGGGGTCCAGACCAGTCTAATAGATTTGATTTTTCCAATTACATGACTAATTTTACTTTGTAGCAGAAGGATGACCGCAGATGATTTTGGGTGGGCAGATTGAAGAGCCAAGAGGACGGAACGACTGTCAGATATAATTAAGAAATGTTCATTTTGCTGGCAGAAAGTGTCGAGAGCAAGAATGATGGCAAGGGCCTCCGCGGTAAAGATCGAGTTTATCTGGTGGGTCAGCATGGCTCTTCCAGAGTTGAGTGAATGATTGTAGGCCGCAATGGCCACTTTATCTTCATCCTTGGAGGCGTCAGTAGCAATTAGAATGGATTTAGGTTGAAAATTATGGATGAACTCCGTCCATAAGGCCACGACGGTTTCGTTTGATATATTTTTATTTTGAAAAGCGAGGCCCTCGGTAATTATCTCCACTTGAAAACAACAAAGGTTTCTGCCTGGGTCCAAAAAGTGGGTTGACCTCAGGTGATACTCTTCCAGAGTCTCGTTCATGTCTTGCAGAACTTTTGGGTTATTGGTTACATTACCCAAGGTACTCTTATGGAGGTTATCATATAATAGAGATTTTGTACTTAGCGCCAGTTGTTTGATGAAAAAGCATTTGGTGAGATGACGGATACGACACATTATGCTATTTTGATGGACTTCGGCCCGTAGCACAGGTATCGGCGTCCACCGGGGAAGACCAGTGGCTAGACGGAGACCAGTAGAATAGAGGGTTTCCATAGTGTTTACATTTTTCTTCGAAGTCTCTGTATACATGAAGCTACAGTAGTCGAAAACGCTACGTATAACAGCATTAACGACGGGGAGAAGAGTCCGACTTGTAGCACCACGAGTTTTGTAAACCAATCCTTTTAGCATATTTAATCGACGGTGGGTTTTTTCCCGCAGATGATGTATCTGAGACGCCAGAGACATATTAAAGGTCAGAAAGCAGCCCAAAACCTTGATGCACTTACTCCATGGGATAGTGTAGCCGGCAATACGACACTCAGGACAAGGAAATCTGCCCCTAGAAAAATTAATGGCAGCGCTTTTCATAGGTGAGATGCAAAGCCTCCAATAGTCACACCACATTACGATGTTATCAAGAGCGGTTTGTAGGTCCTTGCATGTTGTATTGGGGTCATCACTGATATCATACACAAGTATGTCGTCAGCATACGTTAAGATAGTAACCCGGGCCGGGGTCGTATCGAAGATATCCTGCATGTAAACAGAAAAAAGGAACGGTGACAGCACGCTGCCCTGGGGGATACCAGTTTTGACTTTGTGTGGAGGAGAGATATGACTGCGCCAATTCACTTTGATCTCCCTATCATATAACCAATTTGTAATCCATAATAGTGTATTCCCTCCAATACCAATAGAGGCTAATTTGTAGATCAGTCCATCAATCCAAATGGAATCGTAAGCTTTTTCAATGTCTAAGTTTGCAAGAAGGACGTATTTCTTATTCAGACGAGCGTCCATGATGTCAAGATACAGCTTGGCCAAAACAGTTTGACAATCCCTATTAGGAAGAAAGCCCCCGAGACCAGGAGGAAAAACGTTGTTGTTAGTAGCCCAGAGAGTGAGACGGTGGAGTATAATGCGTTCGAAGATTTTACACCAAACCGAAGTAAGGGCAATAGGCCTGTAAGAACTAATCAGTGTACTGGGTTTCTTAGGCTTCAGAATAGGGAGAATAATGGCAGAGCGCCACTGAGGCGGTACGTAGGCTTGTCCAAGGAAATCATTAAACAGGCGAACAATTTTGCACAGATTGTCATCATCAATGTGTTTAATCAGCTTAATGGAGATGCCGTCTTCCCCCGGAGCAGTACATTTCGCAGTTTTGATCGCTCTCTGAAGCTCAAAGGTATCGATAGCGTCGTCAAACTCAACAGCCGCATTAGTTAAGGCGTAAGGAAGAGGTGGATGGTTTGCCGTCGGGTAGAAATTCTGTCCAAATAAAGCAGCTTGGTGGCGGGGGCAGGTAATACTGATACCACTATACAGGAGAGTCCCACCATGAGCTTGTCTATTAGCCTGCTTTTTAAGAGTTCGATAAATAACTTGAATGCTGTTTTGCCGATTACAGAGATTATTCCAGTAGTTACGAATGCTGCTCTTTATGTGACGCCGAAGGGTACTAGAAATCTTTTTGTACTTTATCCAGTGATCACGTGAAAAGAGGCGCTTAGCTAACCGAAAGAATTTTCTTTTCTGCCCTAAGAGCCAAGAGCACCTAGAGTTCCACCACTGCGGGTAAGAAGTTCCAGAGATCCTTTGATAATGTCTATTGTCCGAAATAGCCTGTTTGCAAGGAAATATGAGATCGGAGTATGAGGTCAGATTATGCTGTTTCATGCACTCGTTCAAGTCACCGCCAGCCCTGGACCAGTTAGTGCAAAGACGAAAAGCACCAGAAATCCGTTGAGCGTACGGACCATGAAGTTGCAGGAAGATCGGACAATGATCAGAGTCAAAATTGTCGGGGTGAACATAAAATTGGATTAATGGGAACAAATCAGGAGAGACGATCGCAAGATCGAGAACAGAGGGTAAGTTGCTAGTCATGAAACGGGTAGGAATGTCCATGTTTACAATGCAAAGATCATTCCTAGAGACCCAATCAAGAAACTGATTTACCGGAGCCAGGCCGTAGCTACCCCGTTTAAGGAGGTTTAAATTTAGGTCACCCATAATAATAAATGGAGGTTCAATATTTTCAAGCAGGGAACTGAAGTAACCCAGATCAAAGCTGCACCTTGGGCTATAGATATTAATAATAGTAAGCGGAGTATTATTAATCCAAACTTTGACAGCGACGTGTTCAATAGTAGAATGTTGAATGGGCAGAGAGAGAGATATCGAGGTAAAACAGCGCTGAACGGCGGTGAGGACGCCACCTCCACCTCCCCCCAGACGATCCTTACGATACAGAACCTTTTGGTTAAAGGAAAAATGAAGATCCGGGGTAAGAAAAGTTTCCTGAGCGAGCAGAACAGGAACAGAAGAAAAAACAGGGCATTTAAGCCAAGCGGCTCTGGCCCGAAGACCACGAACGTTCCACGACACAACAGAAAAACCCGCCATCAAAAACAAAAACAGAAACCGAAAGACCCACACCCTAAGAGGAGGGCCCGTCCGGGCTGGCACACTCAAAAGGGGGGAAGGGGGCCAAGGTAGGGCAAGGGCTACCTTGGGAACTAAGACCAGAGTACTCCATCAATCCAAAATCTCCATCAGAGGGGGATAAGGGGGAAGAGGGCAAAACATCCCTTAACATCCTTTTCTTTCTTTTTTCAGATTTTTGAGTAGCACTCTGTGGTGCTGTAGGGAAAAACTTTTGTAATATATTAGTGAAAGATGATGTCATTATTTCAATGACTTTATTGAACGTTTCAACTTGAGTGTTTAAAAAACTTTGGAGTGTTACCTCAAACTTTTCCAGTATTTTTTCTATATTCGTAGTAACTTCTTGCAAATAGTTGTCCTTTTCCCTTGTCTTGGGAGCCACCACCTCTGCGTAGGATATTGTTTTTGTAATTTTATTTTTTTGTGCGTAACGCCTCCTAGCTTCAGTTATTGTTAAGTGATTCAAACATTTGAATTTATTTATTTCTGTTTCCCGGATATAAGCGTTATAATTCTTGTTATTAGCTTCATGACTTTCTCCACAGTTACTACATTTCACATAATCAGACTGGCACTGTTGAGCCGAATGACCTTCTCCGCACTTAATGCACACGACGGCATTTTTACATGCCCTAGTTGAGTGCGAGAATTGATAGCAGTTATTGCATTGGCGAGGTCTGTCTATAAATGGTCTTATTCTTATTTCTTCGAACCACAAAATAATTTTATCGGGAAGGTTTTGCCCGATTTTTGTCACTAGGATAGTTTTTAATGGTATACGTTTGCCCTCATTCAGCTTTTGGAACCGACGCATTTCAGAAACTGGCACGCCGGTTGCCATAAGTTCCTCGGCCACCTCGCTGCAAGTTACATTTTGTGGAACGTCATATAGAAGAAATTTGGTAGTGAGAGTGTCTGGGATTAAGCGGGGTAGGATTGGTACCGAAAGTAAATTTTTTATATTAAGTAGCTGGATGGCAGTGGTGTTGTCGTCAGTCACGCAAACAATTTTCCCGTTTCTTGTAGCTTTTAAAAAGTTGAGCTTTATGTTGGGGCCCACGAGGCGTATAAGTTCATCCTTTAATTTTTTGGGGTGAAAATTGGGGATATTCCCTTCAGGGTTTTCAAGGAAGATAGTAAGAGTCCCCGCTCCCTGAGCGAAAGCCTCATTCAAAAAATTAAGCGGCTGGAAATTCGCCGACCAGAAGTTGTCGTCATCCGACGACACCTCCATACCGAAAAAAACAAACCCCCTTACCTCATAAACGCAGGTAGAAGGGAGAAAAGTAAGAAGAAAGCACAGCAGAAAGCAAAAACCAAGGTAAACAGAGAAGAAACAAGCTAAAAAAATATCCAAAAGCCGTGAAAACACCAGGAAAGCACGAGAGAGATAAGCCGCCACGTGCTACACAAACGCTCTCGGAATCATCTCTTTAAAATCATAACTTAATGTTTACATTGTAGTTCAATAGGAGTTTAGGAGAGTGCATTAATTTTCCAGGGTCGTCATAACCTCTAATGTACTGTCGTGAATATCTGAGAGAATATGCGTATGACGTCAAATGCAGCAAAAATTGCAGCTCAATTTCCTCGCTGGCAAAACATTTGAATTTCCGACGGATTATGCTTGTTATTGGGGTTTTAATTTTGTCAATTATCTGAAAATGGTAACAAGCTGTTTCACGTATGGCTGTACTAAGCGTTTCAAAAAAGATAAAAAAAATATTGGATTTTATTGCTTTCCTAACGATCCTACATTGCGAATTCTTTGGATAAAAGTTCTGAAAACGCAAAACTGGACTCCAAGTTCTTCGAGAATTTGCGGCAAACATTTTCATAATGGTAATAAAATGTTAACCTTATATTAATTTAGTAGATTATATAAAATTTTTATGCTCTAAAAATTTTTTTATAATTACTTAGTTTTTTTTTTCATATTTCTAATGCATTTTCTATGCTTTTGTGAGAAGTATTGTAGCTATAAATGTAACCTCATTTTAAGAACAAAATATAATTATTTTGTTAATGATCAGGTTTTGCACATTTTTATTAGATTCTTATTTATATAATAGTTTATTGTGACTGTTAACAAAACCAAAATAGTTTTACTTTGATTATGATATTTAATAGTACTGTGTTTAATTCTTTAAAAAATATATATAATTTTGTAAGTGCTAAAAAATCTATTTTGAATTACTTGGCCAATTTCTGATGTTTCCTTAAAATTCTTTCAAACTGGAAAACATTTAATTGCAGAAAAAAAGTTAATATTGATATCTAAAAGCAGTATTATTTCTTAAAAAGGAATTTTTAATTTAAAATTATAATAACTATTTTACATGTTTCAATATGTTAAAGTTTTTTGTACTAAAGAAAATTATTTTAAGCATCAATTTTTAAAATAAATTATCATTTTTACTATAGTCTCAATGTTAATTTTGCAATAGGGATTTTGCTTTCCCTAGCAACATGCATCCCAGAATGAGCATCCTTTCCCCCCCCCACTCTATGCCACTGTCTCTAATCACCAAACGACAGGCGTTGTTTATGTGTAGTGCCTAATAAAAAAGGGGAACCGAGTACTTGCGATCGTCCACCACTTCAGGGACAAGCCTGGAGGGCCTCACGGCGCCATATTAGTACCAGACTGGTTCTTGATTGCCTAGCACTTACTACACTACTACACTTACTACACTTTTGTAGGTCATCAATATTATCCAATTAGAGGAACTCTGGCTCTAACCACAGTATTATTTCCAAAAGATACTGCAGTATCTTCTGGAGCTGTTACCGTGGAAACATAATGGCCGAATGGTTAGGGTGCTGGCCTTTGGAACCGGAGTTCTTGGGTTCGAGTCCCACTATGGCATGGATGTTCGTAGCCGTTCGGAATAGGCTTTAAGCAGTAGGTCCCGGTCTAATTAGCCCTCGTGTTGCAAAAAGTAGACCGTAGCGCTCCAAACCAAACCAAACCATGGAAACATCAGCTAACATGTTAATTGATGTTTTATCTTTTCTTGGTTGGTTGGTTGGTTTGGAGTGCTAGAGTTTACCTACTTTTATACGAAAGCTAATAAGACCAGAATCTACTACTGAATGCTGATTCCGAACGGTTGCGGCATGCTAGCAGTGGATTCGAACCCACGAATTCGGTGCTGAAAAGCAGCACCTTACCCACTCAGGCACATTTTCCTGAAGCAAATTATATTACATGAAGGAAGAACAATAGGTTTTAGAAACAGTAAAATGTATAAGTGTTTTATTGAGTATTTTTCGTATAGGGCATATTGTGATATGACATCACAATTTTCTCATAGCATATAAAAGATGCTAGGACGGAATTCGCAATAGAAGCTAACGTTAGTCTTGTTAAGAGACCCTGGATGACAAATGAAAATAGCTATAGTTATCTAGATATGTTTTTCGTAACTGTGTAACGAATGTTCAGATGAAAGAAGTTCCGGAGATGTCCTGTGAAGAGGCCAAATCAACATGAATTGTATGGCTAACATCAAAGAAAGAGAAAATGCAAAGTGATTTGGAGAAGTAGATGATCAGTTCGAAAGAGCAGAAAACTAGGATTTTGATGTGGAGAAGAGATTCACCATTAGTGCGAGCTGTGTTTTTTAGGAGATCCAATCTCATCGACTGTGCAGACTTGCCTTAGTCTCCGATTTGTAAGTCCAATACAATTTTGTATAGCAGTGGTCTTACTTCTAATTTATTTCCCATGCTCACCACAACCCCTTTATTTACTAGTTATTAGCACGTTACTTTCATTGGAAACGCGAGCTTTTGGAAAAGAACATTTTTTTTTCTCTTTTGTTATTAAGGCTCTTTATTAATATTTTGTTCCTTGTTTCAGACCCCTGGCCTTTCCCCTGGAGAGGAATCATGTGAATCTGTCCTCAAATGCGGTAAGATACTTAGAGGGCATCAGTAGACTTCAACATAATTCATATATAATATCCCGGGAGGGACATCTTGAAAAGCGTGGAAAACTACATAGGGGGAACTCCAACTTCTTGGGTATATTGAGGACACGACCAACCTCCTATCGACTTCTCTGGTAATTATTCAGACTTGCTTTGGCTAGGTCGTTGTCTCTACCCGGACCTCCCTAACACTGGAGTAGCTATAGATAGATTGACGTATAGACACATCCGATCTGGCAGTTTGGGTTTTGTGCTCATGTTTCCTACAAACGGATACCGATCCCTGATGGGATATCCGCTAGGAGGGGGCCAATTTTCCCTCTCGCATGATGTCTCCAATGTGCTGCATAGGTTATTGTACAGCTAGTTACACTTTCGAGATAGTCATGTTAGGCTAGGATACCAGACCTCCTAGTAGTCCGTCTTCCATAAGAGACGAAGCACACATTATGCACGTTTAGCCTTGCGCTATCTCCTCTGGGAAATCAGTGAATGTTATTTCTGACATCACTCATTTCAGAGTTCAATTCGCTTGTGCGAAGACTAGTCCCATCAGTATACTAATTGTCCTCTTTTTCTCTAGAGGAATGGGGCATTCTCCTTATGATTGTGCTGGTCACCCGAGTTGGCTGTAATCGTTTCATGCGGGATTTCCTGAATAGACGGTTACCATCTGTATTATAACTGGCACAACAGCTCAGAATGGGTCGAGAATCCTCCATGACAGACTACTCTTCACTTCGTCTGTCAGTTCTTTACTGCCATTGCTTTAAAATCTAATTCATTAGATGTAATAATTTGGATATATTATGTATACATAATGCCCAAATTGTTACACCTAAAATATTTAAAATTCTCCTTTTACCCCTCCTCATTCTTTCATACCTAATTTCCCAGCCCCCAAATCTCAGATTTTAAGGAGTGTTCCCCGACTTAAATTCTTTTTACCTATTTCCCAAAATTAACGCTAGAATAAATGCTAATTTTCTGCACATTAACCACATTTTCCAACTGACTCAAGAAAATAGTTCACTCTTCCAATGTCTAAATTGCTGAATAACATTGAGAAAGCTGTTGGTCTCATGGGAAAATATTCACATGATCACTCACTGTTGGGAGAAATATGTAATGGGACTGTATTTTATATATCAGTTGATGTTATGCTTGTCTTGTAAAGACGTTCATTTTTAGTCTTAATAAACTTCAAAGTTCTACATTAAACTTTGGTTCCTTTTAATGGAGTCATGACTAAAATTTACATAGGGTCACTCATTGCCCAGTAAGCCTGGGTAATTCAAAATAATAGGGGCTAAAAACTTTATTGTAACAGTAATAAAATTTCACCCTGTTACATATATTTGTATGTATTTATGTTCCATACCTCCTCTAAACTATTGGTCCCATTGCAAAGAAATTTAGTAATCTCATACATTAAGATATGGCAAAAAATACTGTAAACATTAAAACATTCAAAATTTATACTTTCTCCTTTTTGAACATTTTATATCATTATTTCAAACATTATTTCCCTTGATTTAATGCAGGCGATTAATTTGCCAATTTTTGATGCCATTAACTAATCATTTTCTGGAGTATCTGGAAACAACTTCATATCTTCTTGAGGCTTAACACCAGCATGATGACATATGAAGTATCATGAGAATTGAATATAAATATAATATCCATGTAATATAAACATAGAGGTTTATTTACCACTGACATTGGTTGTCAAATATTTACACAGTTATACACGTAACACAAAAAAAGACAATGCTTTAGCCAATATTAATAAATAGAAATTCACTGTAGCAAAGCACTGGCATCAATACACACACACATACATATACATATTGCACAGCTTGAAGTACCCACTAGATTGGGATTAAGCTAACAATTTTTAATTTGAAAATTATAGGAATGCATGATTTTTGTAAAAAAAAATATAGAAATGAATTCTTATGCATAATATTATGCCACACATCAAGCAATTTGATGATACATTTTTAGAAAAAATATAAGACAAATTAATACTCTTTTTTATTAAACTTTTTATACATCAATAACTTATAACCATACACATATGTCAATACATTCAATGACTACATGCTACACTATGTCTTAGACTTATTTCAATAAGTTTCCATGATGATTTGGCAGGTTCTTTTACTTTTCCATCTCAAACGAAAGTACTATATCATTTCATTAATAAATTATTTAATTATATTTACATGTGTTAATCTATTAACATTTAATTAAAGAATGTCCTAGATAAACTAGTTAACATACTATGATATAACAACAACAACAACAGCAATTGATGTAAAGATGCTGGAATTATCATTATATTTTTTAAAAATAAAAAATGGTTGCACAACAATTTGTAAACAACATATTGACTTTGCATTACAATTTTAAAATCTGTGGACATCTTTTAGACTCCTAACTACTTCTAATATTTAATATACAAATTAAAACATTCATTTGGTGAAAAATTTAAAATAGAATGTAATCTTTAATGCTTTAAAAATATAAAATACATTAATGCATGTTGTATCATTTAACTGTCAATAGTAGGTATCAGTAATTTTTAAAATTTTCACTATCAATAAATACATCATTCCTCTATAAGAGTTTATGCCATTATTACATGGGAAATAAATTTTTACAATAATATTAGATATTTTTTTAGAAATTAGAAGTTCAGAGAAACAAGTAAATTATTTTTATAACAATTCTTAAGTTCACAGACAATAAATATGTTTTTTCTATTTATGACTCTCTTTTAAAAAGATCCAAATATACTTTCTTATTCTAAATTTTTAAATGAAATTTCTGCCTGAGTATAGACTTATTCATAATTATTATCAGACATGGTTTTAGATACATGTTGATTCTGTGATTGAACATATAAAGCATCAATATTTAAGTGAATAATGAAATTTAAAATATAATTAAGCCATATTTGTTTACAAATCATATTGATAAATATTTTTCTTTCCACCAATAATTATAAAATTTGAACAACTATTAAAGGCTTTTGTGTATTTTATTGTCAGCATTGTATAGTGTTGTAAAAGCAAGAAATTTTTACACGTCTGTAGAAATGAGTTAATAAAATATAAAAATGAATAATGCACCCAACTTGAGCTAGTATAACTGTAAAATTACAATAAATAAATTATTAAAATAATTTCTAATGTAATTGTTTATGAAATCAAATATCCAATACCATTAATAAAAATCATTGCCAGTATTGTATAGTGCTGATAGATCAAGTGATTTTTGGTTTGGTTTGGAGTGCTACGGTCTGCTTTTGGCAACACGAGGGCTAATGAGACCGGGACCTACTGCTTAAAGCCGATTTTGAACTCCATAGTGGGATTCGAACCCACGAACTCTGGTACCGAAGGCCAGTACTCTAACCAATCGGCTATCGTTCGGCCAAGTGATTTTTGATACCAGTCTATGGAAATTAGTTAATAAAAATGTAGAAATAAATTAAGTATTCAACTCAATACTATGCATTGGTATATCTGTAAAATCCTGGCATTTTGTTATTTGAAAAGTAAATTAGTATGGGTGGGGTAGTAGTGTGTGGGGATGGAAAAATACTTAACAGTATAAGAATGCACAATATCTAACTACAGGTCTGAGTAGTATTACACATGATTATTCACTATTAATACAGTTATATAAGCCATATACTTATTTTTAGACTTAAATACTATACTTGAAAAATGAATATAAAATAAAAAATATTGTAATAATTAAAAATAGCCAATATGTATATAAAAAAAAATCTAATATGCTTGAAATATTATGCTGGTACCTGGGAAGCATACTTTGGAGTGATAAGGGTAAAAAAAAATCTGTACTCAGCTTATGACTATGGAAAGAGTGAGTATGTACTTTAAAAGTTATGCAAGTTTTCTTTAGTTACAGTATGGTTATATATAATTAAAAATATATAAAATTTTTAAAAAATCTCAAATGTATGATCCATTAAAACATGTTGATTGCAAAATCTAATTTAAAAAAACTTGAATTTGTGTAAAAAACAGAAATAAAAATATAATTACAGTAAACACCAGACTTTTGAATACAAAATAATCTGGAGACAGGAGGTTCTTTGTTTTTATATGAAATAAATTTTTTAGAGAATTTTAAGGTTAGATGATTTTAAAAAAGGATATTTATAAAAGAAATAATTAACAGTAATAATACTAATGAGCAGTAAACCAAACCTGATACTTAAAAATATCAAAACCTATTTTACTTGTATAGATTGGGAAATTTCTTAGATGACATATATTTTAAACTCAGATTTAAAAATAGTATAAATTCAATGTATTTAAAATATTTAATCAAAACAGATATTCAAAAACAAAAATCTCCATTCTAAGAATACTTATGTAATTAAGATTTTTAAACATTTACAAATAATCATATCTTTATAACAATTGCACATTTTACTTTTATTTTAATAAACACTGGGTAGCAAACAGTGAATGTAAAGTACTTATTCTTTTGGAACATTATTTACTTTCATCTGATTCATTATATCTTGAAAAATTTTCATAATATTAAGCTCGTGTTCCCTTTCTTCACTCCTCCTTTTTTCTTCGAAGTCCATCCACATTTTTTGTATTCTCTCATCCATTGCAGTCCTCTCATTTTCTAACTCTTCAATTTTGGTTAAAATTCTTGCATCTGATTCAGTTTGATATTTCATAAGTTTTAGAGTTAAAGTGTCCATCATACATTTTAAATATGGAATTTCAGACGACATTTTACATTTCTTCTTCCTATTTTCAGTTATATCTCCTAGAAAGAGAAAAGAGAAATCAGCAAAATTTGTTTCACACATATAAAATTTTAAAGAATATTAAGGTAATTGTGGATAAAGAATGGATGCCCTCAAATATGCATAAATAGAATTCTTTCACAAATCTAATTTACCAAGATATAAAAACTTCTAAAAAGTAACTGTAAAAGTTTCACTTATTTTTTGAGTACCAACATACAAATATAATTACAAAGTACTAAATGCCCATTTATTTGTCTATAAGTGTTGATTGGTAATTTGATTGGCTGTCCCTGGATACTGTCCCATTTCATCATTGGTATCGTCCCTCTACTTGCACTTAAACTAATTCTCCTGCAGCAGCTACTGTTGCGTCCACACTTTGATGGTTCACCATCTAAGATTGCCATTGGTCAGATCTCTCAAATTCGATTGGCTTAGAATTTCTCATTTGGATCCTGCTCTAGTTCTCCATGCAAAGCCCTGCTTTGCTGGTATCTTAACAGTAAACATCCTGTAGCCTTGTTAACTTTTTCATAAATATATATATATATATATCGGTGGCGTGCGGTAGGTTTTAATGCAGGGTGGGCAGAGAACATGGATTTTCCAATAAATCTTTAATTATTGAGACATCTGAGTTCTCCATTCTGAAACGGGTTATTTATTATGAATATAAATTTAAAGATTACAATAAATAAAATATTTACCTACGAGTAGTCGAGTTATAACTATAAAAAGAGCTAAACTTATGAGAATTCTACTAGCACTGAAGCAAAAATCATGTCTTTTGTTGTATGGTGTCATATTGGCGTCAAAACAGCAACTCCTCGGGCTTTCACGAAAAACTTAAATGTTCAGCAAATGTAGCACCATATTGCACCCGCCGATGTGGTGCCTCATCCGGATGCTCATTGGTGCTGACAAACCGAATGTCTATTCCATGTGCAGAGGATTTCACTGCATGCTGGCACAACAGAACAAACTGTTTCTTGTTCAGTCAATGGATTAAATTATATTTATTAATTGTTTTTAACATTTGAAAATCATATATTCTGCAAAAATCATGTTGACAATTTTTAAAAACAAAACCAGGGATTTGGTGTTACTGATATAACTTATATATTGTCTGTAAGACACAATGAATGGTAAAATTTAGACTGTTCTGTTAAAATTCGTTTCTTTTTTGTCTAATAAAACATTGTTTTTCAGCGAATTATTTCAATAAATATAATACATCACCGAAATTACCTTACCACACTAAAACATTTCACTTTATATTGATAAAATACTCCTTTTATATTTCCACGAAAACAAAATCTTACAATATATAAATTTAAACATTAACCATCTGCAAAATCCTATGGGCAGTTAATCAGTTAAAAAACCAAAAGTGCTTCAGCACGTAACTTCCCGCTCTAATACAACACTTAATAAACCGTACCTTTGGATGATTCTGAATGCCAAGTGCAGGAAAAATAGCTGCACTTGCCTCAATGCCATAATATGCTATTAGTGTACAGTGCGTACACATCAGAACTTCCTATGTTCGTTTGCACGCTACATGGTGCAGCACCTAGTACCGCATGCACTGCAGGAATACAAGCAAGCAAATCAACACAATATTTAAATATATTATGCATAATATTTATCATATACCATATAAAGATAGGCAGACATAGGAGCAGAAAATTATTGTCCCTCATAATTTTGCCAGGGTGTGCAGTGCACACCCTGCACATATGGACTGCATGCCACTGATTGATATATATATATATAAATATATATATTAATTAACTTTAAAACATTGCTTTATACTTGTGTTAAATTATACCTCTTGATACTATACTAAATTACTTAAGCTGGGAACTTTTTCTGCTTCCATTAAAGCTAATATTATTTTAAACTTCTATTTTATTTTTTATGTGTTATTTTTTCTCTCGCCCAAACTCAAGCATTCAGTGCCTACTGTATTTTCCCTGCCCCAGTCATAGCTATTTCATATCCAATAGCTGTTTGTAAAAATTCTCATGTATCTCAGAACTAGAGGGCTAGGCCCAGGAAGTTCTGTGCCAACTGTACTTTGCGACAATAAGTGTTGTCGATTGTGAAAACTGTAGTCAACTACAGTTGTCTTTTGCTAATAATGAGCTAATTAAATCTAAATTTCAGTTACAAATGGTTGAAAACATCTATGACAATGGTGGAACTCAAACCACAGACTCTGGTTTTCTAGGTATTTTACCATCCTCTAGTCATGTAGTAATTTGTTATAACAAAGATTTCAGGGATGAAAGCCAGTCCAAGGCTTAAAAAACAGATTTTAAAGACCAAAATTAAAAAAATACTGACAGATTTTAAAAAGTACTGACCGACTTTTGTATAATAGTTGAAAAATAGAAATCAATTTTTGCACAACCTATAACCCATAGGTTTGTGAAGGTGGAGGACATAATAAATTAATATATTATTATCGATGAAAATGGATATTAGTAATTTCTCTGGGAGTAAAAAGCAGTTTTGAGACATTAACTGGTTATATCACTTGATGCCAAAGATATTTATACAAATTAGAATTCAGATGATAAGAAATGGTATATAAAGTAGAAAAATAACAAAAATTTACAATTTGCTAGAAATGATCTTTTAACTAAAATAATGCTTTACGGAGGATTAATGACAGCTCTTATTTTATAAGGCCTGAAGATCCAATAGAGAAGTATTCCATATGTAAATTTAATTATTTCTGTTACAGTGTAACAAGTATAGCTAAAATCTGTATATAGTGTAAGTGTTAAGGTATGGTATAAATGGTTTATTGTTGTCATTACTGCTAGGCAAATATTATCGAGTAAAATTTAACTTCTTATACTATCTCAATAGTTTAGAGTGTAATTTTGTTTAATGACAATGTACTTTACCTAGAAAACATATTAGCTTTAACTAGTGACCATTGTGCAGGGCTAAAATCCCAGGGTGCCAGATTTGACCCTGGCAGGCACACTGAACATCTTCCTGTATACCTAGAGAAAATGTAGGCAAAATCTATGGTTTTTTTTTTTTTTTTGCTAGGAGATTAGTAGGTAGGAAAGAGGTACAGGATCAGGATCAAAAATCCACCCTCCTAAGGATGATCAAAATTATGGGGATACTCCGTATCACATATATATGCTTTGTATATAGGTGATCAGATATATGTAAGTTGTATCCAGTGTTAAGGCAAATGGACGAAACAGTTGTTCTTGTAAATCATATCTTTATTCAAAGTAAAGTTTTGTTTAAAGGCGTTGCGAGCGCCATTTGCATTTATTCATGGTGAAGCATTTATTCATGGAGTGTATTGACAGCTCTACGTCTATGTGCCAACTGACAACTATCAGTTTGCATACTCATCAAATTCTTTAAATATCTTTGCACTTGACCGGATGATCCTAAAAGACAAAAGCGTTCCTTTTTAAATTGTTCCCAACTTGCTTAATTTTCCAAACCCCCCTTTTTCAAACCTGACATGCATATATATGATTATATATATGTTTTATACCCATGAGGGTTAGCAGTCTGTTGTGAGATGTCAAAACCCATGAGTTTCTGTTTTAGGGCAAAGAACAACCATACGTCTAGTTAACCTAGGTAAGCAATTTATAGCCAACATTCCCTATGGAATATGGGAAAAGCTATCAACATGAACTAATGCCCAAGGTGTTTCCAGAGATACAGATCACAAGGAGAGAAGAGGTAAGACTCTCAATGTCAAGTACCAGAGTCAATGTTTTAGACTCTACAAAATATTTAATTTAGTTCTTTCCAAGTGTGAGTAACCCTATAGCAGAAGTTTAAGCACTCATGGAGTACCCACTAATTTTAAGAGATGAATGTGATTAATACAGCTTAATTTGAGAATTCAAACCACAAAATACAAACACTAACTTCTTTTTAAACAAATTTGGTTATGCAAAACATTTTCATCTATCAAATATCAATATTTAACAAAATGTGAGAATGTGAATTTTAATACTTGTATGTCAGAAGAAAAAAAAAAGGGAGAAAGATTGAAAATTTTTCCTTAAAATATAATTGTGAAAGAAGATTAGTGTTTTTTTAAATGCTACAGTTAACAAACTGACACAGTCTACTTAAATGTAAGACTACATTTTATTTTTTATTTTTTTCAAGACTAAGATATGTTAAACATCTGATGTTCTAATATTCCTGAGACATTTAGGATAAGTATATTATGTAAGCAATTTAGCCTAGGCCACACAGTACAAGAAATTTAGGGCAAATTGAACAATACATTTTTTTAAAGATAGAAATTAAAATGTGAAAAAATATAACACAAGAAGCATGAGTAATAAACAAGTTATTTAAATGAGACAAGATTCAAATAAATTTACCTTTAAAAAGACTGAAAAATTATAATTTTCTTTTTGTTTTAACAAAACTAATGAAGATGCAATAATTTTCAAATCATTAAATTAAACTTGTTTGATTTTGAATAACAGTGTTCTGACTATTTGTTACTTGGGAAGGAAGGGGGGGGGGCTAATAATTTCAAAGAAACAAGCTTTTATACTAAAACTGCCTAAAACAAATTTTGTTTAAAAAACATGAAAATTATATAAGACTGTGATAAACCATAGAACTGTATTAATAGCATCTTATATTAACCTAGAACTTGACAAAAAAGAAAAATTGAGGACAAATAGACATTAAACATCGCTATACTTTTAGAACATAAATGTACCATACCATCAGCAGATTTAGAAGATGGAGAACATGGGCTGTCAAATAAAGCTTCAGGAGATTCTTCTCCTTCAACTAAGAGTATATCAGGTGTCCATGGGTTTTCTTCATCTAAAGAACAAAATATATTTAAAATTCAGCATTATGATATATAATTAGTTCTCTTGCATGATGGGAATGGAAAGAAAAGAAAAATTAACTTTTAAGAGTAGTAATTACTTTGTATGACAAAAATATTTAGTTATAACTATAAAATTCTCATACACACACAGTTAACTTCTTATTTCATTAACATTAAAAATAATTGATATATTTAGAAGCTTTTTTATATGATTTTATGCTAAGCATAAAACTGAATATTTGATATAGAGAAAAATATATTTTACTAATCTGAAAATGACAGGAAAGCATGTGAGAACAATATATAGTAGTTTTATACTATATATATATATATATATATATATATATATATATATATATATATATATATATATATATATATATATATATAATAGTTATAGTGACATACAGTGAATTAAACACTAATTATTAAACAAATTATGAAATTTATTTTAAATTGTAATAGAAAATAAGAATATTAAAGAAAGTAATAAATGTTTGCCTATTAACATATTTTACACTTTTGATTAATTAAATTATCAGCTGGAGAATTTTTCAGGATGACATCTATGCTCAACTTCATTTTAAAAACTAAATACATCTAATGCTTTATAACTTCACACTATAAGTTTTTAAACTATGCATTAAATAATACATATTTAAATTTTAAAAATCAAAGTTTTTAAAAAATTGAAATATAAGTTAACATATTGAAAAAAATTACAATATAATTGGTCTCTACATATTGTTTATCTATTTATAGAACTTCGAAGACATGACAATTTAAAATTGTGTCATATTTTTATACGAGATTCGAGTTTAAAAATAAAATTGATAAAGATGACTAACTCTTTCGTAAAGAAATATAAGCGGGATAATATCAACAACTAACCTTTTTCTGCATTTTCATTGCGTTTTTGAGCTAAATTACTTGTCCTTGATCGGGTATTTATTTTACGTTCAATGTTGTCCCACGTTCGTTTGTTTGTTATGCTAATTTCACCGTTTCCCGATTCTATGTTTGCACTAGAGGAAGCTTTCAGAGCAGCATTTCTCTGTGTTCTACTCTGCTTCTCTAGAAGGATTTTGTGGAACTGTTCAAAAAATCGCATATTTTTTTTTGGTCCGGTGCGTTTATCATGATGCTGTTTTGTTAAAGAATACTCTCGTTTCATTCTTTTGATTTTTTCTCTGCATTGAGATGCTGTTCTCATATAACCCATACTGGTCATAGATTCTGAAATTTTTTCATAAACAGGAAAATTTCTTTTATTTCCTGTTAATTCCGACTGTGCATCGTTAGCTCCCCATAACTGGAGAAGAAGCGTAGTTTCTTCGTCCGACCACGTAAAACCGCGATCAGCTGTAATTGCCGCACACATTTTACTGTTGAAATTTGTTTGTTTTAAATAAATATCACTGCTCGACTCATATCGAAAATTACAGAACACGTTATTGATGATTAGCGGTATTACGTTGAGTAACTCTTAGAAACATTTCACCGGCAGCACAATATAATACTGTTAATGAAATATAATACATTTTAATTAGGTGTTCATAAACTTTCTACGAGCACGTTAATTTCGTCGTAAGCATGACTATTATTCGATCGCTTTTTTATACAGCTTTTTATTCCGCTGCTTACTGTCATCCGGGTTTGTTTCTATCGATCGGCGTCGGAATCCATGGGCGAATCCGATTCCGCAGTAACAGGGGCGACACTACGATCCTGAAATTGAGGAGCTAGTTGTAGTACTAACGACACATACGTCGTTTCTTCCATAATGTACACGCTTTGTGGTTGCTTCATATCATTATACAATCATTGCGGCTATCCCGTATTAGATCAGAATTTTTAAATATTTAAATTTGAGTATGCTTTATTATTATTGAGTACCCCGTTCTTTTTTTTAAAAAAAAAGTGTGTCTGTCCGCCATAATCGAAACTAACTCTCGAGATTCTTTTCTTGTTTATATACGATGGGGGGTGAAATAAATGAAAATTAGTTCTTTATCGAGATATTTCCAGCCAGCATCGAATTTTTAATAATTTTTATCTTTTAAACTGTAATTTGAAGACTGGAATTTATAGTTTTGAATTTATATTATTAAGAGTACTGATTTTATGGCTATCATTAGAAGCCCACGTTACAGTTTAAAGTGGGAACTCAAATTTAAGGTGATTCATAAGTAAAATATGTCTGTATAGCAGTTGGTTGTGATAAAATTCTAAAATGATTATTGGTTTATTAGTGCTTAATAAATAAACAATATATATTTCTGATTTTCTTTTTTTTTTTTTCATGGGTGCTTATTAAAGTAAAGCTTGGTATGACTGGCTGCTTCATGAGGGTTAAAAAAGATTTCTTTACATGTAATTAAAAAAAATATAGCTTTCAGCTAAATAAAATGATTTGTTCAAGTTTATACATTAACCAATATTCTCATGCAAACAAGAAAAATACTATCAATCAATTCCTTGTTAAATTTTAAATATAATTGAGTATAAATTGAATTGTGATTGAGTTTGCTCCTTACTATGCAGCTTTTAGACAATCCATCCATAGTGAAGATAAAAGAGAATAGAGCTCTTAGCATATAAATTTAAATCTATTCCTATTTTAATTGTTATTTGGTAGAATATTAGATTTTACAGTAATTTAAGATCATAATGAATAAATTTAGAATGAAAATATTGAGTTGTATTGAGAATTGAGGTAGCTGTATAATAGTCTGAAATTAAATTTCTGTAATGACTTACTGTGAATAGGAAATATAAGATGCATCCCCATTCTACTCTGAAATTATTTATTTAAAGTCCCAATTAAAAATCAACTGTCAATACACAATGCAAATCTCTTTTAATGTCCCATAATTTCATGAAGTGTAAAATAATTAGATCTTAATTTAGAAATCATATTAATGTAATTGTTACTCCTTTAAGCTTTAATTTAATATTTTAAACTTGAATCACTTTTAATGTGGATACTTCATAAATATTTAACAGGTACATTTAGATAATGACTGTGCATATACTCTTAGTATGTGTAAATACTCCCATTTTAATAATTATACAAAATATTTTTATTTCAGTAAAAATACATTAGGTTTAGGTCACTTGAATATTCTTTTATTCAGTAGTTCTTAAAAGTTAATGTTGCTCAACTAACACCAATACTAAAATTTCATATTTAAATACATAAAATGTGACACATGTAAATGTGATTAAATCTGTTTTAAAATTTTCAAAGACACCTCCCAAATTTTAATAGTATTAACTACTGAAGGATATGTTACAAAACTTTGTTTGTCTGAAGAATTTTCATCCCTTAATTATATATATATATATATATATATATATATATATATATATATATATATATATATATATATGTGTGTGTGTGTGTGTGTGTGTTTCTTTCTATACAGATTTCTTTAAATAGAAAATTGAGTGGTATGAGAATAGTGAGAGAAGTATAAATATTGATTTGAAGAGAAAACAAGTTAATAATTTATTAATTTATTTTATATAAAAAAAAATTAACAGTTTAATAAGAACTATATATATATATATATATATATATATATATATATATATATATATATATATATATATATATATATATATATATATATATATATATATATATATATATATATATATATATATATATAATTCAAAGCCTTTATAAAAACTAAAATGTCATCAATATTGTAAAAATTAAATTTTCTTTTATGTTTTTTACAATTAAGTACTGTTTGGATGATATATTAATACACATTAAAGTTTTCACCAGATATTGCATAGTTCATGTAAAAAAGAAAATAAAAAATAAAAACTTTTTATGCTATATATATACATATGCATAAATGCAATTTTATTTTAGTAAAAATGTACTAATTTTTTTCTGCAGTGAGAATAAGTTTATAAGTTAAAGCAGCTTTAATTTAGTCAATAAGCTTATAACCTTAACTCAAAGTATTCTCTAACCATAGTTAATTGTGAATGCTACATGAAGGTATATAGTTTGCAAACTCAGTATTATTTATATTCTATTCAGGATATATTAGATCAAAATACAAAAACTTACACTGATATCACACACAATGCACAGGAGAGTTTTTACAAATTAGAAGTTAAAATACAAATTTTTGATAGATTTTTCCAGCTTTGTTTTCTTTAATGTTTATTGTTTCCTGCAAGAATTTCTGGACATGGCATCTGATACTAACTTACCAACAATGCCATTTAGTGTCTAGAAGTTTACTATTGATAACACATTGTAATTAAAATCTTTATTATTTAATCCATCTATATATATATATATATATATATATATAAAAGAAAACTCTAAAATCAATTTTGCTTCATGAATTTATTTGACTAGAAAGTGCCAATACTGACAATTTACATAAAATATATGAAAAGATGAAACCTAGTATTTTAACAAATTTCTAAGAAAAAAATATTTTGATATTAATGAAGACTTTTCTCACTTTTTTTGTAAAAGCCTATTAATTTTATTAAAAGGTTTAAAATTTTAAAATTGAATTATTAATTAAAATTTGCAATGCATTCAATAAAAAGTGTTATAATATATGGTTGTATGAATAATTACATCTTTTATGAAACTGTCTGTTGACTAGAGAATTACAATAACAATCAATGTATAGAATTAGCTACTTATTCATACATGGCTACTTATAATTCTGAAAAAATTTTAATCAATTTTAAAATAATCTTTTTATTTACACACAGTTAAATGATAATGCCCAGGTGTGAAAATTATAAAATATATATATAACAATGAAAGAATTTTAACTTTATTCATCAAAATTTAAATACTTAACAGAAGAATAAATAAGTGTATAAATTATCTTTCACTGCACATACATACATACACACTATGTACAAAATTTACAATGTTATTGTCCTAGTTCATTTTATGAGTATTCAAAGTATTTAAAAACTATTCCATTTCTTGCAGAAAACAAAAATGACACATAATATGACTAGATAGTATTATATAAACAAAGACACTTAGATATAAATATACTAATCAATGTCCTCTTGCAGAAAATTCTTTTAGTACATTGCATAGAGTAAAAAAGCAAAGTCTACAAGGATGAATTGTTTAAAATAAATATAATAAAGTACTAAACAAAATCAATATTAACGTAAAATTCAGTTTGTTTTGCAACCAATCTATTTCTGATTCATTATCAAAACAAATACATATTTTTCAAAGAGATCAACAAATGAGTAATATTAAATAATATAAACTAATTTAAAGAGTTTAAATTCTGAATGAAGTTAATGTCATATTTTAAATCCTTTGTTGTTAAACAGATGAAGTCCTGTTGAAACCCTTCACTAAAATATATATAACATTTGTCATGGAAATGAGTAACTAGGAATTTTAAAAGTATTGAGTTATGATTTATGAAGTGTTTAGAGATTAGAAAATAACTACTACTAAAATTATATTTATAACCATAATTACATCATATAATGATATGCCATGTAAATTTCAAATTTAAAACTGTAACTCTACAAATATTTTTTGTAAAAAATGTCTAAGGATACTAAAGCATATACATAACTTTAAAAAAAAAAAAATCATTTAATATTTTTGGTTGAATTCTGTTATTTTAAAGGTCCCTTGTCAACGTAAGTTGAGTATTCTTATTAATTTTAACAGGTACTAAAATCAAATAAGAGTTTAATGTTTTATATAATGCAATCATATGAAGGAAAACACTTTTCAAAACAGTAAAAAAACTGATTTTAAATGACATGGAGAAATAACAAAACATCTTTATAAATCATTAAGTACTTCAATATAAATGATAAGAATAAAGATAATCTATGATTTATTAGACAATTAACCAAAATAATGTAATAAACTGGACTGTAGGGAAAAAATTTGAATGACAATTTTAATTCAACCACACATTTATGTCTCATTTATGGTTTAAAACACTATTAATGAAAATCGTTAAAAAAAGTAAAAGTACAGATTTAAAATGTTTTCAACAGAGACATGTGTAACATACTGTTTAACTGTTAAATACAGCTGAAAAAAATATTTCAAACATTGGAGTTACTTATTTGAATGAAACAAATAATAAGATACAGTGAGAATATCATACAAATGGATTTCTTTTTTAAACAGCAAATTAAATAGTCAATTATATCAAAATAGAGATCATTTAGAGTTTTGATAAATGCCAATTTTTTAAAATCCTTTTTACATTATACATTATTTAAGTTATAAAAAGTTAAATTTAACATAGACAAAACAAAGTTAACTGAAGCAACAGCATGACTAATCCAGCTTATAATGACAACATACAAAACCCAGTTCAGAATAATCCAATCTTATCAATAACACAGGGAGATTGTAAAATTAAAGAAAAACATATATGTGTAATATTAAAAAAATCATTGCGAGCAATTCTTATATTCTAAATAATTTATTTCCTTTTAATCAAAAATTATTTTAGGCATAAAGATAATGCAAGTTAGCTGAATACTTTGACTTTAATTTTGTGGTTCACAAGAAGTGAAACTGCTGTTTCAGTGGTCATACTTTATAAAGATTTAGAGCGTTGGATTAAATTACACCTATAATACTGGCATTTTAATTGTGAGGTGGTATCTTGTCACTCTATGACATTTTTTAAAAATGACAAGAAGCCATCTTTAATAGTGAGTTTAAGTTTTTCATTATGATCATCTAAAAAGAAAAAAAAAAGTTTTACTTGTCACTGACTGTGTCTTCAATAACGTATTATCATAGCTAATATTTGTGTGTATCCCATATATAATTCATACACTGCCTTTTTTGGCAACAGGTTAACTTTAAAACTCTACTGCATATTAATTTTACTATAAAAAGTATTTCATGCTACAACATGTAAGTCAAGACTGGCTGGGTCTCAGCTTATAAAGTCAGATATAACCAAAGAAATTTTCATGCTGTAGTGTGAATTAGCATTAAATTGTTATATATACATATATGTATATAAATAAAATTAAGTTAAATATTTACAAAATGTCACATCCACATATTTCTTTATTATTGATAAAAATAATTGCACAAACATAAAAAATGTCTTTAAAGTGAATGTGAAATATAGTCACAGTACAATTTTGCAATGTTAAATTTCGTTACTGTTTTTTTTTATTATTATTATTCCTTTTTGGTCATTTCATCTGATATACAATGCATTAACTAATTGTTTTACTGTCTTACTTGTTATGATACATCATAAACTAATAAAACCTAAGAAATAAATCATCTCTACAGAATTCAGTAGGAGTTTTATTAAAGTTTACTTTTCTCATGAATATCAAGCTATTAAAAGCAATAACAGTAACTAATGAAACATCGTTATGTAACATTAATGATGCATTAATACAGAACAAATTAGCATTTAAAGACTAAATTATAATCTTGCAGAAAGTTAGTTTAAATAAAGGCTTCCAATTGAAACTAACGAAAACTAGAGAAAATCATTATTTTGATTGAGATGAAAACAAATACAGCCAAAACAAAATATTGATATATTTTGTTTTGATACATGTTCAGTCATTTTGCCACCAAAATCAACTTTACTCCTTTCATGTAATCTACTTTAATCCTTCATAACTTAAGTTAATAATGAATTAACTAATTTCATGACTTAATTCACTTGTGTTTCTCATACTTAACCTTACCTGATAATCTTCTGATATTGATTTACTGATAATATAAAGTACATAATGTTTATTTTTAAAATCAATTTGTTTTATATACTGATAGCACATTTTCCCAGTACTTATTTTAAAACTGCCTATGATACTGTTCAATAACATAATTACATAAAATAATACAACTAACCCTTTTTTAGAGCTTATTTTTACATGATTTTGAATTAATACAGTTTAAGCACAAACCTGTTCTTACAGTTTATTTTTTGATAAATTAATTTTAAAAAAAAATATAGTTAAATGGGAGATTTCACTCAAATTTTCAATAGAATATTCTTTTACTAAATTGGAAACTAACATATTCTACATGACTGGAAAATTTGTCCACTTGCCTTATTAAGACACCTCAGACACCTACAAAGAAAAATGTAAATAAAATAAAAGGATCATTTGGAAGTGAGCCATAAAAACTTTATTATTTTTGTGAAACCCTGGAACTGAACTTATGTTTAGTTAAACTGAAACAAAAAAATATTCTAGTTCGAAGCTCTGATTTAAATTAAGTTACCCTACTTTGTGGGAAGAATACCTTTATGCTCAAACTAAAATATATGTTGTAAAATATAAAAGAATGTTCATGAGGCATTAAAGCTACAAAAGTATAACTGTACTTATATATTTTTTCTCCATTATGTATTTCTTGAAAAAATATTACTAAGACAACAGCTTGCAACACAACCTCTCATCAATATTATCAGTTCTCATATGATGATTTGTTCAGAACAGGGCTGTCCAACTACAAAGAGTCCTGGGGCCAGAGCTCCGGTCACTGATTACCTGGTGGGCCGCAGTTTGAAAAGTTGAACAATAACCTCTTACCTCTTATACAATAACAATTAATAGTTGAATTATTAATTATAAAACAATGGAACAAAAGGATTATAAAACAATTTGCTTCATTTTAATGGGAAAACTGAGGCCGATCAGCCTTCTTTACAAGGGCAGGAATGTCAACATCGATGTTTGTCTTTGCCAGCCGAAGAAGGTCTAACAATGAACTGTCTGCTTTTTAGAATCAAAAATAAAATTAGTTTTCACACTTTTCCCAAAAAATATAGCTACGGTACAAGAGAGGTGTACTTCATATCCAAAATCTGCAATCTTATCTGAGAATTGACGAACGCAAGCTCTCAATTTCTTTTTCGAAATCAACAAAGGAAGTGAACTAGGTCTTTATTTTTTAACCAATTACGGGCAGGTTTTGCTTATCTGAAATGTTTCTCTCTTCCCTTCCTTTCCCCCTTGCCTGGTTTTGTCAACGTGAGGCAATATTATTTCTAGGAATTTGTTTGAACACCAGCATGCAAGGTAGACTGCTAGACCTTTTCCTGTGGATGTCCTGTACCTTTTCCCCTAAATACAATGAAAGGAGTGAAAGAGCGTTCAAGAGGAAACTTCGGAGACCACAGCTTGACCAAGAATGGTAGACTCGGATGCTTCTTGATACCATAAAATTTCAAAAAAAGAAATAGGCTGAATAAGAAGTTGGCGGGCCGCCAGCTGGACAGCCCTGGTTTAGAAGATAGTTTAAAAAAACTTGGCCAGTTTTCCTCCAATATGACAAGTAATCAATTAGAATATTAATATTCTAAAAGTTGCCATATAAAGTATGAATGTACTCTTTAAACAACATTTTTTTAAAATTTCTGGGCACTTTAATATTTTAGACTTATGAAAAGGCAAATGATGTTATTAGTGGAAAGTAATTAATACTCAGCTTTCACAATACCTAATGAAAATAAACAAAATTGGAAAAATTCTGAACTAGTCATGTAAGTTCTATAAATAAAATTATTACTGTTACAGATTTCCTTATTTTAACTGCATTTGAAGTTAACAGAAAGTTTCATTTCATATAAATACAACATTGAATTTATTTTGCATATATTCACATGTTCTAATATACAAATGTAATTATGAAAATTTTTAAATAACTTTTAAAAAATATCACATTATTAAAAACTATTGAGAATTACTACTTTCATTCTGACTGATCTGACATATAAATTGTCCAAACAGTGATATCATTTTTAGCTCATGTTGCTGTTCTTCCTTTCTCCGCCTTTCTTCAAATTCCATCCATAACTTTTGTAACTTTTCATCCCTTCTCATCCGTTCCTGTTCTAAATGTGTGACTCTAGCTAAAAACCTAGATTCTGTCGTTTCATGATATTTTAAAAAAGTATCTGTAACAGTCTCTAACATCTTACTAAACCAATTTTGAGTCAGTTCATACCTTCTTCTCTTTTGAGGTGGCTCTTCAGTACCTTATAATTTGAAATAAAATAAAAAAATAAATTTATTTTTACTGATAAAACATGCATGAATAAAAATCACTTAAAAAAATAGAAAGAACTTTCAGATCACACTGAAATTCAAATAAGATTTATATACAAAATCCATATGTCATACATTCAAACTTTTCAAACATAGCTTGTAGCCCTTAAGCAGTAGATCCTAGTCTCTTAACCCTTGTGTAGCAAAACAGTAAGCTATAGTGCTCCAAAATAAACTAACTTTTAAAAATTACCATTGGTAAAAATTTGATAAAACACTGTTGGATTAGGGCTCAAAATAAAATCCTTGTTTTAAAGTTAAACTTGCATCATAACATAAAATTAGTCAAGAGGAAATTTTATTCTCTAAGAATCCTTTGATATTAGGTTACATCCCCATTATGATGATATTTGTTGATATCAATAGCATAAATTATATCATTGTTTGATAATTTCTATAGGAGACCAAGCTACTATAATTTATCTACAGTGCCTGAGAAATTTTGAATCCTATGAATTAATAAAATGATTATAATATACAAATATATATTTTTATGTTTACTGTGGATGATATAAACAAGGCATAAATTGTAACAGAATTAGACTGATTCTAAGCCTTGATATTATTCCAAAACCTGTTATCCTATACTTAATTTAAATTATCAACATTTTAGGTAAGGAATATTAAAACTGTACCTATATTAAAAAGGAAGAAAAATACTTTGTTATTTAAACAAGTTATAAAGAATATTGATACATAGGCTAATAATTTTTCCCCAATGCAGGGACACTTGCTTTTATTCTTTCATTCATCACTACAATGTAGCAGATTTGCTGACTATTTTATTAAGGGAGCACTACCTAGGCAGTAAGCAACACAAATGACAACAAGGCCTTGTGCAGGGTTTGAACTCACATTCACCAGCTTGGTAGGTCAATGCTCTAACCACTATGCCGACCATGGTGGCTATAGGTTAATCACTGGAGTATACTTAAAAATATGAAAACTCTATTCCTTTATCAAGAAGTTTTGTCTTTGGCTGAATTAATCCCAAAACCTGTATGAGATTTTGCATAATTTTTTATTATTTTTCTCAATGATACCAGATTATATATTATATGGGATCTGAGATTATCAGAGAAAAAGCTTAATGAAGCAGTTCACAAAAATATACATAATATTCTATCTCCAGAAAGAGGAATAATAATTAATAGCAAATTATATTCTAAAATGGTTTTCCAGTATTTTTCAACAACAAAAAGTTGAATTTAAAATCTTTAAAATTACTTTCATTAAACATTAATTGTATACAATTTATAGAAGCATGCCACATCAAAATAATCATTAATTTTCAAAGTTATTTGAAACTATTTCATGAAACCCATAAATATTATATTTAAATGATAAATAAATTATACTGTCCTAAAGATGACATTTGTAGATTATTAAAAGATGACATTTGTAGATTATTAAATGGCAAAAGTAAATTTTAGTACCTTCAAACGTTAATTCTTCTGGCTGGCAATCTTGGAAATCTTGTAAACAGCCATTCTCATGCAATACATCATTAAGCACTTCAGGGTTTTCAGAGCAATTTTCTAAATCTGAATTCCCAAGATCATTTTCTACAAGTACAACATTTGGAACCCAAAGTGATTCGGAATCATCTAATGGGGAATCTATAAAGAAATATAAATGTTTATTCTTAATTTATATATACATATATATATATATAT
>CM063501.1:115384078-115524078 GCA_032207245.1 Pardosa pseudoannulata | reverse complement strand
TTTATATCATGTTCAATACAATATTTAGCCAGATGATATTCTTTTCGAAGTCTTTTGATTTTTTCACGACACTGATATGCAGTTCTCCTAAAACCAGCCTCTGATAAATCTCTAGCTATACGTTCATACACAGAAATATTTCTCTTTGAACAATTTAATTCTAGCTGTACATCATCTTTAGAATATATATCAATAAGAGCCAAAGTCTCATCATCCATCCATGTAAAACCCCGGTCTACAGACATTTTTTAACATATTCCAAGATATGGATAAGAAAACTTGTAAAAAAAATTTTTTTACAAAATTTGTAAACAACCGAGAGGAAAAACCACGGTTACAGCCAAGCGCAAAAATTGAATAAAACTTTTTAACTGTTTCTATTCATTACTTTGCGATTGTCGTAATCGAATAACCTTTATGTTAAAATTTCTTCAATCTATTTCTTTATTGAAGAAGGATTAAGAATTTCTTGATTTATAATTGTGCAAAAAAATTCTAATTTTAATTACATGGATTACTTTGGCCATTCTTTTTAAATCAAAAGCTTCTAAAAAAGACGATGAATTTTTTAGTCTGAAAAATCTTTCTTAATATATAATGTTAGTTTCTATGTTCTTGTTTCTGTTACAAGAAGAGCCGAACGATGGCCGAATGGTAGAGCGCTGCTCTTCGGAACCGGAGTTCGCGGGTTCGAATCCCACTGCGGGCATGGATGTTGTAGCCGTTCGGAATCGGCTTTAAGCTGTAGGTCCCGGTCTCATTAGCCCTCGTGTGCAAAACAGTAGACCGTAGCGCTCCAAACAAAAACCAAACCAAAAACAAACAAAAACTGTTACAAGAAGATGATCAAATTTAGACCAAAGCTACAAGTCTAAAACTCTCTATAGCATAGGCTTAGAAAAAAGCTCATCCAGAGAGAAATCTAGACATTTTAAAATTTGAGCAGGTGACGCCTGTGTTGTCAAACATCTGATGAAGGTATTAAAAACTTTTTGTTCCTAGGAGAAATCGCTTAAATGTTCACTAACAAAACTACCGGGTGATCAAAAAGTCCGTATAAACTTTAAAAATTCATAATAACTGGAAAATAACCAAAATAAAAAACTATTTGCAGGGTTAGTATCGCTAGACCATGGGATTATTTCTAAAAAAGAAAAAACAGTAACTCATAAACAGCCGACAGATGACGCTGGTACGAGCGACTTCGGTGGAAATATGCAAATTAGACTGTTATAAGAACTTGCGCTCCTATAAATACACAACCAGTTCACCACTGTAAACCCTGTCTGCCAACAAGGATGCTGAGTGCGAAGGATAAAGCTTTGTTGGTGAAGTTGTTTTACGTCAACCAGAAGTCAGCGACCGCTGCCTTGCGTAAGTTCCGAATTCAGAAGCTTGTCAGGGGCGGAAACTCTCCGAGTCTCAGGTACGGAGTAGGTCACCGAGTCTCCGATACGGAGGGGAAAAAGGGGAGGAGGACACTCTCAGTCGTTCTCCCAACGCTATCAGGAGACTCGATCGGTCAAAAAATCATGTTGGGCTATCAACTCCGGTCTTTTTGTACCGCCGTGTGGCCACAAATTTCCATCTCAGCTGATCGGGCAACTGGTTGATGACATCGGGAGGAATTGCTTTGTTGAACTGCTAGCCGGACAGTTGTAAACCAAAGAATTTATGGGAGTTCTTAGCAATTGAGAGCAATCTCGATGACCTATAAGACATCATAAATCGATGTCTCTGGACAAACCTTTGGAGAACAAGGGAGGAAAATAGTGCTGCTTCCCTTACAATCTAGAGGATTTCTGTCATGCGAGACTCTTCTTTTGGGATGCCATTGAAACCGAAACTGGAACACACTTCATCCTAATGAACCTGCATACTAATGAATTTCTCAGACCGAATGTTTGAGATGGTTCTTCGGGACATACTGCTTAAAGTCAATTCAGAATGGTTACAAATATCTACGTCACCATAGGAATTCGAACCCACAAACTCCGGGTACCGAAAAGTGTCATATTACTCATTCAACCCTCTATGAAAAGAAAAAAAGGTGGTGATCGTCCAAGGTAAAGAAGTGACGTCATGAAATAAAGACAAAAGGAAAGATTCCTAAAAGAAAAAAAGGAGCACTTTGGAGTCTGCATTTATGCAATAAACTGCAACATTTTACCGACCAGTCACTTTTAATGATCCACGAAAAATGTGTATAAAGAACACTCATATGTTGGACTATATATATATATATATATATATATATATATACACGTGTGTGTACATCCTGTTAGGAGCTTACAGGTTCACGGTTGAATGGACTTTGGGAAACAAAACGCAACAGAAATCTATTGAACATTAAAAAAAAATACAGTAATACAAATCAGGTATAATCCTTGCTCAAAATAATAAAGCAGTATACTATAATACAACAGGCGGGCTAACTCTCACACTTCATCTACAAAATTTCTTAACACAGATGACAAATAACTTTTTGGATGGTACTAAAAACCAAATATCGCCAACTTGACGACAAGAATTAGTTACCACAAACTAGATAATATCTCGCTATTTTGTTGAGATATAGAAATTGAATGTAAATATCAGTCCAACCGAGCTCCACAATCTAGGAATTTTCACGCACCAATTTCATATTTTATATTTGAACAGATACATAGATAAATCTATGCGAGTTTATATCTGTATATATATATATATATATATATATATATATATATAATTTGATTTCAATAAAAAATTTTATAACTCGATTAATTTTTGAATTCAAGTATAATAATTTAACACGGTAAAATTAATTGGATTCTTAAACAGGAACTGCTGTACTTTGACTTATACAAATGAAAGCACCAATTTTCGACAGTCCATCTCCTAACTAGCCTGGTTCCAAGTCAAAATCATTTCTAGTTAGTGAATGGAAGAGAGAAATACTAGAAATAATAGAGTTTCTGTATTAATATCTTCAAGGATCTTTTTTTCTCAAAGTAAAGAAGAAATAGACATCAATCAAATGAAGATTAATTTATTTTAACACATTAGGAAAATATTTGTTTAAGATAAAATAGAGATAATTCTTGAAGGTTATATTTCAGACATATCCTCCATAGATAAGGTAATATCATATGATGTATAAATAGTTCGGAAGATAGAGTGCTGCAATTTGGTATCAGACGCCATGATTCAGACTCCACCGCTGGCATGGATTTTAAAGCCTGTAACAATAAGATATAAGTAACATATTCAAGCTCTAATACTATAGCAAACTTTACTGACCTTAACACTAAACATACCAACAGTTAATACATACCTATTTCTTTTATTTATTTTATTCGCATAATACATAACTATTTCTTTTATTTCTTTTTTAATTCATTACACATTGCATTTTTTACATATACATTACTGGTCCTTTCGGGTCAGTAACCGCTTATTATAAGTTTAATGTTAAGCTTCCTAACTAAATCCAAATATGGTAAATTGAAAATGGGGAGAGAAAATCTTTTAAAAGATAATTTAACTTCACTTTATAAAAATTCTAATATAAATATAAAATATAATTTCTAGAATACATAAAAAAAAAATTTTCAGGTGAACGGATCACTTCAAGATGCATTAACGTATACACTCCAGTTAATTTTCGAAGCAAAAGTTTTTTGTAATATTATTAACTGGCTTTCTTCCAATGTTTAGAAAATATGCATTTACATTTACCGTAATTTCAGGTAGGTAAGCATATTATAATTGCACTTTAAAGCAAAAGCAAACGAAAGACAATCGGATCAGTGGTCCTCCTACAATGTTTTTAATTACAATTTATTATACTTAAGACAGTAATATATATTATACAACAATAGCCTCCGGCTCAATCGTGCTTGGTTTGACCAAATAGCATAAGACAACAACACTTCAAGACAGATTCTAACTATTAACACTCCAAGCTCCAAAACGAGTTTTTGCCAAAAAATATGAGCGAAATAATAAGTAAAAATTTTTTTCCTGTACACTTTTAGGAGAGGAATATTAAAATTTAAGATTATGAATATTCTTCGATAGATAAATGTTATTTCATAAAATATTATATTCAATAACATTTCTCATAAATAATTTTTTCTCTTTATAACTTCAGGCTGTTTACTGCCCATTATGGACGGCATGAAGTATGAAGAAAGTTTACAATGACAAAAATTAATTTAAAAAACTTAAAATACCAATTAATTACAAAGATGATAGAAAAAATGACAATTACAGCAAAAAAATTAATTTAAAAACTCTACATTCAAGAATATAAATAAAATATTAGAAATGTAAAAATCGCCTAAGATTATACACAATTACTTGATTAGTTTATATATTATTTACCGCCAGTAAACCAAGTAATTTCCCCTTAAAACTTTGGTTCAGATCAACTCGTTACATCTTTCGGTTAGCTTGGAGTTTCAATTTACCATGTAGAAACTCCTATTCGATTGACCGATTAATGATTCCGAATGCAGTTATATCGGTACAGTAAGGGATAACTTAAAGAATTCGATATTTCCCCCTTTAAGGGCGGTCCTTCGAACTTGACCAATCAGCGAATATTGTTACTATAAGAAATAACGTCTTTCTGTTTTCCATCTTAGAACTCGGAGTATTCCGGTTCAATTGATATTGCCACACATGCTTGAGTGAATGTGTGTTGTTGTCTTTTTTAAAACAGTGTTTTTATCTTTTTGAAAACGTTTATTATGTGTTTTTTCTGTGACAAAAATTTAACTCTTTTCTCCCAAAAATATATTGCAACTTCAGACCGGCTATGGCAAAGGGATTTTAATTTTATTAGACATTAAAACAACATTTTTTTCAGTCAAATGTAGTTACAAGTGTGTCACTGTTAAAATTTTATACTACACTGTAAAAATTGTATTTTATATGCATTCAAAATATTCTGTCAATGCCTAGTTCTTTATTTACTCTGATAATTACCGTAAGTAATCATCATCAAAATTTCTTCTATGTTATTGATAATTTTATAAAATTATTATTGGACATTTCTTTCAATATTTTTAACAGAGAATTACTCTTCTTAATAATAATAATATTAATGACATACATCTTATACAGTATATGATTAACATATTTATTTGTAACAAGTGTTGTAGGTAATATGTGCAGAAGGTTGTAAGTGTATACTTTGATAGCTTTTTAAAAATTTTGAGTACTAGTAACTTCAAGCTGGTTATTGTACTTTTTTTTATTCTTTTCATGTAGGGTGATTGGAATTTAAATCAAAATTATATTTTTATTCTGCTTAGTTGAAGCTTATGCTACATTAACAAGATATTTAAAATTTAAACTTAAAATAAGAAATGCTTGTGTCCTACCCTAAACAGTAGCAAGAATAAGAAAATATAATGAAAAAATACCTGAAATAAAAATTCTATTGCACTTTGTTTTTAATAAAGAGTACTTCTTTAAAGTTTTTTTTTACCTGTTATTAAGAATGAAATGTTATGCTTACATGTTTCACATTTTGTTTTGTTATTGAATTAAATAATGTTATAGGTAAGTTATTGTTTAATCAATTATCTGTATAAAATCTTTTTTATGTAAGTTATGAAATTTTCATATTTTTTAGCAATAACCTAAGAAAAAAATGTCTACTGTTGTAACCGAAGTTCCTACTGCCTTGAAAAGGTTAGTTCGTCTTGTGATGCGAGGTTTTTACACTGTTGAACATGTTATACTAATGGACATGCTTATACGAAATCCTTGTATGAAGGAAGATGATTTAGTTGAGCTATTGAAATTTGAAAGGAAACAGTTGAGATCTGTTATTGCTCAGCTGAAAAATGACAGGTTTGTGAAAGTAAGACTTAGAATGGAAACAGGGGCAGATGGTAAAGCGACACGGCAAAATTATTATTACATAAATTACAAGGTAAGTTGAGAATTTTTTATTTAGTTTAATTATGTGAGTAATTATTTATAATGTTTGAAATATGCAAAGAATGAAATATGAACAATATTTGTCTTGGTTGTATAAATCTATTTAAAATATAATCTAGGAAATTGGTACACAAAATATAACTTATTATTCTTCTTGAATAGATTGACAGATGTCCGATAATATTTGATATTTGTACCTAGTGCAATTTTTGTGTATACATGGACTAATTATGCCACATTGCATTTTCTTCTTGATTGTAGTATAAAGTTGTTTTTAAAAAAATTAGTTTTATATAGTAATTAAATTTTACAGAAGCTGTGATGAACATTTATTATAGATGTGTTTATATATATATATCAGGAGTGAGCAGATAGGAGCCTGTAGGCCATATGTAGTCCATCAGTAAAAGTTGGCGGAATTTATAATTGAAACAAATGTATTTATTATTGTAATACACAATATTATTGGACTGATTTACAATGTACTTGTGTGTGTGTGTATATATATATATTTTCTCTTTCTCTTTATAATATATATATATATATATATATATACACACACACACACACAGCAAGTTCTGGACTATTATCTGCCTGTACTTAAGATAGTATTTAGCCATCCTCTGTCAATATGGATTCCCCACAGATTCACAACTTAGTGCAATACATGAAAAACTTATTAGTATGTTTCGATAACTGCTCCATATAACTGACTGGAGTTCAAAAGAATATTTACATCATATATTTAATAAAATATATATTCTGTAAAACACAAGCAACAAAGTGTACCCAAGAACTGGCTTCTTCTCTTGCATAATTACTCTTCAATTGCAAATAATCCTATCTTAATAGACAGGAAACAGAAAAGTTTGGTATCAGAATTATAACTCATGTTTTACAAATCTAACTGAAGTTTTTTAATTGACATTTCAAAAATTTTAATTTACTGATAATTAAGTAAAAATTTCTTAATATATTTCAAATTAATCAATGCTGAAATAACAAAATATGTGAAATATTCATCAAACTATAACATGAAATTTCAGTTCTAAAAGCAGTTGATTGAGTACCATTTTTGCTGGTCCAAACTCCTCCATGCACTTAAGATTGAAGTGCGGTAATATGAGGGTATATAGTTTCATTAGAAACACAGCATTTAAGAAAAAAAAACTTACTTGGTAATCTTTAATATTTAGTTGCCAATGGCAAGTGGAAACTTTATACCCTGTATTTAACACTAAACAACTTAAATAAGAATGATTATTCTCAGGTGAAAGAGCAGATAGATTTTCTCACTAATATTTTCAGTAAACTCTTTTTTTCATAAAATGCTTAAGTTAGCATATTTTAATTTATATTGAAACTCCTAGAAATTTGGCCACCTGTATGCATGCTCTGTCTTCACACTTATTAGTCTTGACCCTGCATATATATATATGTAATGTCGAGTGTTAAGGCGAATGGAAAGCAATCTTTTTTGATAGAAATAAGTTTATTAAATCATCATTTCATTTAACAGCAGAACTAATGCCATTTTCATTTGTTCATGGTGGAGACACTTGTTGAGTGTGTTGACAGCTCCATGTCTACATGCTAACTGACTCTTACTTGTTTGCAAACTCATAAATACTTCCAAAATGTTTCTGGCTGACTGAATTATCCTAAAAGTTCAAGTGTGGGTCTTTGTCATTTATTTTATTATTATAAAAGAGTTCCCTTTTTAAAATCGTTTATAACTTGCATAATTTCTAACTACCCCTTTTTTCTGACATATATATATATATATATATATATATACACACACACGTATTTTATACTTCATATTATGATATATAAAATTTACCAGATAAAATTTCAAGCATTAAAAAATTTAAATTGTTATTTAATATATATTTTTGTAGAAATAGAATTTTCAAAGAAGTTTAAAAAAAAAAAAAAATTAACATACACAATTGCAGTATTTACTTGATGTGTTGTTATAGATTTTATATCTCAATCTTTTAAATGAATGTTTTTATTCATTGATCATTGAATGAATGTTTCTTTGTACAGATTTTTGTAAATGTGCTAAAGTATAAGTTAGACCATATGCGTCGAAAAATTGAAACGGAAGAAAGAGACTCAACAAGCAGAGCTTCATTTAAGTGTACTGCCTGTGAAAAGACATTTACTGATTTAGAAGCTGATCAGTTGATTGATTTTGTGACTGGAGAATTTACATGTAGCTTCTGTGATGCTCCTGTAATGGAAGATGAAAGTGCTTTGTCTAAAACAGATTCACGTTTGCTTTTAGCTAGATTTAATGAACAGATTGAACCATTATATAATCTTTTGAGAGAAGTTGATGATATTAAACTTGCACCAGAAATTTTAGAGCCAGAACCTTCAGATATGACACAAATCAAAAAGTATGTTTTATTGTATTTATACAATTTTTTTTATTTTAACATATTATAAATGTAATGACTTATAAACTCCAGTGTTATTACATATCTTAATATTAGTATTCCTGTTGTTAAAGGCATTAATTTGTAAAAAAATTTTATATTAGATATATATGCATTCATAAAACTATAGAATTTTGTAGCATCTTAAAAATTTGGTTTAACAATTTAAGTCTAGTTAAAATCTGAACTTTGATGAAATACATAAATATTTGTTGCTGATTAATACAAATAAGATTTTAATAAGATAATATTTTAAATATTATCTAACATTTATCCTCTCTCTCTCTCTCTCTCTCTCTCTCTATATATATATATATATATATATATATATATATACACACACACACACACACACACACACACACACACAAAGCATATTTGTTTTTAACTGGCCTTTTACTCTGCAACCATTGACTGCAGACATATACAAAAATGTTTTAAATAAGTATTCAGTTTATAGTATTTTTAAATCTAAAATTCAGATTTCCAAAAGTTACATTCTAAATATTTGTGTTCTCTTTTTTTTTATATTTATGAAAAAATGAAAATTGAAACTTGTTCTAAGCACTATAAAGTTCCACATGTGACAAAAAATTGACTCTGATTTAAATTCAAAGTTTACAAAATTGTAAACATTTTTTGTCTTTCTTTGGTAATTGGTAAAAGATTAATTACAGTAATTTGAGTTTGAAATCAAGCTGCAGTGCTTTTTTATGGCAAAAGGGGATGATAGGATGATTCAAGTGCTTATTTTACAATGTATATACACTTTACTGTGGTATACTTTCCATTTATAATCAAGAATTTTCTCCCTTTCACATTCCTGTGTGTGTCACATTTCCCTCCTGTGACATTGCCCTTTCACATCAAAATGGGAGAAAATCTGTGAATGATGGGAAAAAAAATCTTGAATGTATGAATTTAAATATCTGTCAATGTTAGTCACAGAGAAATAAAACTTTTTAAGTTACAATACTTTGTCAAGTTATAATTTCTACTAAATATAGTAAGTACCAAGGTAATGCATAAATTTTGTAATTTTTAAAAAATGGAATTAAAAAAAAAATTTCAAAATACCATGAAATGAATGCTTATTTGATGAAACATTTTTAAAACTAGAGGTCTATATGTAGGACAAATGGTTGTCTAGAAAATGGCAGTTTCGGGACTATGCACCCTGTATATGTATATAGAGAGAAGAGATGAGAAATTAACATCATCTTAGTTATAAGTAATCATAATGTTGTAAAAAGGGCCTAATTTTAATGGAACTGAACACTATTCACAGAATTAATATATACATTAAAATTCTGAGGAATGAGATAATTTCTTAATTGTTAATATCAAATTTATAGGCACTTCATAAATGTTTGCCAAATTTTTTTCCCTTATTTTTCTGAAAGCTAAAAGGTTTATACCCAATGTGAGAAAAGTGAGTTTTTAGTAGCCTTACCAACTCTTGTACAAAGAGCTGTTTGATTATAGGTCTGTTCATCAAAATAAAGCAAATTAAAAATATAAAACCTATACAAATTGCTAAAAAGCTGATAATGAAAAAAGATTTTTTTTCCTCCAATGCAGCAGACGATTTAGACTTCATCCTAATGCTTTAACAAGGCTGCGAACCTGTTACTCATTTAGCACCATCTACAGAGCATGTGTAGCTTAAGGTATGCTACAGCCGGGAGTAACATCACCCTCACTGGGTCCTCTTAATTTAGAAGCAGGGGCCAAGCAGAAGATCCCCAGGCTTGGCCTGCTATCCCTAGAGGTATCGTTTGAAAACTTGGAGGACTTTGTGACCATGAACATATTTTACGTGGCCCAGTCACCATTAGGGAACACGGCTGACCTTAGGCTGTCTCCAGCCATGGGCCTGCAACTTTTCAGTTACAAGATTGCTGCCTTTGCCGATTGAGCTACCACGGCTCCAAGAAAAATTTTATGATCAGGTAGTTTATGTAAAATAAGTGATAATGAGAAAAGTTGGAGTGCAGGGGGTATTTTTTTATTTCCAAAAACTTCTGGTAAACCTTATGCTTGTGTAGAAAATTTTAGAGGTAAACTTAAGTTCCTTTATTTATGTAAAATGAAAATCTGTTTAGTAAAAAAAAAAAAGTACTTGTTATAAAATAACAAAACAAGCTAAAATAACTAGGTATTTTTTGGGGGAGGGGTCTTCAAGCATGAAAACAAATGTAATCAAAATTGTCATTGTCTTTTTCTCCACCTGTCAATTTTCTTAAATTTTCAATCTCCAAAAAATTGCCATGTTTGATCAATTTCACAAGTGACCACCCTTCAAAGGTTCCACTGTATATAAATTATAAACTATTTTTATAAACTGTAATTAGTTACAAAAATTTTATTTATTTTTATTCATGCTTTTATCTTGAATAATAAACTTATTATAAAATCAGTAGTATGAATATACTACTTTAGAATGGCTTTAGAAACATGTTTCCTTTTAATTGTGGTTTCTACATTATATATTATCATTGTTCATTTCCTTATAATTATGGTTCTACTTTACCCCTTGTGTAGCCAAAAAGTAGACTGTAACAGTCTTCTAATTGATATGTTAATACATTGTTGATTTAATTTATTATAAATTTATATATCTTTCTTTCTTCATACTAGGGATGCTAGTGGTAATAAAGTGCCTCGACCAAATCAAACTAATGCTGCGATGGAGAATCATTCTACTTGGAGTGGAGATGCAACTCGAAATAAGAGCTATGAATTTGGTAATGCACAAGGCATTACTATCAATTTTGGAGCTGATGATGCAGCTGATCTTAAGGGACTTCAAGAGAAGAAGGAACAACCAATATGGATGGTAGAAAGTACAATAAAAGCTGAGCCTAAAGATGTAAGTTGTCACATAAAGTTGAATTCTTATCTTTGTTTTGAACTATTGTTAGGTTTTGCCATTTTTTATAGGATTAAAAGTTATTAGTCATAGAATTTTAGGTCACACAGAAAAGCTGCATTTGAGAAAAACTGAATTTCTTTACATTGAAATATTGGTTTTTCTTATTCTTATTAAACTATATTGTCATGTAGATGACTTAATCTTTCATTTCGTGCCAATATATTTAGGAACTTGCAGGCAGCATAGATAGGAAACTGTGGGAAAGTCCCTAAGATGTTCCCCAGCTGAATATAATGTCAGTACCTTCTGGTAATCTGATAAAAGTTCTGAGGAGAATTTATAGCTAAAACTCAGATCAGTTATCCAAAATTATTCTGACAGGTCTCAAAACCTAATGGAAAGAATCAAGCCCCTGTGCATTTTTGTGTTTTCCCATTTTAGCCTCAGCTCTAAAGTGACCATTCATATTTGAAGTCACTCTTTAAAGGCTGATTCAGTTTTTCTAAAGTCCTTGGGGGCCACTTCAGGAATGTACCTGAAAAGCACACCCCAGGAATGCTGATTTTAAGTAGATTTAATAGATTCTTGAAGATTGTGGCAGATTATTAACTTTGGTAGACTTCAATGCACCAGTATGGAGTATTTCTACTCACAATGACCGAGTAAAGGGAAAAAATAACCTCCTTTCTTTAGGAGAAATAGAGAACTTGAAGATGCTTGCTGTGATAGTGCAGGCCCAGCAGAGTTTTTTTTTATAGATGTCTTTTTTCTCCCCCTATTTTTTGTATATGATATTCCCTTTTCCCTCATTTTACTGACTTTAAATAAAAAAAAATGGGTAATGTAACAAAACAAAAAGAAACTTTTAGTTCTTTGTTATTTCGGCTTCTGAGTGATGTTATCATTTTAATAAATTAGACAATGGACTCTACATTCCCCTCCTCACTTCACCACTAACCTGTTTTTCTAAGTGGGCTAAATGCTTTAATGTCCCATTAGACTGTAGTCAATAACAAAAAATGCTGAAAATACAATATAAATACACTGTATTTACAGAAATTTTGCTGAAACAAAATATTTTCTGAAGAGGCAAGGCCAAATTTTAACTCTACATAAATTGACTTTTTGTCAACTGGTCCATTTGAAAGCACTCAAGATTTTTGAGACCCTCTATAGAAATTAATCTTCTTTAACTTTAAAATTCCACCTTTAAAACTGATCAATAATAAAGAAAGAAATGTACAACAATTACACCCAAAAAGCTTTCATTGAATTTTTTTTTACATTGTAACATAAGCATTTACTTTGTATTATTTCTCTATTTTTTTTTTGTTGTTTTATCAAACTAATTATCAACAAAATCAGTACATTTTTTACTTACTTTCCTTCTTTGACCTTCAAAATATTTTACTGCTAACTAATAAGTTGGACAGCTTTATTTTTATTCTAACATCTACAGAGTGGTGATAAAGCTCCCTTTTTTTTTCTCCTCTTCCAAAATTATGCATTTTAATCAAGGATACTTCATTGTCACACATACATTATCAATTAAAGGACTTTGTTCATGTTTATCCTATTGTAAATAACTGTCGAACAGTAGGGTACAAACGTTTGTTACATTCAGATATTACTATGCTTCAGTTTTCAAAGTAGATTTGTAGTCTCAATGTTGCACTATGCTATCACATTGAGAGGTAGTACTGTAAAGGGGGCAGCATGAACAATAGAATCTAATTTAAGAGACAGCATTTCAAAGACTTGCATCATGTTGGTTTGCATTACTTAAAACTCAGTTGTTTTGTAAATAGTTTCTTAATTATTAATTTAAAAAAAAATCCTTATTTGGTATCCATAAAGAATTGAAATACCTCTCTTTTATTTTACTTGATTATTTATTATGAAAGCTTAAACATTGGTCCAAATAAGTAGGATAAAGCCTTCTGGTTCCACAGTACGTGGGTTCAAATTCCATTGCTGTGGTATCATAAACATCTCAATATGTTTGTAGCCATTCAGAATTGATTTACGCTGTTGGTTCCTGCCTAATTATCCTTCTTGTATTAAAATGACCTTAGTATTCTAAACCAAAATCAAGTGAGAAAAAAAGCAAAACAAAATATAATAAAGTAAATATAATAAGTAGTTCTTAAAATAAAATTTATATTTAGAAACATTTTTAAAAAAGGAGGGTGGTTTATAATGTTAAATGCATACAGAGTCATATTTTAAATATGTTTTCTCAAAGTTGTTGCTCATTATTGTTACTATTAAGGTATTCTTATAAGAGGGTTATTAGCCCTCCCCCTCACTAAGCCAGTTGTCAAAATAAACAACTTAGTCAACTGCTGTTTGCCCATGTCTGATCTTGATGATTTTTTCATAGTATTTCATTTAATACTATAGTAAAGATTCAATCCATGTGATCCGAGTGGTAACGTAGAAATCAAGCAACTGATTTTACACAGCACCGAGACATTTATTATACACAGCACATTTACAGATACATTTCACAAAACAAAAAAAATATCCCTCCACTCATCGCAAACCGCTATCTCCACCTCTTTTTTGGCAACCGCCTACCTAAAGTTTTATGAGAGTTCGGCACATAGTCATTCTCGTTTCCAACGGATTCATAAAACTTAACAGAGTTCGTTATATTATATATTTGACATGGACTAGTGGTAAAGGTGTGGAAGACACATTTCATTTCATACTCGTTGCCTCATTTCCGGCTTTGACCCCTATAACTATATACTGGAGTCAAATAAAAAAAATATTTGGGTTACAAGAAAAATACTGTTGCATCTTTATTTATAAAATAATTCTTTTTTTAAGTTTAGTTATATATTAACATTTTCTCTTTTAAATAGCTTGTATTGATGCCTGTAACCATTTAGAATGAGTTTTAAACTTTAAACTAATAATTTCCAACTTGGCACCAAAACATGTTATAAAATTAATTTTCATAGAATAAAATAAAGACCTTTAGACTATTTGACACTTTTCATTATGTCCTTTAATTACATCATGATTTATTTCAATTTTAGCATGCCCCTAAAAATTCATATCTAATATCAGCTAGAACTACTGTGAAATACAACATTTGCAAGTAAATTAAACTTAATCTGCACTGTATTAGAAAAAATTTTGTGGAATTATCTGGTGAAAAAACATATAAGAAATGTTCTATTGTAGCTTTCAGCTTTTGTTGGTTGTACAGTTTTTTATTAGTTAAAAATACCTATTTTATAGTGGTGTGAATCAAGTTCTTTTTAGGGAAATTTAGTAACATAAAAGTTGAAAATTTCTGTTTTAAACTGTAAATCCCCCTTTTATAAGCCATCAAATGTTAAAATCTTGCTCTAATTAAAGCTTTAAAAAATATAAATAACTCTTTTAATTTGAAAAATAAAATTTGTGTATTAATAAAATATTTAAAAGCAAAATTTGGCCATTTTTGAAAAATAATTCTTTTTATTTTTAAAAATTCTTTACTAGTATTTTTTTTGTGAATGCTATTATCTTTATATTTTTATTCTCAAGTGTACATTTTCCATTTTATATAAAAAAAATTTAAATATCTTTTTTTATCTGTTCTTTGTTAGTATTTAAATTTGTAATTTTTGTATTATTTATGAAAACTGTGTAAAATCGTAATATTCTCTATAATGTTCTTGCATTTCATCCTACTATTATTTTACAGGGTATAGTATTTTATTTATTTATGTTAATATTTCCAGGTATCTGAATATGCTTGGGGCCAGGATAGGATAAATAATCCTGTAATAGAAACTACAACTAGTAATACGAAGCAAGATGATATCATGGAAGCTCTTTTGGCGCATGAAAGAAAAGGTGCTGAAACAAAGATTGTTATTCCAGGTCATAATAGTAATGATGAAAGCAGTAGTGGCTCAGATGATAGTGCTGCAAAACCAGCACAGTTTTTAATGGAACCAGGTATAATTTTATTATTTCTGTGACATTCAATTCCAATTTCATAGCTTTAAATTTTTATGCAGCTATCTTTTTGTAAAATAGTTAAATTTTTATGCAATAATTACTATTGTAAATCTATGTAGCGTTTATTTCCAAATATAAGCCAAGAGTGTGATTTTCCTTCAAAAATTTACCCAAAGTTCAGAATCTGTAAATTTTGAATCGTCAAACTGCACTTATTATTATTCATTAACCCAATTGAATTTTAAAGAGTTTTAAAAATACTAAGTTAAAATTTTTAAACTTAACTCTGGTACAAATGGCAATAGTGACCCACAAGTTAGTACTAAAAAAATATTAACAAAATTAAATTTGACCCACATCTCATAAAGGTTTGCCATTCCTGCACTAGATAGTATGATTTTAATAAATTGACAGTGTTAAGAAGTTTACTTAAACATTTTGTCCTTTATAATTGAATACTCCCTCTTCTCCATACACTGTGTTACAAGATTCCCAATAAGGAGGGATATTGTTTGTAGCCGTTCGGAATAGGCTTTAAGCAGTAGGTCCCGGTCTCATTAGCCCTCGTGGTGCAAAAAGTAGACTGTAGCGCTCCAAACCAAACCAAACCTAAAATATTTTGTTTGAGTGTACTGTATATTTAAGTTATTACCTATTGTTTATTTATGTATTAACTATAATATATTTGAATAGTTGCAGAAGTTGAAGAAATGGAAAGCGATGAAGAGGATAATTTAATGGTGTCTGTGGGAGATAAGAAATATGCACTTGATGAAGTGACTGAAGAGCTTATAGCGAGGATGACACCTGAAGAGAAAGAAGCTTACATAAGACTTACTCAAGATCTGTATGCTAGTATATATGAGTAAAAAGGTAACATCATTAATGAAAGTAGTTCAGCTGAAAATACTTCAGTTTTTAGTATTAAAAATTGTAAAGCATAAAACTAAAGTGATACATATATATATATATATATATATATATATATATATATATATATATATATATATATATATATACATACATATATATATACACATACACATACATACATACATATATATATATATATATATATATATATATATATATATATATATATGTTTAATATTACAGATTCTGTTAATCATAAACAGCAGTTAAAAGTAATATGAATAAACTTGATATTAAAATGGAAGAAAATTAATAAGTTCTGTGATGTTTATGGGTGTTACAAAAAAAACTTCTCTTTTGTATTTGTAGACTTAAACAATAACTATTTTATTTTTTGCAGGACTGATGTTTCATTCTTTTAAATAAATGATGAATTTTGATTAATGTGAGATAGCTTGTTTCATATTGCTGTTGCATGATTTTTTTCTCATACTAGTAATAAATAGTATTGTATATATGTTTTAGTTCCAGATTATAATAATCTAGTCTTAAAATATTTTATGGCCACCCATTTTTACTGCAAATATTTTGGCTAGTCATTGTTAGCCTGAAACAAACAAAAGTAAATTCTAACATTTCCCTTTTTTTAACATCAGTTGATAGCTATTGTGTATTGTAAAAATGTATTAAAGTGTGCATGTATATAGGTGTATATATGTTAATTTTGAAGCTTTTTTTCATAGGATGTAGTTAAAGAGGGCTAGTAGCCTTGTAAAGCATTTTTAAACAATCTGTTCTACTTTTGTAAAATTTTCAATGCTTGTGAGAAATAATTTTTTATTTCACCAATGAATACTATTTTTTTTTATATATGCTGTTTATTATACAATTCAACGTGTATAAGAAACTATATGCAAAAATGAATTCTGCAAGTATTTTTAAACAAATATATTTGTTTGTTCTAGATAGACCCCATAATATGTAGGGCCGTAACTAGATCATGGGGATGTGGTTAGTGGCACCTGTGGCAAAAATCCTGATAGTCACCTAATTGGCAAAACGAAACAAAACTTGATTGGTTTGATTTTTAAAAGCATAAAATGACAGAAAAAAATATATAACGACAAAATTAAAACAAAGTAATTTTTCATGTCTAATTTTTTAAAATAAATTAATTTTAATTGTCTGTTAACCTTATTCTTTGAAGAAATTTTGAAAATTAATTTTCATTTTTTCTTTATTCCTACTTTGGGTGAATGATCCTTTTTCAGACCCCATTTCATCATGTTGTGGTGCCCCTTTGATGTTCCCATGACGAATGCCACACCTTAGTTTCAGCCCTGCTGATATGTAAATTATTTCTTTTTTCTGTGCTCTTTTTTTATCAAGAAAAAAATAACAAATATAAAAACAAATAAAAAAATTTTCATTAGATCGAGATCTTATGAGATATTGTCATTTGTTACCGACAGGATTTTGTTTGTACATTTGTTTATTATCTGTAATCTCACCCTTGACATAGTTATTAATTTATTGCATGTCATTTTTCAACCATTTTTGAATTATGTGTTATATTCTGCTTTTCTTACATTCTCAAAACATTATGCTATTCTTTACTACGATGCAAATTTTGTTAAAAGTAACAATCTATTGTTTCATACCAAATACAGTTGGGATTTCCTTTTACTTAATATGTAAAATGTCTTTCTATCATTCAGAACTAGCAACTTTTTAAGAGTATGTTTGTATTAAAATGATTTATTTTATCAAATTTGTTCAAAAAACAAGCTTAATTATCTTACATTTTGTTAAAGAATTTTTTAATTGCATTGGATTAAAAAAACAAAAGTCTTCGGTAAAAACTAAAATTAGTAATTATTATAGTTTTGAAGTAGATAATATTTTCTTTTATTTGTTGCATTCAGAATTTTATGACATATCTCTGTACTTGTATTCTCAAATCTATGCAGTTTGTTACTGAATACGTATTCACAATTTTCTAAAATCATGTTGTATATCATCTCATAAAATAAAATATTTTATTATACTGATTGAATTTTTAAAATTTTATGATGTTGTTTATCTTTTATAGTAAATTCTTATTTACAGCTGTTAGTTCTTTTAAATTAAAGTTAGCAACACAGAAATTAATTAGAAATAAATAATATACTGTAATTGGCTTTCTTTAAATACAGTTCAATTTGAATCCTTAAAGCTTGGACTTATTTATATCTTCTCCTTACAGGAAGCAATAGAGCACTTATAATGTGCTCTCCCCCTGTCAAGCTCTGGATTTCTAGGGTTTTCATATTAACCATTTCCAAATTTCTGGAGAATATAATTATGAGCTATTTCACCATACTCCTTTTTGTTTACTTTGAAAGCAAATCAATGAATACAGCACATTTTCTTTTAACTCCTGTGACATGATCAACTAAATTTTAAATCTTAAAAGTAACAGGTTAAATCTTCATAAGCTACTTTAATTGCATGCTGCAAAAAGGTACTGAAATAAAGTAGGGGTCATTTACAATTTTAAGGGATAGAAATGCTTAGATAAAAGTCATGGAGTCTGTTAAACCATGTAACAACAGTTTAAGTTGTTGAAGCCACACCTTTTTCATTGAACAAGGACTAAAGTGCATACAATGCTCAAGAAAACATATTTGTTTAGTTAACAATAGAAATTGAATGTTTGAATTTATTTAAAGAAGCAATTTTGGCAATTTAAGAAAATTGTATTATTTAACTTTTTTTCTGAGAAAAAATTTATCTTTTTTAAATATACTTGGCATACTTTCATTCCTTTTAAAAAACGTTTTATTACTTTTATAGAAAAGATTTAATTTTCCCCTCCTTATTCATCCATCCAAAACATAATTTCTTAATACTTTTTTTTCACCCCCATGTAACACAAGTTTGTAAAATTTTCAATTTTTTTCCCCTTTCCCCATTATAAACACCTGATACAATGACCTGCATGTCAATGTGACTGTAAAACTTACTTGTAATCCTTTGCTACAATATACTGCTTAACTGAAAACCTTTTGGCGATGGATAATGGGCATCTATTTCAAATGTTACTAGAAACATTACTGCTTTCATTGATCTATTGGACAGGTGTATCATATATGCATTTTTTATGCATCTAAGTTTTATTTATTTATTTGTATATATTTTTTAACATTTAGATTTGATTTTTTTAATGTAATATTCTATATTTGATTGTATTATTGTAAGTTACAGAATAAATCAAAGTAATTGATAAAAACTGTAACAGCATACCCCAAGGTAAATTGCATTAAGCAGCATATTGTTGTATAATATGCTGGTATAAGAGGGTTAAGGATTGATGCATGTAATATTCACCTATTGTGAAAGAGTTAATAGAATTTCTAATAAGGGGTATTGGAATTAAATAAGATGTTGATGATTTCCATTAACCATTTCTATTCTACAGGTACTAAAACTCACAAAAAAAAAAAAAAAAAAAAAAAAAATGTAAGAAAGAAAATCAAACCACTCATTCATTCAGGGGACATTTATATTTCAAATTTTCACCTTTTATATAGCCTTTGTAAGTGGGTACTTAAAAGGGGTTTCTAGTGTAAAACTAAGAATTTCTTATTTGTAACCTCTCTAATGCATTTACAAATTAGAAGATAATTTCTAAATGTCCCATAAATATGTACTTTTTATGATACAATCCACATATAAGAGGATTTCAATGATATTTCTATCAGCAGAAATGTAACATCTTAAAACATGGATGTTTCTCAAACACATTTAGTCATTTAATAGTCAGTAGTAGTAAAACTACATTTTGAAAAGCACAGTTTTATGAAGTAATTTAAACTGAACTTACTATTTTAAAGGGCAGTTTAAAAGAACAGGATACTACAGTATAAAATTTATAGATCTGGTTGCTTTGGAAGGGGGGGGGACCTGATATATGTATTTTATTTCCTGATAATGTGTAAGGCTAACACTGAATACAAAAGTTTTTATCTTTGAAACTCTGTTTTGATATTTAACTTATTTAGACACAAATCAAGCCAATAAGATATTTTCTAAATAAAGGTAAGAAAGAATTATTCTGATTTATCTTACATAGTTCAGTTCAATTTTGTCCTTTCTTAAGAATTTTAATTAGTATAATGTGCTGAAAGTTTAAAATAACCATATTTTTTAGTTTTCTCCCCTAAAATAATTATAGAAGGATATAATATATTAATCCTATACTATAATAATAGTTTTGTGAAAAAGTAGCTTTACAGTTATATTAAAATCTTATAATTAATTAAAAATTACCTCATTCATCAGTCATAATTCACAGTTCATAAGAAACAGCAGTAAGAGGGAGGCAAAGCAAAAGAACCTTAACCTTCTGTTAGGTGTGCATAGCTGCCATTATACCAGCTTAGAAAATCTTATTTCACATACTAAACCTACAAGCTAAAAATCTAAGTTAGAAATACATTTACAAGTTATATATAGACATATGTAACCAGGAAAATTATTTCTTATTGATTGCAGAAGAAATTAGCCCCTATTATTTGGATTGCCCTGGCTTACTGGGCAATTTGAAATCCTAATCATAATGTACTTGTGGCTCTATTAAAGAAAGCGAAGTTTAACATTGCAAAACTTTTAATTTATTGAGGATAAAATTGAATTGGTTAAAAAAACTAACAAGGCAAGAGCTCAACATTGCTTAAGAAAAATACATCTTTCAATGATTTTTCACACCCTAAAGTGAGTGATCACGTGAATTTTTTTCCATGAGATCTACAGATTACTCAAGATTTTTGAAAAGTCAAGACTGAGCTTTGATCATTTAAGCTAGCTTGAAAACCACACAGATAGCAATTTAGTGATTGGAGGAGTGAAACTATTTTCTTTGGAAAAATATGGCCAGTGGACAGAAAATTAGCATTTATTCTAGTGTTAGTTTTGAGAGACAGGCAAAAAGAATAAGTTGACAAACACTTCTTTAAATCTGATATTTTACAGCTGGGAAATTAGGTATTTAAATGAGAAGCGAAAAAAAGGGGATTCTAAATAGATATTTTAGCAGTAATAATTTTGATATATATATAGTTTTAGTATATAATACTTAGACAAATCCTTATCACAGAAAACTGCTTATTAATATGTAAAGTAAATAGAAGTTTTTCATCTTTATGCAGTTAGTTATATTATTATACACTTACCCCTCATTTTCTGTAAAAAATTGGAAGAAATATCAATGAACTTTATATGTTATTCTTATTGGTTATGGGATTACATTTCCACAAGCTAATAAACAACTTATCATTATTAATAGTACTCATATAAAACCCTACTAACCTTTAAGAAACACTCTTGACAAAATTCTGGATGTATTACACAAGATCTAGAAGGGCATTTCTCAAAAACTGTTCTATTAAAAAAATAAACATTTAAACGATTGTAGCTAATTTTACCATAGTTAGAAACTCTTTGTAGAGAGTCTGTTTAAAACAATGCTCATGTACCATCTTGTTAGATATTAATATATCTTATAAGTTTTTATCCAGGATAGAACTTCTAAATTCAGTTCTTGTCCTGTGTATACTACTGAATATCCTCTCACATTCTGCATTGCTATGTGATATTAGAATATACTGCATCTTCTTCTTCTTCAGTGGCATCATGGCCCTGGCCTTCTCAATAAGCTTTTTCCAAGACATCCTTCTGGAGGCCAAATTCTTCCAGTTTTTTACTTTAAGTACCTGAAGGTCTTTTTCCAGGCAGTCTGTCCATCTCAGGTTAGGTCTTCCTCGTTTTTGCTTTCCTGTAGGTTATGCATCGAAGACCCTTTTTGTTGTTCGGTCATTATCCATTCTGATTAGATGGCCTGCCCACTTTATTCTTTGCAATTTGATGAAATTTATTATGTCAGGTTCATTATATAAATTATATAGTTCTAAACTTGATCTCTTGAGCCATATATTATTTTTTTGTGTTCCTCTAAATATACTTCTAAGAATTTTTCTTTCAAAGGTAGCCAGTATCTTTTCATCTGACATAGTTGTTGCCCAGGTTTCACATGTATAAGTTAAAACTAATCTTATAAGACATTTGTAAAGTAAAATTTTTGTTTTCCTTTTTATTAATTTTGATTATATATATTTTTGTAGGCCATAAAAACATTTGCCATCATAACATCATTTTTGTTGAGAATATACAGCTTAACTTTTGAAATTCTGTTGTATTTCAAAGTTTTTTATGACTGCAAACTATGATAACAATAGCAAACTATATTTCTGTGGTATAGAGAGAATTATCCACTGCATTGGAAATCAAAAAAGTTCATATGTATTCAACTTCTATTCATTACAAATTACAAAAAAAATCTTATTTTTTTTTAGTCTTTTGACAAGATTTTTTTTTTCACAATTAATTCAAAATTGTATGCTTTTCACATGCAAATGTACAGTCTTACAATGTTACCCAGATCCACACAATGTGCGGTTGAACCTTACAGTAGCAGGTATGGATGTATACCTGTCCATTTAGTATGATTTAGTCATACATTGCACGTATTTGGGTTACACTGTAAGATTTGCTAAGTGAAAAACACACAGTTTTGGATTAATTTTGAAGAAAGAAATAATCTCATGGAAAAAACAAAAATATAAAATTTTCTACCATCTGTGAGGATGGGATGTTGAATATATGAGCATTCTTTTCACAATGCAAGAGATAATTCTCTCAGTACCACAGAAATATTGTCTACTGTTATTACATGGATGGAACTTTACATTAGACAAATTTCTTATAATGCTGCAGATTTTAACTACCACATATCAAGGCAAAATGGGAGAGGATAGTCTGCAGTGTATGCAAGACGACAACTGAATTTAGAAGTTCCATCCTTGGTAAAAATTGAAAACATATTAATAGCTAAAACAACAGTACATGAACATTATTTTAAACAAACTCTTGATAAAGATTTTTTATCCAAGGTAAAATCAGCCTTGTACAATCACGTAATTTTATTTAATAGAATGATTTTTGTGTAATGCTTTTCTAAATTTTGCATATAAAGTTGTTTACTTTTCTTTCCACTTTCTGAAGAAAAAGAGGAATTTATTTTAGAAGACATGTTAATAAACAATTTGTGGTCTATAACATAGATTTAACTTTTTAAATTATTAAATATTTGTGGTTTTACTTGAATTTAACCCTTAAATACATAAGCTTCCCCCTCCCCCAAAAAAGTGTGACAAACAAATAAATCTATCTATATTCTTAAAAACAGTAGAGGTATCATCTATATATTGAAAATGTGTTTAATTAAATCTTCTGTATGTATTTTATTGGCAACAATAGGTATTAGAACTTAATATTTTTCTAATAGTGTTTTAGAAGACTAAATTAGGTATATTGCCAAAAAACAATACAGGAAATTTAAGTGTTAACCAAGTCCAAAAGACTTCAGATAAATTTGCTCGTTTCAGAAATCTGACATATGCTTTTGAAAATTGTTTGCTTTTGTAAAAAGCAGACAAAAATATAACGGTAATCAAATAGTTATTTCAAGGAAAACATTAATTTGGGATTAAATTTTGGCTAGTAACTTTTGTTAAGTTTAAAAAAAAGGGACTACTTAAGAATTGAGTTCACCTTGGCAAATTTGGCGATATTTACTAAAGCAAAAACGTAATCTATCCAAACATGGTATTTCTCTCTTTTTCTGGCGATTTTCATTAATGCACAGTGTGCCATTGTAATAGAATAATATACTCTTACTTAATTAAAGAAAACGACTTGAAAACTGGACATTTATATTTATGGGCAATTAATCCCTTAACAATTTACAAACGCAACAGCTCCAAATTATTAAAAATCAGGCATAAGAAACCATTTCTGGTTTGTTATATCTAATTTTTTTAAGTATTGCACACTTTTAATATATAAGAAAAGAGTTATACAAGGAGAGTTGGAAGCAAATATCATATATATTATAATATAGATACAGATTGTTTGGACACGTTAAGATCAGGAGAAAATGTTAGGCGACCATTCTTAAATCATTACTGCCAAATTGGCGGGAGAACCCAGTTCTTTAGTCAAGCCAAAAAATATATTGAATTGGTTTTCATAATTAGGGAAAATTAAATTAGACCCATTAAGGACATCGCTAGAGAGTATGCATAAAGGCTTTATCTGAAGTCCACATGCACATATTGAAAAAGCAACAGTTTCAGTTTAGGATTCCTTTTCCAGTTGAAGAATACATGGATTTCTCATGTGGAAGTAAAAAATTGCTAACTGATTAAAGACCTTATCACTCCTTAATCTGAACCAAAATAAAATTACTTGAAAGTATTTTGATTTAATGCAAGAAATCTGCAAAATGTGCAGATTTCTTGTGTTACTGCAAAAAATTTTCAACCAATTTATTTTGTTTCAAATTAACATTTGATAAATCCTTTTTAAATGCTTCAAACATTTTCACTCTTACATGAGAAATCAGCATGTTCTTCAACAGAAAAAGGAATCCTAAATTTTGAATCTGTTATTTTTTCAACATGTACATGCTAAATTGTGATAAGGCCTGTATGCTGCTTGGCAGACCTATTCATATTATTAAAAAGTACAGCTGCCAATTTATTTACATCTCCATCTTAAGCAGAAGGAGTAATATAAAATCAACTAATATTCTAATAAAAGTATAAACTCTGATTTTATTCTAAAAAGCCTGTTTATGGTTTCTAGCAAAGTGATAAGCATACATATTTATTGACAATATAAACGGGAATAATATAAGTAAACCATATCACAATATTTTTTAAAATGTATATATTTTAAAAATAATTATTAAATGTGATATTGGTTTAAATTTGTGTAATCGAAAGAAATTTCTTTTGTGTAGTAATTTATCTTTTAATAATTGTATTTTATTAGTAATAAATTATATAGATTGTATTTTCATGAACATACAAATATAAATATAATCATGAACCAAGTAAGAAAATTATGTAACGTAAATTCAGGGTAGCCACTACAAAGTGATTTTCTAATTCCAGGGCCTTCTAATAGAATTCCATGTTCAAGTGAATTGGGTACTCGCATTGATTTCGTATAGCATTGATTTCATTCTATAATGTCTATACACTACTCACCCACCATTGTTAAATTTTATAAACCCCAAAAATTTTATCTTTAAATGAACAAACAGAATATTTTAGCTAAAAATATATGTGCAAAAGGAAAATACATATGATTTATAAAATTTTTTTTCATCCTAATTGATGGACTTCTGACTTTATTTAACTCCCTATCAGCAGTTGCACCATTAATCCAGTGATTTTCTTTCAAAGCAGCAAGAAACCTCTTAATTTACAGTTTTCTCTGTTTCCCATTTCTAGAGACTTGTGGATTAAAGCATAATATTTTCTTTGTAAAATAAAAGAGGTCATCATTCTAAAAATAATTAAATTGTTTATAATTGAATCATGGAATCCCAGAATCTTATAAAAATTCTCTGATATTTCCCAGGTTATTCCTGTCTTTTTGAAATTCCCTGATCTTTTCATATTTTCCAGGTCTGTGGCCACCCTGTAAATTTAGTAACTACACTTACAACTGGTTTCAGGATTCAAATTGTGAAAAGACTGGTTTTGAGTAAGATTGGATAGTTTGTCAATATTTTGTCAGATATTGATATTCTTCAAGTATTTCAATAACAATATTAATTCCCTTAAATTCCTTTTATTTGAAACAAACACTAGCCAGAAAGTCTTCCTTTGAAGATGATCCAGTCTCCATTAAGTTTTTTGGCAGTATATTCTAATATATTTTGATACATTCATATAATGCAGGGTTAAAGACTGGTAATTCATTAGTGTTTTGTTTCTACTACTGACATATCTATTGGGATATATCAAAGATTTGATATTCACTGCTTGATCACAATAGTTAGTGACACATGCATGTATTTATGTATCTCAATAGCTTGCTCATTCATATCTTCAATTAGTACTGAAGACTTATGGGGAGTAATTGTTTGGTAAATATCTAGATACTGTTAGTCTTTCAAAAATAGTAATAGCTATTCACTCCTAGTTTCAATTAGTTCATGATATATCAATAATATCAATATTAATTTTGAGACATCACAATATTAAATTTCTGATATTGTCTAGCCCTAGTTTTGAGTCATTTAAAGAGAGTGGTCAAAGTGACCACTCTTTGTCTTTATAGGTGTGCATGAAATGGCTTCCTTCTAATGTTAATCAGAATGCATATGTTCCAGTATTGTATGAAAGGTTAAATCACAGTATGTAATTATAACAGTACAGGAATACTCACATGTAGCAATAATAACATTTAATTGAAACTCTCTCTCTTTTTTTAAAATCTAACTACATAGTATTAAATATGTAACTTCTTGAGATTTTTCACTTATGTATTTGTTTGATATGAAAATTTCATTATTTTTAATATTACTTAACCCCATAACTGCTGTGATCTTATAAATTCATCTTGCACAGGCAATGCTTTAACTGTTTTGGTCATATATATGTCTTCCTGCAACACATTATGAGACAGTTAATGCATCCAATTACAAAGCGTATATATACATACTCGCCACAGTTAAGGAGTTAAAGAAACAATTATGACAGGTTAACATTTTCAGATTCGAAGCATAGAGAATAGAAAAGAAGTTAAAATATTTTATTATCAAATATCAAAGTATAAAAACATTATTTTTACATGCTTAAAAACTTGAATATTAAAGAAGGTCCATTTGTAAGCCAAATGAATAGTCAACCTTTAAAGTAGCACAAAAAAAAAATGTTGGTGATAATTGAGATCCTTTAAATTTTCTACATTTGACCATAAAGTTTGTTACTTTATCTGCAACAATGATTTTGCATACTCCACCTTATCTGATGATGTAAAGTTCGTTTCTTGCAACTTAAGATCTTTGCATATAATTTTTTGCACATATTTACAGAAGTCATCAGCTGTTTCAAAATCTGCTCTGTGTACAACTGGTAAAAATCTAAAATAAAATGTGTTAATATGCACCCAGATAAAATCATTACATGTAAATATTGAATATACATAAGTACATGAATTATAATAGTTTATAAAAATTAAATAATTTTTCTAAAGAATAAATCATATTTGTACTAAAAAAAACTTATGTAAATAATGGTGAACAAAATGCAAATAAAGGTAAAATAAATATTGTTATTTGGTAGATACCTTTGAGATTAAATTTTACCTTTCTTTTAATCACTTTTATTTAACTTCACTTGTATGGTAGTTAATATTTTATAATCAATTTTTAACTACCTGTCTGACTAGCTAGAGATCTGAAATTTTGCATGTTTATTCTGATGAAAATACCATTTTCAATCATAAAAAATTACATTGGAAAAAAAATCAGTTTGGTAAATGAAAAAACTATTTTTCTTTTATACACCAGTTTTGTGTGCTTCTGTGACATGAAGGTAGCATACGTGATTACTCACCTAACTATGGGTTTCCTTACACTCATGTTTTTCATTTACAATGCTTTTTTCCTAATAGCATTAAAATGGTAATGGAATTTATTCTATGTGATAACATATGCAGACATACCAACATTCAGGCACTTGTGGCCGGAGGAACAGCGTGGTTTAAAATTTTAACATGCTAATTACAGATTATACATAAGTCATATCTTATTGGTTTCTAAATTAAAATTAAATTTAAAATATTTATACAGTAGTAAATTGTAAAAGATAAATTAAAATTTATGAGTAGCTTTTTTAGCTTTAACAACTTATTTTTCAGAACAGTGTTTCTTATAGCAACATTGACCCTGATTAAAATATTTCCATTTTTCTATCATCAGGGATTCTAGAGTTTGTCTACTCAAATTTGACCTAAATTCAGTTTGGTTTTTCTGCACAGTACTGAAAACTTTTAACATGCAGCATTACTGTGTGAAAAGAGTAATATTCAGCATTATTTTTTGCAAAACTTTGTATTTAATTGCTGAATTATAATCTTTTAGCTGTTCAAAAGAAATTTGAAAAGTTTCCGGAGTTATCAAATTTTCTCATTTCTCCGAAGAATCCAGAGTAGTTGACATGTCTGCATATGTTTTTATCTGAAAATGTGCTTTACATTTAGGATTTTCAATTATGTAAATAAAAATAGTTATAGTCTTTAAATAAATTAATACTATTACTAATTTGTTAAAAAAAGCTAAAATTTTAAAAATTCTATAACCATTTGTTATCTCACAATGTAAAGTCTACACTTAACAAAAGAAATAATTTGCAATATTTCAAGCATCTGATAATTGATTACAAAATTTGAGACTAAAAAAGTAAAAAGTAAAAGTAATGTAATAGTATTTTTTTTTTTAAGAAAAAAGTCGAGGCAAAGCAAGGTTTTATTAAAAAAAATTGCTTTTATTTAACAAAAAAAGATAAAAATGCATTGAGAAGTAAGAAATAAATTTAAAATGGCACATGAAAGAGAAATTGTATGAAAAGCGTCTACATGAAAATCGTAATGTGCTGATATAGAGAAATTGCTTGAGGAGCTTCTATGAATAAAGGCTAGATGTTATGATGTGTTATGCAACTAAAAATAAAAGCATTGGGTACAATTGAAATCAGTGTCAAAGTAACATATTTTCAATACAGATATAATTGTAAAAGGGAATATTTATATTAAAATACTAATGTGATATTGGTAAACGTTGAGCATCCCACACTTTTATTTTAGTCACATAACCCATCATAACATCTAGCTCTTATTCAATAGAAACTCCTCAAGCAATTTCTCTATATCAGCACATTGCGATTTTCACAAAGGATCTTTTCACACAATTTTTCTTTCATGCACTGTTTTCAAATTATTTTCTAATTTTCAGTGCTTTTTTTATTTATTTTATTTTATGTTATTATTTTTTTTGTTAAATAAAATCGATTTTTTTAAACTTTTTTATATTACTTTTATTATTGTGTGTAAATAAAGTGTAGACTGGAAACAAAGATAAATAAAATATTTGATATAAAGGAAAGCAAATACAGATAACTGAAAGACATTTTCTCCTCATAATGAAACCTCAGTATCCTAAAAGTTTTCTTTATTTAATGCAAAGGAAATTATATTCATTATTCAAATTATATTCATGAAATAAAAAGCACTATTTTTAACATAATTTAACTTAAGAAGTTGATGTACCAAGATTACTAAATATAAAGTGTCAATATCAATAAAATACTTACTGTTATAAATTGTCAAATCACAAATCTCCTATCTTTACACTAAATATATATTTAGAATTTTTCAATACACAGAAAAATTAATATACTATACATTAATTATATTATGTACTGTACTTTCATTTAGAAATATTTTTGAATTTACCAATCAGTGTTATTCTGTATTTGTAAGCATAGAATGACTTGTGATACTGATACAGATATAATATTAAAACATGTGAAAATAAAAAAATATTTTAATTGGCAGAAAATAGATTTAGTACACACTAAGGCAAATAACTCAAAAGAAAGCATATTTTGAACAAAAATATATAAAATATCAATTGTAAAAAGAAATAAATTTCATGCACTGTTTGAAGGATTTTGAAAGTTTAAACTGTATTAAAAAAGAATAAACTAATATGATTTCGAATTTTCCTTTATATAGAATTCATTAACAAATTAAATATTACAAGTTTTAAAATCACTTAATATACTGGAAATATATGTATTGTAAAGAATTCCAAAATTTTAATTGTTGGTAAAATTCCTTATATATTACCTGATAGTAAATGAAGTGTAAGGAACAAACAGAAACCAAAAAAAGTCAGACCACCATCTGCTGCCCAAAATTGACTGAAAATGGGAGAAATATTTATAAATATAATAAATAAATTGGTAATTTATAATTTCTTTGAAAAAAGTTTCTTACTAGATTACAGATAAAAATGAAAATGGAATATTCTAACCCTCTGAATGCTTGCTTGATCTTGTTTTTAATCAATATTGCAATTATGCAATTTTTTTATTACATACTTCAAATATACATGTATTTGAGAATTAAAACACTTAATATAGTTTGAAAACTTTTTAAACCAAAATTTGATTCAAAGATTAGATATTGTAAGAAATGCATTATTAAGAATTAAACACTAAAAAATGAACACCTGCAGAATTCACAGGGTAAGCAATCAGAGGATAAATCAATATTCACAAGAACAGGAATTACTACCCATCTAATTTATTATAACTTATGTATTCACTTACAGGTGATATCCTTGCTAAAAGAGGCCGGTTTACACTCAAAGTTATCTAAAAAGTACATGAAAAAATTTAGTTACATGAAATAAGTGAGAAAAAAAATCTTTTGTAAGACACATATTTTAAAAGATAAAACTAACATCAGCAAGGTATTAGAATTTCAGTTTATAGCTATATGAAATATGGGTTTTCTTTTACACTTAAAACAATTATAACCAATGCTAGATTTTTGTGAACAAAAGAAAAATTTTAAATCTTGTTTTATAACTATCTTGAATATTTTCAAGACCAGGGTTGATAAAAATCATGATTTTTTTTATTTAAATCAGATTTTTTTTTATTTAAATAGGATTTTTGAAATTTAAATATATTTAAGTATAATATTTGATACAACTAAATTAAATTGTTCAAGTTAGATGTCTAAATCAATTAATTATTTCTTTATATATAATAAAAATACATATAACTAAAAAAAATAAATATAATATATAAGAATAATTCATAAATTAGTAGAAAATAACTACTTGCAATATAGGGTTTTTTGCTTCTTTTAATTATCTATATCATAATTTAAATACAGGATGCTTCAACCATAGAATTATTAGAAAGATGAGGGTAGACTAAGGGCTAAGTAATCACAATTTTTATTTTTTATGAAAATTTTACGACCAACTTTTTATTTTGTGACAGTGGTTAAATGTTAAATGATTTATAAATAAAAACAAGTTTAGCTGCTCTGTCGTTGCCAAGTCTGTTTCGAAGTTTAGATTGCACTGATCCATATGTTGAAAAAATCCTCTCGATAGAAGCAGCTCTGGACTGCAGGTGCATATCTGTGTTTGAGAAAAACTTGCTACATGGTCCAACCAAACAAGGTTTATAAATAGGTAAAGCGAGATAAATTCCAGAATTTTCCCCAGGTTCATTAAAATAAATAAATAAAAGCAGGAGGGGGATAATACTTATTACATTTTTGGGTGATCTGTTTTATTTTTTAGAGGCACTTAATATTTAAAAAGTCAGGGCATTCTTTTCAAGGTATGATAATGAAATTTTTACTGTGTCAGTAATTTTTTAATACAAAAGATGACATTTGACTCAGAGATAAGAAAGAAATAGGGGAGAAGAAATGAATAGCTATTTTAATAATACAAGGACAGGCAGGGTGCAGCATCCTCCTGAAACCAACTGGGAGCAACTCTGGGTTGTCAATATTTTCTTATTGTGCTTATTACTAACAGCTTTCTTTTAAAAATTCAATCTTTAAAAACTGATTTAAATCAATGATTTAAAAAAAATCAATTGATTTAAATCGCTTAACCCTGTTGAAGACAGATCTATATATGCACAGACATGCCAACTCTTTGGGTTTAACCAGGCAATACTAGATTTTTGACCACTTTCAAGTTTTCTAGGGTAAATGTACATATGCCAAATACTGTGGTCAGCAAAGTCTCCTGATCTTAACACCAAATAGAGAAGCTATGGGACTACCTTAGAAGAGCAATTTCATGTAGGCATCCTTCTCCTAAATATTTAAATGCTCTGAAGATGTCAACGATGGCAGAATGAAGCTTAATTCCTAACCTGGAGTTAATAGTGTTCTTGACTATTCAAACTATTTGTAAAGCCCATGTATAAAGATTTGAGTGTACACTTTTGGAAAAATCACATTACATATTAAATCCATAAGTCTTCCTTTTTTTTCTGAGCTCTATATAACTTTTTTTACCATTTTTATTGTTTCATGCTACAATTATATATCACATGCAGTGCTCTTAATTTTTCTCTTTGTATTTATGTGCCCTAGTGTTATGTATCATTCCAGAAATATCCATAAAACCATAGTTCCCAGTTGCTGAGAAATCCCTGAATAATGCATGTAAAGATAATTTTGGACATGAGTGTATAAACTAACTATAAACTAAAACACAGATTTATAGATTCAAACTAACATTCCTTATAAAAAAGGTTAAATTCAAGCCACACTTCTTATTTACAACTTAATAGATAAGAAAATCTACATAATACAGTCTTTAATTACACAGGTAGATAAAGACCAACATAAAAGTAATTTCAAAGGTTAAAAGAAAAAACTATGACAAAACTTTGAAGCATAAAAGCAACTTTCTATCAATAAAAGTGTCTTGAAATTATTATTTTATGTTTATTATACCTTCTACAAGTCACCTCTGTATATAAAGTTCACTTTACATTGAAGGGTTCCCAAATTATTAAATCTAACCCTTTATAATCATAAGAAGTTTTTAGCCAGACAAACAGTAATTTTGGTGTAAAATGTACAACAATAAAGGAAATAAAAAAACAACATATAAATTCTTACAGGCTGAACATCTTGATCTAGTAAAAATGGCCAAGAATTGAATTTTAGTAATCCTTTTTTGTTGTTTGAAGTAGCTCCTTCAGGAAATATCAGCATGGGTGAATTAGAACCTAAAATACAACAAATTAAAAAGATAATGTTTCATAACTGGGTATTTATGAATCCATAATTAGATAAAAGTAAAAATGCACCCATTGTACTTAACAACCGTGAATAAAAAAAATTCTTCAAAAGTTATAATACATTATTTCAAACAAGTAAAAATGCAAATTGATAAAATTAAAATAAAAAATTAACACAAAAGTGTATTTTCTGAAATATATATATATTTCTCATAAATATTGTAAATTATTTTATGTAAACATTATCTTTACATACATGTATATCCGTGGAATAAGATAATAAGTAAGTTTTAAAGTAGAGACATTTAAAGTAAAAGCATTTTTAAAGTTTACCTTTTAAAAAATTTCGAACATTTTTCATAAAAACTTGACGCCCATCAGATGCTCCAAAATTTGTATATCCCAAAATCCAATTTAAATAAGGAGGAAGATCCCAAACACTAGGCTATAAAAAAAAAATACTCTAAAAAATATTTAACATAAAAAATTCTACTAAATAGTGTATGTTGTAGTAATTTGTATGCTCTTTCAAAAAACCTGAAATAAAACTATTTATACATTGTAAATTTATTATTAAATTTTAATTAGCATAATTTTAAAGCTACTTAGAATAAAATAACTGAAGTCCAACATTAAAAGGACATTTTAATTTTATTCTGAACAGAATGTTATTTGTAATGTAAAAAAGAACATATTCAAGGAATTTAACTTTTTATTATAATAGAATAAGTTCTTAAATATATTAAGTCATTTTATTATAACAATAATACAAAGCTTAAAAAAATTCTTTTTAAAAAATGATAAAGCACAAGTTTATCAAATTCAGTGATTAATAGATTTTTAATATAGTGTGAGATTGTTAAATACTTTTGTAAATAAGCTCATTTATACAATATTTTAAAAAAATCCTGAAATAACTGAAAACAGAATACCTATTTTTATGAAAACATGCATATACTTTTATATTAGTGTTAAAAAATGATATAATATAAAAGTAACTTTATTAATTGAATAATATATTTAAAATAAAATTCTGAAATAAAACTTACTACTGCAACAGGTAAACATAGATTAACAGCCAAATGATCAAAATTAGTTACATGATTTGAAATAATAATCTTGACTTCGCTATCATAGTTTTCAAAAGATTCAGTAAAAACTATGAACCCCAAAATCATGCACATGATCCGTAATAGAAAACTGAAAAAAAAAATAGCAAAAAATACATTTATAGTTTTAAATGAAAATAAGGCACAGATAGGAGAACTAAGACTCCCATTTTTATAAATAAAATCATACAATAAATTGGATATAAATGAAATCAAAATAATTAGTCTATTATCAATTAATACTGCTATGTTATATTTATAGCAATTAATGTCATAACATTTTAATTCAATAGTAAAACTAATTAATAAAAATACATATTTTAATTGATATTTAAAATACAGTCAAACCCCATCTTTATGTAACCCATTCCATACATTATTTTTCATTGGCCCCCCAAAATTCGTATTCCAATAATGTTAAAATTACCCTGATTTTAGATCATTTACTCTTAATGTTTTCTGCTTGGTAATTCTCTTTGGACCAAATATATCTTAGATATATAGTCATATATTATATATAGTCATTATATATAAACCTCAGGAAATTTTTTCATCTTTTACTCATGGAAAAAGTTTCAATAGAATAAAATTGCCTTTCATGTGGTAAACTAGTTGTTTGTTTCCAAAACCAGTTCTTCCCATTCTCAATAACCCATGAGAAAGTAATAATGAACTATTTTAGTCCACCAGCACTTTACTACACTTGCACACAAGGGGAGGGAAAAGTTTATTTTTTTTTTTCTGGCATTCATCTATTTCTACCCATAGAAGAAAATGCTTCCTCCAATAAAGCAACTTTCTTTAGCCCAAGTGTTGAATCCTATGAACAAATAAGACCCCCTTTTTCCTGGGTTATTTGCTACCTTTTAGTGATTGCCAGTCAAAAGTACAATGTCTAAAATAAAATGTTTTTAGCCAAAAAGGCAGAAATTATCAAAGAGAGTTCTCAAAGGAGCTAAAGTTGATTTTTTAAAATCATTTGATATTACATTTTCCATATTACAAACCAATCAAATACAAGAGGTTTCTATGGTATTAAAATATGGAAAATCTTTCAAGGAAAAGAAAAAATTGAAAACCCCTATTTTGAGAAACTGGAAAAAACTTTGTACAAATGGTTTAAACAAGCCAGTGGAGCCAAGATTCCCATGAATTTCTCAGTTTTGAAAGAAAGGGCACCATGAAAATTTTCTTCTTGAAAGAAAAAAAATTGTCATGGTGGGAAGCTATCAAAAGTGTCATTAACTGTTTTGTTATGCAGAAATGTGGATGGAATGGAGAAGCTAACACTTTTGATGATTGGGAAATCCAAGAAATCCTGATGTTTCAGAAACATTAACAGTTTGCCAACAGATTACAATGTTAACCAAAAGGTTTGGACAATCCAAAATATTAAAAGATTTTAATTGGATATAAAAATGCTAGAAAAGAAAAAAAAATATTATTTGTAAACCAGTATGCTGCATATGCTATTCTGAACTAAAGAATGTGCATGTATAAAAATTTTTCCTCCCTATAACTGTATCAATTTACTTCAACTTTGTCAATTGGGAATATACCAATCCTTCAAAATGAATTACAAAAAGCAACAGGTAAAAGAGCCCTTTTTATCATTTCACTATTGTGAGCTTCAAGATGCTTTGAAAACAAAGAAAAATGCGCTGGATGTTCTTCCTTTAATCTCACTGGCAAGTGATAGTGTACAAGAAAAATTAATTTTAAATGGTCTGCTAAAGGATGTGTTTCCAAAATATGATAACAACAGTGAAGTGCCAACAGAAGAGCTCCCTATGGAAAACTACACAACAGAAGATAAATTTAAACTGATATACATCAATTTTGATGAGTAAATTAATTGTGATAAGGATGTTGTTGTTCCTATGGATACTCAAATTATTTCTGATTTAATTTTGCAATATGAAAGTGATGATCATATTGATGAAGACCAAAAAGATATTGTGCCCTAATTAGTAAAGACTATTGCAATTTTAAAAACTTTTAAACAATTTTAACTGGACTTAAAAATTAAGAAAAAATTTGTAAGAACTTGAATATAATGAAAAAAACATACACATAAAATTTTATTTAAAAAAAAATTGCATAAAAAATAACAATAATAATAAATAAAATTTTATATATGGTACTGGTAAGTTTATTTTTATGTTTGTTTTCATCTACTTAACCCTGATTTTATAATTTTCTGTTTCACATATTTTTTACAGCTGATCCCATAAAAAACATAAAACCAGGATTTCACTATGTATGTGTATGAAAATGTATAATAAATTATATGTATATATATAATTCATCATTATTTACTTAAGATTATGCTCATTTTATGGAAAAGGATTGGCCATTTTAAAGTTCTTTCCAAACTTTTGAACTATCATAAATTTATATAATTTACTCATTTCTGGAAGTAATCTTACATTATTTTAATGTTTTAATATTTAGCTTATTTTAATTTAACATAGAATAAGAATGTAAACAACTTGTAATGTCTTTTTATAATTTATGAGTTTTTTACAAAGCTATGGATTGGAAAATTAATAGATTAAAAAAAATATTTTTAACAATGTTCATTATTAAAATTATTTTTAATTATTAACATTGCTCAAAAGAAATAGCTAAAACTTTCTTATGATAAATAATTGTCTATAATGTAGAGAAGCAACCAGATTCATAATATAGCATTTAAAAAAATATAGGGCACACCTAAAAATTATAATATATTATAATTTTGTAAACTGGAAAAATATTTTTTAAATGTTTAAATCTATTAAAATTAAATAATTCATAATGATAATTTCTTCTCTAAAATTAATAAGCAATACATGTTTTAAAAAGTCTCATTACCTGAAAGTTTTATAATTATTTTCAAATGCAGGAAATCAAAACATAAAATATTTCATAACTGAGACTTACTCTCCTTTTATGATTAATATTAACTATTTAGCTTTTAAGTATCAAATGTGCACTTTTATTAGCACCTGATTATGCTTACCATTTTAGTTTGGGCCATCTAGATAACAGAATACATAGGAGAAGTGCTTGAACACCAATAAAAAACCGCACAACTGCTAATGAACAGCCCAGCAAGAAATAGGAAACAATTGAAATACAGTAAATATATGGTGGAAATCTGGAATGTAACAAAACAAAGTTTACTGTAATTTACCAAGGGGTTAAATTGTGGCATTACTCATAATAGATCACATTGAAACTTAATATGACTCTTCAAAATTTAGAAATTATTAGAGAAAAAAACAAAGCTGAAGAATTGCGACATTTGGAAAATTAAACTTGGCTATTTCCCAGTTCGGGGGACCCGCAGAACCGGGTTCGGTGGGGACGCCAAGCGTGGGAGATATTGCCAAATTCAAAACAATACTCCAAGACTGCCGAATTTGGATTTTCTAGCGTCCATTTCAAGTCTGTCGATTTCGGCTGTGCTCTGGAGTTTTGTCCATTTTGCCTGAGCTCTTATATTTTTTTTTTCGTTTTTTTAAATTTAATACTGGAGCTAACACCAATACAATTGAGGGCTTGTGGAGCTCAGTTAAGAGATCCCTCCTTACAGTTTGCAAGGGTGAAGATCAATTTGATTCGTATCTTAGTGAATTTATGTGGAGAAAAATGAAAGAAAATCCGCAAGATGCTTTTCAGGATTTTTTAAATCAGATCAAATGTGTATATCTACCAACAACTCAGGATACTTAAATTAGGTTAGCGCTTTATTTATTTTATATTTTATGCTTAATTTTTGAAGAGTAACAAGTGATGTTATAAATCACATTTATTTTTTTATTTACTGCTTTTTGAACATAATTCAAAATTGTGTCTTAATTTAATACAAAATGATGAAGAAATATTTTTAAACTGTATTATTTTACAGTGTTAAAAGTGATAAGCTGAGTAATAAAAGTAATTTTATTACGACTCTCTACCGTTATTGTTACGGATGATCAAGGGGAGCTTTACGTCACTTAGATAAGAAAAATTATTTCACTCCTTTACTATCTTCAGAATTTTAAGCTAAAAATTTATTATTTATTTAAAACATTTACTCCGCTCTTATATTTTCATTTTAAGCTAATAATTTCGAAAAGTAATTTGTACCGTACTTTATTACTTTTTAATCTTTTGATAGTTTTAAAATAATTTCATTAAATAACAACCATATTTTATAGATATATCTAAATATTTTATAAGCATAATTGCCTAAATATAACCAACTAAGGCTTATATTTTGCTTAATTTGCACTTATTGCAAAAATTCCGCACTGTTTAGTTTAATAACCAGTACAAAAGCGCCTTTAAATACATTAAAAACTGAAATTTAAATTTGTATTCATCTTAACAACATTTGAAACCTTTTTTTTTGTCTAAAATACGTTTTGAAATTGGGTATAAACTTAATACACAAATTGTAAACATCACTTGGCGACAATTTCGCGATCACTTGTACAGAAATAGAGCCAAAAACATGGCGGCGGGGCCCCCGGAATTGGGAATTTACCATTAAACTTGAAGTGAACATTTAATTTAGTATATATATATATATATATATATATATATATATATATATATATATATATATATATATATATATATATATATAGTATTAAGCTATGGGCCCGATTCAAGTCAAATCGTATCTTATCTGCCGTCCACTAACTTGCAGAGATATGCCAGTTTCGGATTTGGTTTGAGTGCTACGGTCTACATGGATGTTCGTAGCCATTCGGAATCAGCTTTCAGTAGTAGGTTCCGGCTTCATTAGCCCTCCTGTTGCAAAAGTAGACCCGAAACTTGCTATCTCCTCAAGTTTGTGGACAGAAGGTGAGATATGAGAGATACTTGACTTGAATCGGACCCTATATCATAGAACTTTGTATGTATAAATAAATATTTTTAACTATAAACCTTTCTTTATCAAATAAATCGTTTATTTTTAATTCCATCATAAAATCTGATTTCCAACTTATACAGTCTGTTTTCTTTCATAACAATCCTTTCGAAAAGAATGTTCAAAATACATTAAAAACCCTTCACCCCTGTGCACCATGCCATCTTGTCATCATATATTTCGTAAACAATCAAGTTTTGTCAACAAATAAATAAGTTACAGTTAAAGCGAACAGTTTGATTTAAAGGCAATGAAAATAATTCTTTTAAACTAAAAACTAAAACATTAGGAATAAATGTTATTTGATATAGAATATCGACTTTCTATTTTGAACAAAACTTAAACTATCGTAGTATTTTAGTCTTCATTTTCTTCAAATATTTATAAAACGACTTATTAATGTTCGATTTTTTTCGATTGTTAATCATAAGTGGTGTCTGCTTACTTGGAATCGGTCTCATTTCGAATTCTGAAAAGTTAGATTGTGGACGGGTGATTTAAATTACCGGAGTTCTATATTATTTTATCTAAATTTGATACTAATTATTCATTTAAATCATCAGATCTTTGGAAAGTAAGTAATACATCTTGTTATATTAATTATGGGATCCATGGGACGTAAAATTGCAATATTATTCGGAATTTATTAATGTGTTCTAAAATAGACGCTATGGAAAGTAAAGAAAGCTAAGTCATGTACCGGCACCATTATTTTTGAAATAGTTTTGCATTTCATACTATGAAAGTTTCAATAGAAGATACTTACACGTGTAAATTTTCATTGATATTAATTATTTGGACGATTCTTTGTAAAAGTTTATGTATTTAAACGTTTTCCTTGTTATTTTCGTGATAAGTAATTTTGGAAAGTTCAACAATACTGAAAATTATTAAATATCAAAAATTTTTTTTCAGATTTTAGGTATTACTTTTAAATTGAAGTGCCTTTGCTTTGACTTGTATTTTATTCGCATGTTTACTCATCTGAAGAATGTATTTAAAAACTTATTTTAAAAACAAACATTGCATTGTTTTGTTTAGTATGTAATTTACTGATTAATGTGATCATTGCTGATTTTAAATTAATATTACTAAGTTCATTTGTAAAACATAGTACTAACATTTGATTAAAATTTATTCATAGTATGTTCATAGCTGTTAGTAATGGTAATTTCTTAAACAAAATTCTTATATAGCTTAAATGAGAAGTAAGAGGATTTTTATACCTCAAATTCATGTTAGTCTTTTGTCTGTTAACTATTTGTAGTCGTTTTTAAAAATTACTGATAAATTCATTAAACTAAGATTTTTTAAGCATAATTTAAATAATTCTTCCTTTCATACTTTACTTTTAATTGATGTGTATTACCATTAGTGAGTACTCAAATCAGTAGCTGAGTTCTTTATTTTATTAATCTTCTCCTATTGTATTTTATAAAAATATTCAAATGCTTAAGTATGTGCTATCAAGTTATGTCAGTGGAGTTAAAATACAAAATCAACTTTAACCAGAACCAGATACTTACTTGTACTCTTAAAGCTATGGCGCTAGCTATGGTTTTTTGCAGTTAATTAGAATTTGCTGTAAAGGACCTATCTTATTTCGCCCTTTTATAAAGATGGGAAAACTGCTTGCTACAATTTTATTCATTTGCCAAATAAACTAGATTCTTGTAGAAAAATAGTATTCAAACTTTTTGGCTTTGGTACCGCACTTGGAATATCGAGGTAACATGCCGACCCGAAAGTTAAAAAATGAATAATCTTAACATGAATAATCAAATGAATAATTAACATGAATAATTAAATGAATAATCAAAACCTAACTCAGCCGAACGATGGCCGATTGGTTAGGGTACTGGCCTTCGGTTTGGTTTGGTTTGGAGCGCTACGGTCTACTTTTTGCAACACGAGGGCTAATGAGACCGGGACCTACTGCTTAAAGCCGATTCCGAACGGCTACGAACATCCATGCCATAGTGGGACTCGAACCCACGAACTCCGGTTCCAAAGGCCAGCACCCTAACCATTCGGCCATCGTTCGGCTTACTGGCCTTCGGTACCGGAGTTCGTGGGTTCGAATCCCACTGTGGCATGGATGTTCGTAGCCGTTCGGAATCGGGTTTAAGCTGTAGGTCCCGGTCTCATTAGCCCTCGTGTTGCAAAAAGTAGACCATAGCACTCGAAACCAAACCAAACCGAACCGGTACCATCTCGGAGGGGTTTGCTGGTTTTGTATTAACTCTTTCCTTTTGGGTTGTAACATTAAACTGATTTACTCAATCCATGGAATTGTGTGTTATAGTAGTGTAGACGATATTTAAATAGTTTAAAATGTGAAATGATTAAATGAGATGGTTAAAGGAATGACGTCCCAATGCTAGAAAAAATGTTATTTTTCCTATTTATTAAGTGATAAATGGTTAAATTTAATCGCCTGCTCTTAACCGGGGAAAATAAGGTTGAAATAACGGCATTAAACTCTCGAAAAGGGGCAAAGGGGTGGATTTCGAACGTTTTAAAGACGACAGTATTTTTTGCTGTGATATGTAGCATATTTATACAAATTTATTTTAGAATCGAATCGATAGTTTAGGAGAAGATAAACTTTATTCGCTTTGAATGGATGCCTGTATCCATTCCAGGTCCAACCGCTTCATAAATTTGCGGACAGATAACTTAGGCTATTATTATATAGGGGATATGGGGACAGCCAAAGGGTTAATGAAAAGGTATTTTACTTTTCTTAATCCATATATTGTTTACGAAACAATTAACATTTTGTTCGCTTTGTTAATAAGTTGAATTTAAAACCATTTGCTGCCGCTGTAAATTTTATTTCAAAATTTGATGAATAGGATGTAGGGGATAAGGTTAAACTCTGCACCGAGTACCACCCGACCTTGCTGTGCCGCTAGTGGAATGCCGTTATAATAAACTTCAAGGGACCAAAGTTTTGTTCGTTATATCTGAACCAGCCAGAAAAAATAGATCTCAAATTAAAACTCATTAGTTCTGAAGTATATTCAATAGTGGTGTAATTGATAGAATGAAAAAATAATTATTTAAACTTATCATCAGTGCATGAAATTGTCTAAAATCGGTTATATTTCATAAAGACCTCTGTTATAGGGGGATACCAGGGTATTACGAGACCTGGTAACATTTTAGAACAGACTGGCTCAAATTCTTATGCTAAGTAAACCTAAATCATTTTCCAAGATTTTAGGTCTTCTTTTTTCCCACCTTTCGGTGCGATGGATTAAAAGCAACATATTTCAGTATTTTACATACACATTACGCCGTGGAATCGGCGGCAATCTTCGACGACAAAAATCGTCGACAGTCGCCCAAAGTTACCTAAAAATTAAAGAAACTGACCGAAATTTCATTTGCTGAGACGAGACGAGGCTCGGCAAATACGAGGTAGTCGACGAACCGTTTAATTTAAATCTTCATATTTTTGACGTTAAAACGAAGAAAATATATTAGCTGTACGGCATACGTTTGCCATCTAAGGTTGGTAGAGATCAGGTTGAAACTTAATCCCCTCAAACGAGATGGGGGGCATATTCCCAGCAAATTCAATAATTTGACATTCCTGTAGTTTTATTATCGGGTCAGTTGGTCACTCAAAACTGCAGAATCAGCGGTCAGAGTTCGAATTGCGCAATCGAATCAAAGGAATTAGATTTTTAAGTTAAGGTTTTACTGATAGGAAACGAAAGAGATTAAGCTCTTGAATTGAGGTTATATATATATATATATATATATATATATATATATATATATATATATATATAATGAAATGGAATTAAAAATAATTCAGATGCATTTTTGCTATATTTTTAATGTATTACGTGTGTGCGTGTGCTGCACGCGTTAACGGAGTTGGGTTATGCCCCCTGCAACCCCTCAGATTGGTGTGTTTTCTATACTATGTATGGAAAGAAATTGTTTTAGCCGACTGTGTCATTTAAAACTGTATAAGTGAACAAACAAAATAAACAGATCCATATATGTATGTTGTCTATGTATGTTGTGTTAATTCGTTTTCCTTTATACTACGTTTATTTCATCGATCAGAAGCCAATTTGGTGACTAAAAAGTTTTGATATAATCTGTGTTGCTTGTAGATCAGTCGTTGTAATGAACTATATAATGGTTTTAATTTCAAAAAGCCCATCGTTTTTTATTCATAATGGTTTCAGTGACAATAATAATTCAGTGTTCAGTGTATAGAACATTCAAAATGAATCATCGAACTTTTTTAGTGGAGCAGTGGTGTAGCTTTGGGAGGGCGGTCATCTTACGTGACCAAACCCAATCCTAAGAGTTAAGTTTCTTTCTCCCTTTTTAAAAAATTCTCTGAATGTATAGTTATTAGAATATAAGTTAAGTTCGCTTTTTACCCTTGTTAGTCTGTATGGACGTAAAAATTTTCGCTCATAGATAAAAGACAGCAATTTTCCCAAAGCGGTAGTGTTTGGCCTGCCCGCTGACTAGCGGCGCCTGGATTGGACGAATGTCCTCTAAATGTTCCCTCGATGGATATTGGTATAACGCGTGCATTCAGCCATCCCAACATACCAGACTCACAATCTGGGAATATGTTTTGATGCCTTAGAGAAGAGGATGGGAAAGACAATTTAATTAAACTTATAGTGCGCTTTACTTCTGTTGTTCATTTGATTTGTGTCTTAGTAGTTTGGGGGTAGTATGAAGAGAACCATTGTATGCTACTTTGAATTTTCATCGAAAAAGAGAAATATTTTTCTATGACATAAAAAAATAATTGTCTTTTATATTTAGTTTGGTTTGGTTTGGAGCGCTACGGTCTACTGTTTTGCACACGAGGGCTAATGAGACCGGGACCTACAGTTTAAAGCCGATTTCGAACGGCTACAAACATCCATGCTAACAGCGGGATTCGAACTCACGAACTCCGGTTCCGAAGAGCAGCGCTCTCCATTCGGCTGTATGTTCGGCTTTTATATTTTTAAAATGGGAAGAACTATTTGCATGGTTGGCAGTTGGATATAAATGCCTGATCGTCTTTAATTACATTAAGTTTTTGCTTATTAAAAAAAGAACTCATCAGCATCTAAACTATACGATTAGTAATGATCGTATCCTCTATTTTACTGTTAACAAAATTTAGTGTACAGCAAATTGGGGTGGGAGATTTGAAGCAAAGATTAAGTAATATTTATTGGATTGGTCCGTGTTTATCCACTTAATCAGACTATTTTTATAAACGTGATTCTCGAATGTTAAAGACAGCTGCATGTAGGGGAACCTACAACCTTTCGCCGAGAGCAACTTGGAAGCAGATGTTGGGTAAGTGAAGAACTTGATTCTTATTTCTAGACTAGCAAATGTGCCCGTGCTTTGCTACGGTGAGCTTAATATATTACTTTTAAACAAAGATTTTTTTTCGTGCATAACTCTCTAAATTCGTCACAGTTCAGTTCGAGTCATTGGCATGTTTATATATTTCTATCATAAGCGTATTATAACATTATTCAGTTTTTATAATCGAATTTGTCGTGTATTAAATTTGCTCAAACTTTTTTTATTGTAAAATATAAGCTTAACCCTAAATTGCATTACTGTACGTTGATTAGCAAAGTTAACAGATCTTGCCATATTACGTGATAGAATAGGAAGCACAGGTTTTGACAGCAACAGTGCTAATTTTGTTGGTAGTAATAAATGTTTTCCAAAATTAAGGAAATTTATGACAAACCACATAGTTTTGTATGAAACAGAAACACACATTCATATCGACAACCACATGAATATGAAGATAACTATATAAAATGATAGGTTTTATTTGGCCATGAGAGTCACTGAAATTTGTACTTTTTGTACTTAGAATATTGTTGATATGCATTTCATTGTAACATAAAAATGAACCAAGAATTAAATTTAAAATTAGTTTCATATAAAAATGCTATAATTTGCGTCACATAGAAATGAAAGTGAATCACTTTATATCTCAAATTTCAGTTCAAATCGAATAGATACTAAGCAGACGATTTTAAATAATATAAAATAAGAAATGAATAAATGAAATATTTAAATGAATGACGTCATAATGATAGACAAATATCATTTTCGCCTATTTATTATGTGATGAATTGAACATTTTAATCTCCTGCTTTTAACCGTGGAAAACTGCGTTTAAAACAATTACTTGGGATGACGTCACATTGCTAGAAACATTGCTTTTTTCCCTTAGATATGATGCGATAAATTAAAAACTTAATCGTTTGCGTTTAACCGGGGAAAATAATGCTTGGAATAATGACATGAAATGCTCGAAAAAGGGGGAAGGAATGAATTTCGAACGTTGAAAATTTACCGTCCCAGGGATATATTAAACATTTCCCAAATTTTCACGGCGATTGGATGGATAGTTTTTGAGTCTATTGAGACAGACAGACAGACAGACAGACACACAAACAATTCATTTTGATTCTTATTTCTAGATTTGAGTGCGAAAACATTTAAATCGTGTGATCTCTCAACTTGGAGTTATCAACTAAAAATGGAGTTTGAAAATTATTCTCCCCCAGACAAAAAAAATTCTGGCTGTGCAACTAGAGTGAAGTATAATAGTAAACTGAGACTTAAATGCTTGATTTGTCTGTATTACTAACAAATATGAATGTTTAATAATTTTATGCAATTAGAACTGCATTCCGTTCTTAAGGTTAGAAATTATTTTTAATATATTTTCGTTGATAATATTAAAGTACGATAACATTTTTTAACACTGGGAAAATAGAATTATTGTTTTGCTTAAAGTATATCTACTAAATTCTTAGCGAACGTGATTGTATATTTATAGTGGTACATTCTTATATTTGTTAGAGCATATCTTACCGTTATGTAAGAGTTTGTTTTAGTCGATTAGTTACATATCAGTGGCCAACACCTAAGTTTAATAAGCTTTTGTTTCTTACCATCATTGATAGAATCATAAGGAAATTTACAATGAATTATCAGAGAAAATCGATCTGTATGTATGAAAAAAAATGCAAACCTATTTTATATGAAAGAGGCATAGATAATATTTCGGGATTAGAGAATATTGTAATAGAAAATATTGTAAGTAAACGGTTGGAGCCGACCAGTGGTCGAATGGGTAGGACACTGCTCTTTTGTACTGGGGTTTGCGACTTCGAATTTTGCAGATGGTATGGATGTTCAGAATCGGTTTTAAACAGTAGGTCCTGGTCTCATAGCTACGAACTATGACCGAATGGGTAGGGCGCTGATCTTCGGTACCCGAGTTCGTGGGTTCGAATCCCACTGTAGGCATGAACGTTCTTAGCCGTTCGAAATTTGCTTTAAGCATTTGGTGCCGCTCTGATTAGCACTCGTATAGAAAAAAGTAGACCTAGCGTTCTCAACAACTAACCCAACTGGTCTCATTTGCCCTCGCGTAGCACAGTAAACTAAATTACCCCGACGTATAACTAAATTACCCCGATTTATATGAAAATTTTAGGGAAAATAGCCCGATGCGAATGCGTTAACAGGAATTTGGTTACTGCTTTTTAAAGTTAATGCAGATTCTACAATAGTTCGCCTAGAGCTCCTACTATCAAACTTGGTTAAGAACAAGGCGAAAATATTTCCTTGATGAACTTCATCTGTTTATTTTTTATTCACATTACGTCAAGAGTATCGATGAACATGAATATAAACAACTCTTGTGCTCTCTTGGAATGTCAGCGACTTGAATGGGGTTTTTGTTTTGGTCGCGGTATAGCGGAGCGTCATTGCCCTACAATGCAACCGTTTTACTGGAAGGAAACCAAAATAATCTCATTTTGTTGAGTCATCCTCCCCGTCTTCTGTACTTCAGATTGTAGTGATACCATGTAATCACAAGAAAATCAGTCAGTAACTCCACAAAATCCGATAACGTGAAGGTGTCCTCGACTAAAAGCTTCCGCCAAGGTTCAATTTTGTCCCATCAAAACTTTATTGTAGATGTTGTTCTGAAAAATCTTTTTAGCCTAACTTGAGTACTTGATTAATTCATTTGATCGCACGTAATTAAATTTGTTGGTAATGGGATAAAGAGAGAAGGGGGAATTTTAATTATAAGACATGTGAAACGTTGTATAGGATTTATCGTTTTTTTTCGTTTTCTTTCACTTGATTTAAGATTTAGACATCAGTGATTTAAAAAGCGCGGGAAATTTTCTAGAGAAGACAAAGCTTGTATTCAAATTATTTATAATAAAGTTTAAAAAAAAAAAAAGTATAAAACCCCGACAAATACACTAATACATTTTTTAAACAAGGATGAATTTCTTTATTTCCTTAACAATACTCAGGAATCCATATTGATACAGGAGTTATTTATTAAATTATTCATAAATGTAAGGTTGTTTGAACGTGGGTATTACAGATTCTGGTTACAAAAACATATGCTGATTTTATATCAGGCTTTATGTACCGCTGTACAAATTGTTTTCTAGTTTTCCTGTTTAGTAGAATGTAGATTTAATTATCGATCAAATTTAGGGTATCGGGATTAAAACTCGAGTCGAACAAAGAATCGCCGTGTTCATTAATGGGGCTGACATGGTAAGAGGGAGGCAGTGACAACCGTCTTACCATAGAAGTCATATAACATATAAATGGACACGACGTCAACCAACCAGTCCATGAGCCTCATCCATCTGATTAGTAACATTGAGAAATGATGTTTTTATAATGCAAAACACAATGTAAGAACTTCTACATGTATTACTTTATATAGCGTTTATTTGTATTTTATTTTAATGTTACTATTAAAAGCTCCAAGTTAAAATTGTAATTTTGTTATATAGGTGTACAGTTATTTCACTTGGGGTTCACTTGGAAAGGTAATTTGCTTTGATAAGGGACCCTTGAGCTAAAAAGTTTTGGATCCACTTGTCTATATCCTGAACATCTGTAACACTCTCTAGGGTCAAATTTAACGTGTACTTACGTGTTCTTCAGAACAAGCTCAAATATTTCATATGCACTTACATGTACGGGATTTTGTTATATAGGTGTATAGAATTATTTATCTAAGTGTTTTATAGGTGTTTGTATGAGAAGGGGTGCGTGTTCTAAGAAGTTGGGGAATCGCTGAGCTAAAGAAGTGCAATACGACCACACCGAGCCACTCTTAGATCATAAATGCCCCATATAAAAGCCTGTTTTAACCCATTAGCGCCCAGTGATCTATTTTTAGATCGCTAAACATAGATTGGTAAACTTTCAGTAAAAATAATAGGCTTAACATAAATCTCCAAACTTTCAAGTATCTAATATTATTTATAATTTTATCACTTGGCTGTCATGATGAGTAACGTAAATCTTCACTTTGCAGTACTAAACTAAACTAAACTCTTGGGTGCAACAGCGTCTGGGGGCCAGGCATATGGTGCTAAATTCCGTTTTCGAGACCAACGACCATGGGGTGCGAAACATATGTTCCGGTTAGGTGGTCAACTATAAGCGGAACCCCCAGTGTTTAGTACCCACTCATGCTTGGTCCTCAGTTTGTCTACCCACTGAAGGGATGAAAGGCTGAGTCAACCTTGCCCAGTCCGGGACTTTGCAGTACTATGTTTATATATGCAAATGTATCTGTTATCTCGACATTTTTCTTTTTTATAAATGAAGGCCGCATTTCTGTTTTATATAATTTATAAAAACCACGCCGCATTTACATACTATTAAATATATAAGATTAGTTTTAATTTTATTGAAAGGTTACACAAGTTCTTAAGGGCAACATAGAATAAACAGAAAATTATAGAATGATTAAAAGTAAGAATTTTGAAAAATAAATATGTAAAAATTTCCATTGATAAAGTTAAAATATAAATAAAAATGTATTGATAAAATGTAAAATATTTAACTGACATCTTTGGTCAAAGGATTCGAAATTTATCGTCAAATTTATTAAAGCCGTGCGTAAAACATATAAGTGAATTGTAAACGCTATTTCGATTTTACAAAATTTATTGTGCATTACTAAGATTCCTCAAGTAAATTATATCAAAATTTGAATTGGGATTGCAAGTAGCTTTTTTTTTTTTTAAGTTTCCAAAACTCAGTTATTGAAGTCGATCTGTCTAATACATCTTTCATTTCTGATAATTTTATCCCCAGCTGTTATTTTTAAAAAAAAATTTTATTAAGTATTATTTTACAAACTGCCGGTCCCGCCACACTGATATCCAATTACAAAATAAGCGCGGAGCCGCATTCGTCCACTGTTGTTCTATTTCATTATTCATTTCATTTCGTTTCAAAATTACATTATATGATGTAATTTATGATCGCGTGTATTCGTGACTAATAAGGACAGGTTGTAATATTCAAAATTGTTTAAATTTCATACGTTTTTTACTCTCGGGAGATTATGACAACTTAAAGTTTGATTTTCACCAGTATAATCAGCAGAAATGATTTGGGATCTGTTAACCAAATGGTTAGGTCGCTGATCCTCGGAACTTGAGTTCCTAGGTTCGAAACTCACTTTGGCATTTTTTTTTTTTTTTTTTTTTTTTTTTTGTAGCCATTCGGAATCTGCTTTCAGCAGCAGTTTCCGGTCTCATTAACTCTTGTGTTGCAAAAAAGTAGACAGTAGAGCTGCTAATCAAACCAAATAAAAGTGAATATTAGGTAGCATTTTAATGGATAGATTACAGTACTTCATGAAACTGTTTTTAAGTTGGATTTGAAGGTATGATTCTGTTAGCGATAATAAAGAATTATTAATATTATTACACCTAATGCCTCTGTGAGGTCGCTGCGATTAGCAGTGAACGAGCTAGGTAAAGAACGGGTGTTTGAGAGTATGGATTTAGCTGGTACCCAGGAATTTCTGCAAGAGAAGGCGTTCCACTATTTGCTTTTCTCGACTACAGCTCGCCGAGCGAAGGCTGAATGGTTAGGGTGCTGGCCTTCGGAACCGGAGTTAGTGGGTTCGAATCCTATTATGGCATGGATGTTCGTAGCCTTTCGGAATCGGCTTTAAGCAGTAGGTCCCGGTCTCATTAGCCCTCGTGTTGCAAAAAGTAGACCGTAGCACTCCAAAACCAAACCTCGACTACAGCTCGCACAAGTTTTTACATTTTGATAGTCTTTTTTAAAAAGTTTTATAAGCATTTAATAGACGTGTAAGCAATGTGATTGTAATCTTAAATAAATGTTTTTAAATTTTAAAAAGAAAAAAGTTGTTAATCTTGATCAGGATTTCACAGCCTCTATAAATCAAAACATTTCAAGACATCAAAATCAACATGTGAATGTATATTTTTTTTTATAAATTTGTATATTGTTAGCATCTTGTTGGAGAAATTTAAAAAAAAAATTATCCTTTTGCGTGTGTTTGATGTCTTCCCAAATTATAATTTATCAATGCATTTTTCAGTTATTTCTTTTTGTTTTACACTTTTTCTTTTTTTAAAAAATTAGAATCTTTATTTTTTTTCTTCTCGCTTTTTCCTCCCTGTAGCTTCTCAGAACCATGACGACTCGTTCTTTTGCTGGGTTTTCTACCAAAATAGTTAAGCGGTAAGAATATTTTCAACAGAGGACATTTTAATATTTCTTAAGAAAAAATACCTTTAACTCTAGAACACAGGTTGGTGTCATTTCTGCACCAAAGCATATATAAATTCTAGAGTATGTTTCTTCCATTTATCTGCTTGTTTTGATAGAATCAAAATTATGAAGATCGTTTCACTTTCTGTACAGCAAATTTACAAAATATATAGTAGTGGATAATTTTTAAACCAAGTGGATAATCTTTCATGGCATGCCATTTTGTAAGATAGCTCAAAGGCCGAGAGTAGCACTAATTTTATATGCCGTGGTGTCGCGATCTATCGTTTTTCTAGGGAATAGAAATGGAAGTGATGAATACAGCGAAATGGATATAATGGATTGATAAAATGTATCGCAATGAATTATTTACAACTGTAATTTGAAGTATTTAATATTTTATAAACTATGAATTATGTTTTAAATGATATTCCACACTTAAAAATTATTTTGGAATTGATACTTGCTTTGTACAAGTCAATCGCCTGACTGCAAAGCAGTGTTCTATTGCCTCTACTTTTCAAAAGCAGAAACGATGGATGGTTTGCTGGCCTTCGGATTTTTATCGAATCACTATGGCATGGATGTTCGTAGCCGGAATCGGCTTTAAGCAGTAGTCCCGGTCTCATTAGCCCTCGTGTTGCAAAAAGTAGACCGTAGCACTCCCAAACCAAACCTCAACAGCACGCACACTATGAGGCATATGAATGATTTTTCAACTCCTCTTCTTAGCCCACTCTCCTGTTTCTAATCATGGATCTTGTTGGTGCTTCAACCACATTTGGCGAAATTGGCGTGCTTGCAGCTTGCGTGCTTGCAGCGTGGCGTTTGAAATCTGGCGAGGGGATCGTAACTCAACAAATTGATACATAAACAAAAACAACATTTTGAGGAAAATTTTTACAAAAATTGAATATTTAAAATCTAATTGAATTAACAAAGAAAACACAAAGGAAACACATAACATTCATACTAAATAGACTGAAACATTCACTTAATCACAAATTAAATAAACTGAGTGTGATTTTCATCACAAATTTGTGATTTAGTGTAAATTGTAAAATTAATTTAAAATACATAACTTACTTGACTTAATTTTGAGTTTTAAGAGGAGTTGTAAAATTGAAATTTTTTTTTCAAATCTCTTATAACTTTGATAAACCTTCGTGTGCTTCAGCACAACTCAGTACTGATTCAGATTCGTTTCATCTTGCTTGGCCGAACGATGGCTAAATGAGTAGGGTTATGCTCTTCGGTTGAGGAGCTGCTTTCGAATCTCATTGTTGGCATGGATGTTCGTAGCCGTTTGAAATCGGCTTTAAGCAGTAAGTCCCGGTCTCATTAGTATTGCAAAATAGTAGACAGTAGAAATCTTGATTTTTTTTTTTTTTAGTTTGTGGATATATCCTCTACTGTTGTGACCACTCTAGTTTTAGGTTTCTAAGCCTTTAGTGGTCTAGGAGAGCTCCTAATGAGCTAGAGAGATATTTCATTCTCTTGAAATATTTTTCTCAACACATACTCACACCAAAATAAGTAAGTAAATTGAAATAAAACACTTATTTCCCCAGTTCTCTTAAATTTCACTAAAAGGATACGACAATCGACGACCAAAAATTTTTCATTGATAAGTGTGAAAACGAAATATCCGGAAATGTGAAGGCCATGAATAACATTGGATTCATTATAGGTATAAATTCAACCCACATTTCGGAACCAAGCGAATAATACAAGAACAATAGATCGAGGTTTCTCTGTTCATTTTCGAGGGTGAATTATATTCCCATATAACACTATATCCACTGAACGTAAGATTAATTAAGAAATATTTAAATAGACATTTTTAACAGTTCACGACAGAAATAACGCTCCCATCTCTCTCTCTCACGCGCGCGTGCTCACTTTCAATCGCTCGTTCAAATATCATTTAATGCTTTTTCTTTTTCCCATTAAATAAAATATAATTTACGATCCTATTTCAATTTTGGTCATTGTCTCTTCCCTCCTACAGTCTAATCGTGCGAGACACCCTTTATTAATAACGCACGTCTGTGCTGAACTGAGCATTGAATGTTTTGTTAAATTTAATTTCTCATTGATTTTATTCTTTGTTCATACGTATGCAAAACAAAATCATAGTTGATAAATAAGTTGCGCTTTTCTAGTGAGTTAGTTGAAATGTTATGTAGCCTCCCCACTATGGCTAATTGTTCACCACTTCCTGATGGGGACTTATGGGGGATAATTTTATAATATATTTTATATAAATATATATATATATATTACAATTGGTAAATTTATTTATCTCTTTTAATGTCTAAAAGATGATTCTTAGACAATACTAGTCATAGCATTATTTAATTTTATAAAATAAAGCATTACAATTAATGACTAATAAAACCCTTTTTAGATTTTCTTCTTTGTGTTAAACCTCTGTACTAAATTTTTCCTTCGCTTTTTTCCCGACCTCTTGAGTGTGGATTTCTAATTTTAAAATTTCTTTTCTCGAGTATAAAGAAAAGGACATACATTGTATATACAGCAAGATAGGTTGGTCATGTGTTTATCTGCAACGGGTCTAGTTTATACGATAAGATCCAATATGCCCTTGAACCTTGGCTTTTAAGTTAGATTTTTTGTTTCTCTTTTTTAGACAACTGTTATACGTAAAAAAGAAATCTTGGTCAAAAACTTTGATTTCCATTCTTTTTTGAGCAGTCTTTTAGGATTCTAAATATGCTTTATTTTTATTTCTATAATTAAACGGAATTTGTAGTTAATCATATTAACCGAAAAGGACATTGAAAAAAGACGTATATTTGTATTTTATTAAAAAAAGTTATCGTAAATTTATTTTTTCAATTTTCCCACGTCCACTGTGCCAGAACTCTGTTTTTTTCCTTCCCAACCCCCATCCTTTCTTTGCTATTGTTCTGGTTTGCACACCAGTGCATGTAATTGAACTCAATGTTCTCTATTCTTCCCTTAACTCCATTCCAACTTTAATTCATAGCTGCTTCTAAATTCTAATATTAACCGAAAAGGACATTGAAACACCTGAAGTAATGTAAGGGCGCCTTAGAAAACTTTTCTGTGTTTGTGTTAAAATGTATAAGTAGTGCGTCATCATTTATTCTTTACATCTATCCACAGGAGGGGGGAGGGCGTCTTGGGCTTCTGATTAAGGAAACGGGAATCTACTTTGACATGGATAAATTTATGTTAACAACTGTTAGGGCCATTTGTTAACATGATAATGCGCATCATGCGTGTTTCCTGTAAGCTGTCACGAGTTTTTGAAGGTCTGTAACAGAAGTTACCAAACTTTTTCGAACTCGGGCCAAATTTCATAATTATTTTTAAAAATAGTAAATCACATTGCCTCACATTGTGGAAAAAACTATTGTGTTATTTTTATTTTTGTGAAATAGGTACAAATTATTGTAAATATAATAATACAATTTTGTTTTGTCCACATTGTATATCACAAAGGATAAGGCAAATAATCATTACACTTTTAAAATACTTTTATTAAATAATTTTATTAAGCGTATAAGTACAGCTATAGTTACCAATGGTGCTGGCGATTAAATTTTCTAATACAAACTTTTTAATACAGAACAAAAATATTCATAGTTATACAAATTTAAAAATATTTGGTTTTTAAACATTTTAAACAAAATTTCCTTTCAAATTACCGCGTACTTTCGTGAAACGACGAAATAAGATATTTTGCAACGTGGACGATTTTTCTGCCACTGAAACAATGACTTCATAACTTACGAAGTCATATAACAATTTATATTTATGAATCATAAATATAAATTGTTAATCTCAACAAGGACTTTACTTTCTTAAAAAAATGGTATCACAAACGAGAATAAAATGTATTTACTCGACCAATAAATTGTTCTCAGGCCGCACAAAACGATTTTGCAGGTCGTAATTTTGGTAACCCCTGGTCTATAGCGTCTTTTATGTTAGTTTATTTATTAATTTTTGGTCAGATAAATTAAAAAAAAATTTAAATCAAAAATAGCAGGTTAATAAGCATTTTTAAATATCTTTGTCTGCTAGATGTAATTTAGTTAATCTTTAGTAGTAAATTATTTGTCTTCCGGATTATTTTAGCTATATAGTTTGAATTAAATAAACGTTAATTACGCATTGTTGACATTTTGTATGGTGATCATTGCCATTATAGGAATATGGTCTCGTGGAAATTTCCTTCCCGGGCTGCAATAGCTGCATGCCATTCTCTTCATACTGATAGCCTGAAAAGTAGCGGAAGAGGAATAAAAATTCAATACCTCTGGAAATTTTATCCAAAGCCAGATATTGGAAATCACAATGCAGTCTTTTACTCCAGAAAGAAAAAAAAATATCAAATCCATCATTTGTAACATTCATTAAATGGTCCCTAAACTGTTGTGAAAATGTGTAAACAATCTTCTGTACGCGTTCAGCTATGTATAGAATAAGTAGAGCATTACTCATCAGAATCGAGTTCTTAGGTTCGAATCATACTGCTGGCATGGATATTTGTAGCAGTTTGGAATCGGCTTTTAAGGAGTAGTGCCATTTGTCTAATTAAGTAGCCAAGTCTCATTAGCCGTCTTGTAGCAAAAAAGTAGACCGTAGTGCTTCAAACTAAACCAAACTAAATATTCTGTGTTTGTTTGGCTGTAATATAGAAACAAAATTTGATATCGATTTTCCTTTATGTTAAATACTAGTGATTTAAAATAATTATTTTAAACTATACGAATTTTTTTTAAAATTTACTCTTGCTGCTTCATACGGTATTCCACCCTCTGTAGCTTGAAAGAAATACTTTACATTATTATAAAAAGAATACCCAGTTTATGGCTTACACATTAATACATATACAAGCTTTTCTATTATCTTGTAAAGAACGTGGTGGTCCAGAAAAGGTTGGGAACCTCTGTTCTAGATATATTCAGCAGAAAAAATTCGGATATTAATGGTTTAAAAGTGACATTTCTCATTTGTTTGGTCGTTGTAGATAAGGATCTTCAGTGACTCTTAACGTCTAAGGGGTAAAAGAAGGGGGCTAAAGAATTCGTACTTACAGGAATACTACCTTATCTGATTTTGCGATTACAGCAAATACGTAAAATACTTTGAGCAAGCATTGGCCAGGCATTCCTTGGAAAAGGTATCCCTTAGGAAGGATTGCTGGGTATTTGTATTTTGAAGTCTGAATCTTCTAGTGAGGTTGTACATTTTTCTTAATTTTAGTATACTTTCTGTGATCGGAAATTTTATGAAAGGATTTATAACTTTATAAAATCGTACCAACAGTTAGAAAAAGTTGGATGAAAATATCGACTTCATTTTAAAACAAATTTCTTTAGTTCGAATTATGCGGTGTGTTAAATTATCTAACATAATGTCTCAGAAATCGTAATTTAGTGTCGTTTTATTGTAAGCTTTGAAATCATATTTCATTCTGAATGATTCCTTTATATTAGAATTTTATTAGATCTCTATTTAATTATAATCGTCGTTTCTTTCCTAAAATAAAAAGCATACTTTGAGATTAAATTTAAATTATTATTTTGTTGAATGAATTAAGTACCCTGAAATTAGTTACTGTGTAAGTTATTTGCTTATGGATTATAGAAATATACGTTTAAGTGAAGCTGAATTTAAATTTTATCATTTGTGGATGGTTTTATTAGTATATTTTATAATTTATTTTTTCTGAAAGGCTTTTTTTTTTAATATTTCACGAAAGATAGTTTTTTGAAAATTAGGTCTAACGTCTAATTTGTTACAACAGCTTTGGCTATCATCAGACCGAAAATAGATTGATGCCTATCATCACTATTCGAAAACACAAAATAGAACAATATTTTTTGATTTGTTATATATCACAAAATATGAGTAACCTCAGTTTTTTTATTAAATATATTTTTTTTCATTATTTGAAAAAATTGAATACACAGCAAATAAGTAAGAAGTTAGTGAAATATACTGGGAAATTCGATACCACTTTGTAATGTTAAAATTTAGAATATGTTTGTTCTTTGGCGCACTATTGCAACTTTATTTTAAATTATGAATGCGAAATAACACATGTACCGTATTTTTTAATGCATCAGTGACACCTTCAATCTAAAATAAATTATTTTAGTAATTTAAAGAATTGGTAATACTATATGAAATAAGGTAAATTTTTAATTACTTGAGGACGTACAAAATTTTTTCTTTGGCACTAGAATGTTTAAACTTAAATTTAAATTGAAAGGAAATATCACATTTTGAGAAAAAGGGTTGATTTTTTAACCATGTATTTTCTATGAATCGGGTAATACATTTGACTTAGCACATTACGTTTTACGGGCTTTTTTTTTTTTCTAATTGTACAAAAATAACCATGTTTTCATATACATATATTTTCTAAAAAAGCGGGTAATTTCGAAAGTTTAAAGTTAGTGAAACCCATTAATTGCCTGTCCAAAATTATCTCTCGCGCGTCGGAGCAAAAATCGTTCTTGGCTACTTCTCGTATATTTGCCCGTTTAAGTTGTTACGAGTTTTCCCCATCCCATACATTTGTAACAGTTGCATCTGTAAGTCGAGACTTTATTTATGTTTCCTCTGCCATTTCAAGTTATTTAAGGAAATGAGGTTTCTCGCTTTCCCTCCCTCGTGCATGTTCGCGATCTACTCGCACCGAATAGAGTGAAAAAATTTTAAGCTTTGATTTTTCAAGATTAAATTGAAAATTTTAAATAAATAAAAAAAGGCTTTAAAAATCGAACTTTAAAGAATATAATTTGCTTTTCTGTTACCCGAGAACATCGAAATATTTTATGACTAAAAATAAAATCATGAGACGCAAAATATATTTCTTATCTATAATATATAAAAACATTCAATCACAATTTTGTTAATAAACAAATTATGTATTAAATACTTATAGAAATGAAATATATTGTGGATGCCCCATGCCTCTCTACCCCCCTCCCTTTCTCGCTCCGAAAATTATTAAAAAAAAATTTAAATATTTTCAGGTAGCAGGAAAGAAGAAAAAAATTTTTGTTCGTTTTTAAATAAAAATGTGCTTGATAAAAATTTTTTATTTATATTGCGCATTTTATTCCTCGGGTACTTAATCACCCGGCCCAGCAAACGCCATAACTAAGCAGTTTTTCATCATTTGTTGTTGAATTTAATGAATCTATTCATTAACTTTAAAAATAATGTAAAATTTTATTTAGTCGTATAACAATTGCGAAAAGATAAACATAGCTAGGTAGGCCTTAATAGTAACAATAATAATTTCGTCCCTTCCACCACCGTAAAATCCGATCATTTTGCCACAAAAAGGCAAAAAGGATGGAGCATATCTGGCGTCCAAACACGATTTTTTTCCCCAAAAAACCTTCCGCGAAAAACTCATTAATTTTTTTTTTGTCTTGAGAACCATTTGGAGCTCCGGGGCATAATAAACTCCTTGTTTCCTCTCGCTACGCGCTTGATATAAAGTCGAAAAATCAATGTTTGATTAAAATGAATTAATTTATCTATAATATGCACTTTTTAGGTGAATTTTTTCATTATTTTACAAATAATCTTTTAATTTCACGTTTACTATTGCTGAAAAGGAGAAAAATAATAAGACACAAATTATAACTTTTATATAATTCCTTAATTCCATTCTCCTTCAGACTTTACATTTGGTAGGTTTTGATTTTTTGTTAAAGCTTTTTTTTTTAGTTCAAAATTTATAGGCACCTTTGATTTGCAATAGCTAATAAAAAGTTTCTTATTTTACTACAAGAATTTACATTATTTTTCTGAGGTTCTGGGATTTCTTATAAGTGTAAACAGTATATTTTCATTTAGCTGATGCTTAAATTGATATTTTTTTTAATAACAAATTTTATAAGACTTTGGTGCTACTTCTTTAAGCAGTACCCTACACTCAAACAGAATGTCCTAATACTTGTTATAAAGTTTCAATAATTAATGATTTTATCATAATTCTAATGAATCTCTGTTAGTTTTATTTACTGAATCAATTTTTAAACTGAGTTTTACAATGTTATGTTAAGAATTTAACTTAAATAGAAAAAACTCTATGACATTTTATTTTAGTCGCAATTTATCAAACTTGTATTCATCATTAAAAAGTGTCATAAGATTCAATTTCTCAATATAATCTGCAGCATATTACAAAATGATGACAAAATTATATTTTGAAATAGGATTTATCAACCAGAAGATAATTGAACTAATAAAATTAATATGAAAATATGACTTATAATTCTATTGAAGATTTTATATTCTATTAGAATACAAGCATAGCCTTTATTACACTTAAATTATTTTTGTGAATTTTTTTTCTATAATACCTATGATTATCATAGACTGTAATAGCCATACCAGATGCATTAGGAATTTTTGTCTGCTACATTAAGAATTATCAGTTATTCCCATGTGTTCCTAGTTCCTCTCTTTTCTTTTTGTGAGTATATAAATTTTAACAAATTTAAGTAATAGAGTTCTTCTCACAATTTTAAAGCTTAGGACCTTTCAAAAAAAGAGTTTTAAAAATTTCAAAAGGAAAACAAAAATTTTCTGTGCTTGTAATTTGAATTATAGAATTTTTAAAATAAATATAGGGCTATTAGCATGTTATGTGTAGAGTTATGACTGCTTGAAAGGTATTTTTTTTTGTCTTTATAGAATGTATTAATATTAGTAATATTTTATGTATATTACTAAACTTTTAATGACTATGAAATTCAATAATGCATTATCTTGAATAGTTCGTTTGGTCTAATTAGTATTTAAGTTTATAAATTTAACATTTGTTATTGGTTAGTCTATATTTAATATAATTTTTTTTTATCCCTAGAATGGCTCCTAAAGTACCTAGTGTAAAAATGAGTGATGGTAAAGAAGTACCTATCATTGGTCTTGGGACATGGAAAGTATGTAGTTTTGTTTATTCTTTTCTATTTCAAATGTTTAAAATATCAAAATTAATAAAAACTATATTTTTAAGGAGCTCTTATTTAATTTTATAGGATTTATACTTTCCTTGTAATTTTTGCTTTAAAATCTTAATATTTTTATCACATAGGAATTATTTTAGTAAATATTCGAAAGTTAATTTCCATTCCTGAGATATCTTATTTTAATCAGACTCGTATGTATGTAATTTGTTTGACAGTACTCTGATACATTTTGTATGTAAAGTTAAAATAACTGGTATTTGTGTTTAGTGTATATTTTTGTTTAATATATATAATTCAGTTAACAAAATAATCTCTTCTCTTCATCTCTAGATATCGAACTAGAAAATTTTTTTTTACTTTATATATATATATATATATATATATATTCGATTTCTAAAATGTTTATATTTGATATTTGAGATTTACTGAGATATCGTAGTGTATACATAATGCATTATCTTGAGCATTATCTGAATAATATCTAAAATACTTTTCTCAATTTAAATTTCTTTCTTTTAATGCTCAAGTTTGATTTTGTTTTTGAAAGTCCACAGCAGCAGAACATGCTCAACAAACTAACCTCTAAAATGTTGATTTTGCAGTATTTTGTATGTGTTTAAGTCTGTCATCAAACTGGTCAGAATTCTTTAATGGATATCATCCTCAACCTCATATGTTATCCCTTAGCAAAACATTTTACTAACACTTCAACAATTTTAATCCTTCACTCTATTAAACAAAAGCTTAGCTAAATATAATTACATACTATCATGCTGAAAGATCTAGCTTTGGGCTTCTGTCTTAATTCTGCTTCTGATATGAGCCAAACATTTAGCTTTGTGACTGTTGTTTATTTTTTTATATTTGTTATTCGAAAGTGTTAGCAAGAAAGGTATAATGAATTAGATAAGGCTAATATTTCTTCTTTCATTATATGTTATCTGTAAATATGTGGATTATATACATACTCTTTTATTAAGTAGAATTCAGTAATTCTCTTGTTTATTTCAGTCAAAGCCAGGCCAGGTTTTGGAAGCTGTTAAAATAGCCATTGACATTGGTTATCGACATGTTGACTGTGCATTAGCTTACCAGAATGAAACAGAAGTTGGACAAGCTATAAAGGAAAAAATTGCAGATAACACAATTAAGAGAGAAGATATATTTGTTACCAGCAAAGTAAATAATTTTTATAACTGAAGTTTGTAGTAGCCATATTAATAATCATTATACTTGTTGCTTTTGTAGATGTCAGTAATAGCTAATCATTTTGTTTTACATTATGTAGTTATGGAATACCTTTCATAGAAGAGAGAAAGTTGTTGAATGTTGTAAAAAGTCTCTTGGTGCTTTGGGTTTGGAATATGTTGATTTGTATTTAATCCACTGGCCATTAGCATATCAAGTAAGTATTTGCTAGACCAAAATGAACTTATAAAAAATTACAGTTTATGAACTTGTGAAAAAGACAATATTGCATTTTACATGAAACTGTTGTTTCATTTATCAATATTATATTTAAGTATAACTATAATTCCAGGAAGGAGATGAGCTGTTTCCCAAGAATGAAAAGGGAGAAATGTTGACTAGTAACATTGATTTTGTTGAGACATGGAAGGTATGATCTTTTGTATTATTAAGCATGTATAAAAACTTCATTTGATTGAATTTAAGATTGTTTGAAGTTCAGGAATGTATTTATGCTTTCTTTGTTAATCAATGAGTTATTTCAAAATATCCCATTCTAAAAATATATTTAATTTTTTTTTACATATATATTAGTTGATTTATAAATTTTGATGTATACAACTTTTGTGTGATCCTCTTTCCTTTTTATTATTATTATTATAAACATGTGAATGCAGGATTTAATAATTTTTGTTGAGTATGTTTTGTGTTGTAATAATGTTGTAATGTTTTGTGTTTATGTAATTTTTGTATATTTTGTTTTGTTTTATAAAATTTAAATGGAGTGCAAAGTTACTTAATTTGATCCTTAATTTAAGTCTACTTCTTCCATTCCTCTCTTTGTCACATACACACACACACACACATATGTATGTGTGTGTATGACAAAGATGAATTTACCAGTCCTTATTTAGTTTGCTGAGCTAGACGAAGCAATTTGATGCAGTACAAGCCTTCATTTAATTCACATTAAACTCAAAGTACTGTGATGACCAGAAGTTAATAAGTATTCAGCAAACTTGAAGCTGAGACATCATTTGGCACTTACCCTTACAGCACAAGATCTGTCACACAAGTGACATAAACTGTCATCCTAGAGCCAGAGCTATGTCAGTTCTTATGGGAAGTTTTCTTTGCTCAACATTTTTCAGTTTTCTAAAAAATATGTAAGATGGTTAGAAAAAGTTGTTCAATAATATTAAAGTATGAACTAATCACCAAGGTCTCATGAGAGCTGCAATGAAATATGGAAGGAATAGCAAATTAATAAGTTTATTCCTGAGAAGCAGAAATAACTGTGTTCTTTAGATCAGGGCTCATTTATTTTTTTATCATGATGTGAAATTATACTTGAATAAATTTACTTACCAGAAACATTTTTAATATTACAAATTTCTATACAAATAAAGCTTTTCCCCAAAATATTAGAACCTTTATACAAATGTATTAATGTGTAAATGTTTGTAAGGAAGACAAAAAGATTTTTGTAACCTAACAAGCATCATTTACTAAAATATTTAATGTCTGGTAATTCCATATTCATATTCTACACACAGCTACAACTCTTCATATCATGTTAGATTACAGAATTCTATACAGTTATTTCATTTCATCATCTTTTAACTAGTCTTTTACTATATTTTTAACATTAATGCAACTTTTCTAATAAGAATGTTTTATGAGATGTAAGTCTCCTTCATATCTAGTGACTAGGGAAGGACATCATTCTTTTCCTTAATCCTCTTGATTTAAGTCTTTGATTTATCGAATTTGAATTAGATAGTAGCTGAGCAAAAAATAAGTAAGACATTATTCTCAAGGTATAAATCATGTAGCAAAAGGTGTTGACAACTGAACCAAATCTGTTCATTGATATGTCTAGTTATCTGTCTAAATATCTAGTTTTTATTGCTAAATAATTCAGATAAAGCTAAAATTAAGAACATTAATTTTCTTTTTTTTTTTTTTTTTTTTTTTTTTTTTTCATGTAAACATTTTAAACAGAGATTCTTTTTTCTACACAAGCTTACACAAAACCTAGCTTGTTATACTCCATGTATGATGGATAAACACCATTTACTCAGGATATAATCTTACTTGCACATTTTATTAACTTTGTAATAAATACTTATTAAATAAAGAGAATTTGAATTGATGCATTTAATTTGCTGTACAAAGGATTATCAAATAAGTTTTAAAGTTTGAAAAAGGTAGCAAAATCAAATACTAAAGTTACTGCTATCATTCTTTTTTTATTTTTTAACCATGTATTTTTTTCCATTAATATTTTCATATTTGATATTTAGGGTATGGAAGAATGCTATGAAAAAGGTCTTGTCAAATCCATAGGCTTGTCAAACTTTAATAGTGAACAAATCAAGAGAATATTAGATAATTGTACTGTCAAGCCAGTAATGCTGCAGGCAAGTAAAGTAGTATTTCATTTAAAAATACATTCTACCATATTAATAAAAATTGTCATAACTTTATGTGCTTTAAATCTTTAGATATCTAGATTTTTTTTAAAAACTATAATAATGAAGATAATAAGAATTTTTTTTTTTATGAATTATAAGATCACAGTATGTAGTAAAAGTTTTAACATGGTTGGGATATGAAGGGGAGGCTAAGTGATTATTATAAATTAAATGTTAATACTTTAACAATAATTATAAAATTAATGTATCCGGTTTAAAAAACTTACATGTAGCAAGTTTGTTTAAAGTTTGTTAGTTTACTGTTTTGACTATAAGAATGAGCTTAGTTGAATAAACTTTAACTTTTCATATTTCTAAATGGTCTTTTTTTCTCAAATTTTAGGTTGAGTGTCATCCATATTTGAATCAAAACAAGTTGATTGATTATTGTAAGAAGCTTAATATTGCTGTAACTGCATACAGTCCCCTTGGTTCACCTGACAGGCCATGGTATAAAATGTTTAAAAATATTTTTATTCATTTGAACTGTTATGGATACCCAAAGTTTACATAATACTACTTGGTCTTTTTAATTTGTAAATTTTGTGAAGATTTATTAAGATTTAAAAAAGTTTCACAAATCATTGGTAATTTAAAATTATATAAAATATGTTTACAACTGTGTATTTTTGCATGTTATTTTTTTTTTTTTTTTTTTTTTTTTTTGTCATAAAAAAAGTTGGTAAACTTTTACAGCTGGTTCTGATGAGTGGTTCTTGTTACTTTAATTTTTGAAAAGAGGATTATACATGCAACATGCTGAAAATTAATTCTGCCAGTTACAAGAAATTAAGCCCCTATCATATTGTATTTACTTGCCTGGGCTTGCTGGGCAAGGAGATGCCTAAGCAGCTAGACTACTGAAGTAAACGGTCATGACACATTGAAGAGAATGGCGTGTTTGGAAAAGAACTTAGCTGTTTTTTTTAAGACCTCGGAAAATATGTTTCTCACTCAGAGGCAGAAGATACATTGAAACATGTGCTGGTACAGGGTTGGCCCTACATTGATATGCAGAGATAAATTCTTTCCCTGAGAAAATAGCTTAATCAACAATATTAGAAATCAGACAGGAACTTGGATCATTGTAGGAGTGAGATATTGAGATAGCTGGAAAATATGAAGAGTGGGCAGAAAATTTGCTTTTATTGCAGAGAAAGCTTTGGGAAAGGGGTTGGAAGAATTTTAAGTCTCCAACACTCCTTTTTAATAAGATTTTTTGTGCCTGGGAAAGTAGATTTGGAGGAATAAGAATGTGAAAATGAGAATTTTAGAGAGATATTAAAGTGTAATAATTTTGATATGTTACATACATATGTCATAATCTGTAATTTAACAGTAGAACTGCAGGAGGGGTCGTTTTGACACCAAAACTATTTTGTGTTTAACATATTTACTCTTTTTCAGATAGTAATAACAGATTTCTGTTATTAATCAATTCTGTTATTTCTGTTATAAATTTTTATAAAAATATTTCTGAAGATACATTTTGAAAATATATTTTAATGAGTATTATATTTCTGTTATTACTATCTGAATAAAAAAAAAAATTGTTAAGAAAACTCAAAATAATTTTTTGGTCAAAATGACCCCTCCAGCAGTTCTAGTGTCAAGCAGCTAGCATTTGGAAATTTGTCTCTTCTCCTACTTATAGAATTATAATAAATATATGTGGTAAAAATGTTGCAAAATAAGATCGTTAATAATGCTGATCCTAATTAGAAAATGATTGCTAAATTAAATCAATTTATATGGTAATGTTTAAATGCAACTTGTAACTTGTAATTCAGTAATGTTTACTGACTTCTTATTAATTTTAATATAACATTAGAAATATTAATTTTTCTTAAATAATTATAAATAATAAATATTACAGTTTAAAACAGTGTTTGAAATTTATTTATTTGATGTGCAAATTTTTTAATTATATGTCTGTGCATTAGGAATGAAGTATATATATGTCTTTGTACTACACTATTTTTATTAAAACTGTGCTATTTAAATTTTCCATAATTATAGAAAACATAAAGTTAAGGATGTAGCAAACTGATAATAAAATCATGAGTCAAAAATTTTCTCCCTCTTAAGGCATTTTGTCCTATTACATAACTATATCTTAAATTCCAAATGAGCAATATTAGCCCTCATGTTGCAAAAAAAGTAGACTGTAGCACTTCAGACCAAACCAAATGAGCAATAACATTTTTCTGATTAAGAATAATATAAATAGGAAATTAAAATATGGAATTTTGTAATTAGTCTTTTTTTTAATTATATATATTTTTTGGTGGGGAGGTGTAATCATTTAAATTTTGATTTTTTTGTCATTATGTTAGGTAACCTGAGTGAATTTGGTATTTTTTAAATTAACATTCTTTTCTTAAGCACATTAAATTCTAAATTGCTTATTTAATACGATAATATTTATTACTCCCTATTTTATAAAATATCATTTCATAGATTCAGAGCCATTTGATTTCCTCCTCTTTCTTTACCTCTTATTTGTCAGGGTTTCTTTTTATTTGAATTAGAAATATTTTCCTGTTACTAGGGTGAAACCTGATGAACCATCTTTAATGGAAGATCCTAGGATTAAATCATTAGCTGACAAGTATAATAAATCTACAGCCCAGGTATAATGAAAATCTTTTTTTACCTTCAAATTGTAATTGAATTAATATATATATTTTTTAATAATCACCTTTTCTCTTCCAGATCTTGTTAAGATTTAATGTTCAGCGAGGTGTTATAGTCATTCCTAAAAGCGTTGCAGAAGAAAGAATTCGAAATAACTTTGAGGTATATAATCTTTAATTATTCTTTATGGCACAAATTTTATTCATTTATGCAAGCTATATGACTTGTGGATCCAAATTCTCTTAAATGGATTATAAAAGAAAATTCTGGTAAAACTTAAATTACTTCTCATTTAAAGAAAATGTTACATAGCTCTTTTGTTACCATCAAGACGCATGTTCTCTAGTCATTTTAAAATCACTATATGGGGAGAAGATGTGTGGAATGAGTACTTGCCCTTCTGATGGTCATTACCAACACTTTCAATTTAGCGTGATTTCTACAGAATAAATAGCAGCAGAGTCTTTCTCTATATAATTTTCTCTGGCTAGTCAGTCAAAGCATAGGACTTGGTATACTTTAGTAGCCATTTTTCCCATTGTTTGTATTATTTTTTACAAAATTTCTTTGGGATAAAGATGAAAAACTATAGTTTTTCATGTCATATTGAATTATTACATTACCCTCCAAGGTGCCATTTCAAACCCTTACTTTCTTGGAGTCAAGCTGCACTGTGTAAGTTTCTAATAATCTTTACAATACCCCTGGGATATGTATTTGATACCAGTAGAACACATATAATATTGAACCCTCCTCCCCCTGAACTTCCCCTCCAGCATCTTATGAATCTTTGTGTTCTAGTTAATTTACTAAAATGCAGAAATATGTCCCTTAGTTTAGTTAATTAATACTCTAATTTAGCAGTTTTCAAACTTCTTTCAGTGTAGCATACCTAGTATATGTTTGGGGCACTCAGTTTGCAACCTCTTAATCCTCTACTTCAGCAAAACTGCTGAAGTAGGGACTTAGTACTTCTACTTAAAGATATCATATGTGGTCAGAAAGGATTTTACCTTATACTATAATTCACAGACCTGCTAACTTTTGAATATCTAAAATAATAGCACACTAGTTGGCATTCAAGGTCAGACAAGAGTGCACCATTTCTCCCCATAAATGTTTTATTTTATAAGTACTACATCCGTAATCCTTCTCCTCACTTGGATTTAAAAGTTCTGAATCTAGTTAGCTACTAAATTTAATCTGTTTTTATTGATTTAAAAATATGTAAACTTTATTTTTAATTTTTCATTATGTGCTATGAAATGATTATATTTTATGCCATAATTCGCAGACCTGCCAACTTTTGAATATTTAAAATAGTAGCATAGTATAATTTGCACTCAAGGTCAGGCAAGAGTGGACCATTCCTCCCAATGAATGTTTGATTATAAGTACTAAATCCATGATCCTCTTTCGTCACCTGGATTTTAAAGTTTTAAATTTAATCTATTTTTGTTGATTTAAAAATTTGTAAACTTTATTTTAATTTTTTATCTTTTATTTGATTAAAGATACAGCTAGGAACATGCGACTTATTTTTTGTTCCATGTCAACTGATAAGGACAAGAGCTGTAGAGAAACTTGACTCATATACTTAGTTGCGTGCTGCTAGAATCATAGTAGAGGCATGTTGCTTTTAAAGGATAGAGTTATTAAAGCTATGATTTTATCTCATCCTGATTTAGGGTGATGTTATCCCACCATAGTTATGTTAAATTTGATTTAGAAAGTTTTTTGCAGATTTCCTTATTTATTTTGTAAATATAATTATTCATTTTGTTTTTGATTTTATTCATTTTTTGATCAAATGCAATGTAATTTATTTTTATACATATGTATTTTATGTCAAAAAGCTTGAAAGATTGTATTTTTTGGGGGCCAATTTTTGAAGAATCATAATTATTTGCTAAATTCATAACATTGTAGATTTTTTTTCTAACAGTCAGTTCATCTGAATTCATTAAGTTGTTATGCTTTTTTACCCAATCAACTGAAATGATGAGTTCTACACATAAAGTTGCTATGGGATTTAAATGATGAGCTCAGCTCCTAAATGCATACTGCACTATATAGATACATGGAGTTTAGTTTCTAGCTAATAAACAGTTCTTAAAGGTACTTTGAAACAAAGAACAGCCCATGATGTTTAAAGTAGGATGTATTCATATGTGATGTCATTGGTTAAACTGTTTTATTCAGACAGGCACAGTCATACTGAGGATGGAGCTAAAGGTGTAAGCATCTCTGAGTCTCTGATCTTGGGGTGTGATAGCTCTCCAAGATTCGAAAATTTTTAAGTATATATAATGGTAGTAGAGTGAGAAAGAACAGTAAATAAAACAGCTCATGGGAAAGATCTTATGGGATTGCATAAGGAATAATTTTGATTTTAACAACTGTCTGTGTATTTCAGAGCTGCAAATTGTTGTAAGTCAAATCAAATTTTAGAAGATCTGTTATGTCTATTTTATTTGTTCTTTTTAATGGACAAATTAAAAACATTTATTAAATAAATACAACATATTAATAAGCTTTTTCAAATGTATGTTTGTCTGCTAAATATAACTTGGTTTTCTTTAGTCTTAATTTATTTAACCAATTTAGCTATTTAATTTTAAACAAATGCTATAATTATATTTTAGTTGACATTTTGTATGATGATCACTTTAATTAGAGAAACCTCAGGATTTCTATCCTAGTCCTTGATAGCTGTATTCCACCACTCTAAACAGATGCACAGGCAGACATAATTCCAAAAGTGGTTTGTTCTGAGTGCTTTAAAAAATTTTTTTCAATGCATTTCACATTTTAAAAACATTTTTGTGTTTTTGATTATTTGTAAGTTATAAGAAATTGTTACTAATATTTTAAGACTTATTATCTGTAACTTTTGTAGATATTTGATTTTGAGCTTACTAATGAAGAAATGTCAAGCATTAGTGACTTCAAAGAAAAATACCGTTATTGCCATCTTAATTGGTATGAAATTTTCTTTCATTTGCCATTTTATTTCATTGTTTTTTATGTATACTGTTTTTTAACTCTTTATCTGCATTATGTTGAAAGAAGTAATTTTTTATACTTTGAAAAATAAATTTTGTGAACTTACAGTCATTAAGTTCTAATGAGATTTTTTCAGTAAAATTGTTTAATAGTTCTACCTTGTATTGATGAAATAAATGTATTATGTTAGAAGATTTACTTATTTTATACTCTCACTCGAAAATATGGTTATTTAAATTTTTTTACATATTCAAATGTATGATATACATTTACAATTGTAATTATTTAGAAAAATTCAATTTGTAAAGTAATTATAAATCTCTTATAATTAAATCTTATAATGAATAATTGTATTTTAATTTAACAATAATGTGGATAACTCATCAGCATCTATGGAACATTTTTATTGTCAATTAATCAACATGTTATATTGATTATAATTGTCCCTCATGTTGAAATTTTGTTAACATTGAGAATTTGGTAGGAATTGTGCTTACATTGTAGCTTCTAGATAAGATTGCAATGTTAGAAAAGCATAGTCAAGCTTTTCTATGTTTAACATATAAAATCCTGCATTTTACACATTCAGTTATTTTGTCAATTATATTTGAAGCTGTGTGTTGTAAGGATTGGATAAGGATAAAATAAAATTAAATGCATTAAAATTTGATTTATTTGGCATCTGTGATTTAAATCATGTTGATTAACAATCTCTAGAGCCTTATGGAAAAACATAGTCAGATAAGTAGGGTTTTATTTATATTTTTTTAAAAATTGGTTTGTATTTGCAGTTTATATGAAATTAAGATTTTATTACTGAAATTACTCTTTACAGATGATTTGCAAAGGACTTGATCATTATTTTTATTAAAAGTTTGACATTTTCTAATGGTAGCGAATGTTTTTAATTTTCCGAAATATGCAATTTTCTTTCTGTCATTCTTTTTTAATGTATATCAATTATTGCAGCACCATCTGTTTATTAGTACTTTAATTACCAATTATTTAGATTTTAAAAAATTGAAATATTGCTTTTTTAAAAAAATCCCATATATCTTAAGAAATTTCTACCATGTTTTTGGGTGGAGAAAGTACAATTTTTCCTTCCTTTCTCTGAAGTGTTGCTTTTTTTTATTTTAGGTTGAAGAATGATGTCAATTATCCATTTCACTTAGAGTTTTGAACTTTTTGAACTGAAGATTTCAATAACTGACCTACAGATTGTTATACATATTTCTTTTTTTTTTTTTAATTTTCATATTTATTAACTCTGCCCATTTATGTGCTAAATTGTTTCATAACCAATTAAATTCTGTCAACACTTTTTTTTCAATTTTTTAAAAATATAAATTTGGAATTGCAATAATAAAGTATTTTTCAAAATACTGCTTCTTTTATTTTTATTAGCTTTAAAAAAAGTTGAAACACCTTAAATGTACTGAAATTTTAAAAACAGATTACTTTTAATTTTTTTAAAAAACTTCTATTTGGGACTTTTATAAAACTATTAAAACATTTTTTACTTGTGATTAAAAATGCATATAGGCTGTGAATTTCTGGATCTTGAATGCAAACTGTTGGATCAAGCATAATATTTGATAACTCCCAAAAGCTGCATATGATCAGTGACTGAATTACAAAAAAGGGAACCCTGTACACAAAGGAAAATCATTGTCTCCATGGGCATTAAAGCAATGGCATTGTAGTAATAGTTCTTTAAAATTAATGTAAACTTTGATGCCTAGTCTTAATGTCCATTTTATGACACCATTAAAATAATTTGTCTTGTATCCAATTCTAGTACTTGTCTAAATCAAGTGATAACTGTGGTTGGCCATTGAAGATTATTAAGAAATATTAAAGTTATCTTAACTCTTTAAGAACAACATATTGAAATTTTGAATGTTCTCAGATTTTCAACTAAATATTCTAAACTATGCATTTCTCCCTTTCCTCAGTTTTGTCAAGCCATCAATCTAGTAAACAGAGTTGCACCCACTGCATTCTTAGTATTTATTTCCTTCCCTATTGTAAACTCCTGAAGGAGAACAGTGTCTGCTTGAAAAATCCATTATCAGCATTACTTGCTGGTGTCAGCAGTCATATCAGTTCAGGGGGAAACTAGTTTTATTGGGTTAAGTCTCAGAGGTGCTGGCTATTATGGCATCAAAGGGGATTTATAAAGTACTTTTCTCTTGTGTAATTAGATATTGGAGTTGTTAAAAATAATTTGAATGCTGTTTCAGCATTTGCATTTTTATATTTTTATTGTTGAAAATGAAATTTTAAATTATTATATTTGGTAAATACTTCAAAAATAGAAGCAGGATGGGCACATATGCCAAATTCTACACTGTTAATAAAACTCTCACTTTGACAAGTATAAGGATTTCATGAAGTCACATGAGATTTCTCTCAAGTTTAATCTTATTTAGGAAAGGCGAAGGAAAGTTTGCTCCTCAGTTCATACATATCTCAGTGGCGACTGGTGATTTATTTAAATAGAGTTGTAGAAAACGTGTATTGCAAATTAAATACGCATGTTCCACGTAACTTACAATTTAAAACATATTTTTATTTCATATGTTACAGAAAAGCAATGCATTAAGTTCTTCTAAGGGGAAAATGTAATATTTCATTTTACTTTGGAATGCAATAAAACTATAATGTTATTGACACTATATCTTTGAACATTATTACAAAATAGTTTAGCACAGTTTTTGTAAATTAAATCTAAACTTTTTTTTAAGGTGAACAAGGTAATGTTTCCACTGATTTGAGATATGTTATCATGCTTTTTCATATAAGAACTTAGCTAGGGCACTTATTTTGTCTGTGCTAATAGTTCATTAAAATGTCAACTTACTTTAGAATTGAGAAATGATCTATTAATTTAAGCAGTGGCAATTTGAATAGTAATAGTAATTAGCAATGGTTGTAGCTTCAAAAATAAAGTTATCTGTAATAATTTCAATAAAATTAATGGCACCAGTCATATTTCTGAAATAATTTTCCTTTCTAAAAACAATATTCAAAATGCAATTGTATTATTCCCAAAACTCTGATTTTATTAAATTCCATCTTAACTGTTTACACAAGTTCCTAATATATATATATATATATATATATATATATATATATATATATATATATATATATATATATATATAATAAAAAAATTTAGCAAAAAAATGGGAAAACTAATTAATCAAATGTAGTAAATGAAGGGAAATTTTGGGTGAGAGTTGGAATAATTGTCTTTTCTCACAACATTCCTGATGATGAGTTTATAGCTAGAAATGCATCTTAGTTTATCACCATACACATTAGTTTACTTGAAAAACTTATGATAATGGTATCAAAAATATGTGAAAAATTCAATTGTATTTCAGTGGATACTAAACAGAATTATTTTATCAAACTTGAACTCATTTTTTTTTTCAAACATTAGCCCTAAAAATTCAGTTGCATGATTTAAAATTAAATTAACAATTTTTTTAATTCTTTCACTATAAGTCAATTTTGATCTACTACTTAAAGCTGTTTATGAACGGATATAAGCTACCATGCCAGCAACGGGTTTCAAACCAGTAGATTTCAGTTTTGAAGAGCAGCACCCTACCATTTAGCATCTCCCTGCTCTGCTCAGAGATCGGAAAGTTGTTTAAAATGGATAACAGGATTTCAACTTACACAGACATAGAATTTGAGTTCTAATAGAATACTAGCAAGTTTGCCCGTGCTTCGCTACGGTGAACTTAATATATTACTTTTAAACAAAGATTTATTTTTCGTGAATAACTCTCTAAATTCGTCACAGTTCAGTTCGAGTCATTGGCATGTTTATATATTTCTATCATAAGCGTATTATAACATTATTCAGTTTTTATAATCGAATTTGTCTTATATTAAATTTGCTCAAACTTTTTTTATTGTAAAATATAAGCTTAACCCTAAATTGCATTACTGTATTACTACTGTACGTTGATTAGCAAAGTTAACAGATCTTGCCATATTACGTGATAGAATAGGAAGCACAGGTTTTGACAGCAACAGTGCTAATTTTGTTGGTAGTAATAAATGTTTTCCAAAATTAAGGAAATTTATGACAAACCACATAGTTTTGTATGAAACAGAAACACACATTCATATCGACAACCATATGAATATGAAGATAACTATATAAAATGATAGGTTTTATTTGGCCATGAGAGTCACTGAAATTTGTACTTTTTGTACTTAGAATATTGTTGATATGCATTTCATTGTAACATAAAAATGAACCAAGAATTAAATTTAAAATTAGTTCTCATATAAAAATGCTATAATTTGCGTCACATAGAAATGAAAGTGAATCACTTTATATCTCAAATTTCAGTTCAAATCGAATAGATACTAAGCAGACGATTTTAAATAATATAAAATAAGAAATGAATAAATGAAATATTTAAATGAATGACGTCATAATGATAGAAAAATATCATTTTCGCCTATTTATTATGTGATGAATTGAACATTTTAATCTCCTGCTTTTAACCGTGGAAAACTGCGTTTAAAACAATTACTTGGGATGACGTCACATTGCTAGAAATATTGCTTCTTTCCCTTAGATATGATGCGATAAATTAAAAACTTAATCGTTTGCGTTTAACCGGGGAAAATAATGCTTGGAATAATGACATGAAATGCTCGAAAAAGGAAGGAATGAATTTCGAACGTTGAAAATTTACAAAAACCTTCCCAGGGATATACCTAAACATTTCCCAAATTTTCACGGCGATTGGATGCATAGTTTTTGAGTCTATTGAGTACAGACAGACAGACACACACAAATTCATTTTTATATATATAGATAAGTAGAAGTGCTGTTCTAAAGATTACATTCTCAGTAAAGTCCTCTGTGTTTTTTTTGTCATTGTTGATAAGGAAGATTTTGGCTACTGTAAGATCCATGAGAACTGAAATTGAGACTCACATACCATTTTATTTTTAATTGTTATGTGATGGATTGTATTTTCTTTATCCTCTTAATTCTATAAGAAAAGAGTTATTCGACAAAATGAAAAATGGTCATTTATTTCTCAGTATTTTCAGAAATTAGTTCAGTATTTGAAGAAAAATTTGTATATTTGCATGTGTTTTTGTTTTATTACAATATTTTAATTTTAGAATAATTGTCCTAAATTATTTTAAAATAGGACATGATTGCAAGCAAGAGAAAAATGTGTTGAAAAATTAGTGATTTTTTAAAATATGTGTTGGGGGAAGGTTGCAATTTTCATTATATACAGATTTGTGGTTTTGTTTGTATGTATGCCTGTGGATTGAATAATTTTATTTTTCTATTTATTAAATTTTGGCAATTTATTAGTAAGTTGCTATATATCTTAATTTTGCATAGCAATATACAATTATCATTACATGCACATAATTTTTATTATTAAATTTTGATATAATTTTATGACAAATAGTATTAAATACATATTGTGTTGAAGTCTGAGTATGTGTATGTAAGAGAAGAATTTATTTGAAATGTCTTCCACCTTCCAAATATATCTGAGTATCATCATATTAACCACATTACAACTTAGAACTTGACTTATGATCAGTAATCTCAAATGAAACTTACAACTTGTATTGTTACAGAATAACAGAAAAGGTTGTTCTTGTATGAAACTTAACGTTTGTTTGTCAATTACTATACTAAAATTGGTCGGTAGTTTTAAAAATCTGTCAGTATTTTTACAGTTGGTCAATAAATTTAGTATTTTCAAGCTTCTGATATTTCATCCATGGGTGTGTTACATGTTTGAGTAATATGAAAAGTCTAGTTATAATGCATTTAGTAATATGCAGCAGGAAACAGAACTGTGCTTCAAGTTGAAAATTTATTGCTTTAAGTAAATTAGTGTTACTATCTTCGTTGTATAAAAGAAGCCTGATCTCTTTAAAGTCCATATGTATTGAGGTGAAGTTAAAAACAGTTCTTTATTTTACAGTTTTTAATGTTGTTATACATTTAATGTTATGATTCATTTAAAAATTATCTACAAGAACATAATATTTGGAAAACCCTCCCGGATTTATTCAGTTATTCCTAGGAAAAACTTATTTGCCTGGAAACTTTCGGAAATTTCCGAAAACTAAGAATAAAGAAGTTTTCAAAATTACGAGAAATTTATTCTTAACACATTGTATGTGAGACGTATGCGTAGTACGTTTTCTGATGATTGATACTTGTACTAGTAAGGGTTAGTTTGCAACATGGTTTGTTTGTGGGTACAAAAATAATGCTATATACAGTAAAACGAAGCCGAATGTTCTTGTCTACTACATAGATTTGGGAAAAATTTAGAAAAATAAAAACTAGTTTTTACATCAGTCGATGCAGAACCACAGAACGGGAAGGTTGATTAAAAAAATCAATTTAGATTTAAAATTAACTTTTTATTTATCCTTGCAAAAATGATATATATATATATATATATGTATATTTATATATTATATATATTTGTATTTATAAATATATATTTCTTTATATATTTCAATATAAAATACGAAAAGTTGTTTAACAAATTAAATATCTATCTCAATAATCTATTGAGATTTAACTGAATAACTAAATTTACGCGCAAAACGCCTGCTCCCGGAATTTGCCCGCTGCGAAATGTACCCGCACACAATGTGTTAACAATATGAAGAAAATGATAATTGAATTACTTTAGTTTCTCCTTTGAACTAACAAATAAATAATGAAAAAAATGCATAACTTAAAATTTGTTTTCGGGTTGGTTCATATTTAGGTAACATTGTCTAATCTATTTCGAAAACGAATTTATATGATAGCTAATGACTTAAAATTTAAAAAAAACACAAACTTGCCACATCTATCGTCCATTCGAATTTTTAAAATAATTCAAATATTACTGAGAAACATGAAAAAGACTAAATTTTGACTGAAGATAGAATAAAGAACCAGAGCAATCATCATAACTATACATTTTTTATTTATTGTTGATTCATTTTAACTACCTTTTCCCCTCAAAATTTCTAACGTTTCTAGTATCTTCCCGAAATTGCCGGGTTTTGGAAATACAATGCAGCCGAACGAAGGCCGTATGAGTAAAGCGCTGATGTTCGGTATCGGAGTGCGTAGATTAGAATCCATTTGCTGGCATGGATGTTCACAGCTGTTTGGAATCAGCTTTAAGCAGTATTACCGATCTCATTAGCTCTCAAGCACCAAAGCAGAAAACGGTAGCTCTGCAAACCAAACTACATTGTCGTGGTGTGCTGAGATACAGAGAAACGGTCGCATAGGCAGTAAAAGTAACATAAAATTTGAACCACTCAATAGGGCAAAGTGCATACAATACTGCAGAACAGGTTGGTTTGGTTTGGTTTGGAGTGCTACGGTCTACTTTTTTGCAACACGAGGGCTAATGAGACCGGGACCTACAGTTTAATGCCGATTCCGAACGACTACGAACATCCATGCCACAGTGGGATTCGAACCCACGAACTCCGGTACCGAAGGCCAGCACCCTAACCAATCGGCCATCGTTCGGCAATACTGCAGAACAGTGCATATTATATAGTGCAGAGGTTCCCAACGGGGACAGTACTGCCCCGCACTGGACATTGAAGCTTTCATTCGGAACGTTAGCGGGTTCACAGATAAATGGGAGGAAGCAATCAAGGGGACATTCAATAGACGTAATATATATAAAAATAATCAAATCAATCGAACAATATTATATTTTATCATGCGATATATTTTTTCAATTATAAATTTCGTAAATTTCACTACAGGCCGCCACGTGGCCACCCCTGGGTTAGTGTAGAGAGGTATAAATTGCATTTCTATCCTGATATTTGGCTGAACTTCAATTCAATATAGCCGAACGATGGCCGAATGGTTAGGGTGCTGGCCTTCGGAACCGGAGTTCGTGGGTTCGAATCCCACTATGGCATGGATGTTCGTAGCCGTTCGGAATCGGCTTTAAGCAGTAGGTCCTGGTCTCATTAGCCCTCGTGTTGCAAAAAAGTAGACCGTAGCACTCCAAAACCAATCAATTCAATATAGTAACTAGTTTACCGTCTTAGAATAGGAACATTATTGAACGCAAAGATTTACGAATTATGTTAACGAAATTGGAATCCGACATTAATAAATTGTTAAAAAAGCTTCAACCATCTTATTAATATTTTTTATTACTTATTGATTTTATGCTTATTAAAATTTTAATTAATAATATCTTTTCTAAAACTGGTGAAAGATCTAATTGATTTCTACTTTTTGTTTCCTAATAGGTAGGCTGGTAAAATAAATAAAAATATTTTTTTTTTTTGAACGCAGCTGGCAATACAGGTACTGTGTGCCTTTATGCCATTACAAGGTTGCGAAGCTGTTACCCATTTAACACCACCCGAGGAACACGTGTAGCTTAAGGTATGCTACGGACCCGAATAACATTACCCCCGCTGGGTCCTCGTAATTTAAAAGCAGGGTCCAAGTAGAAGACCCCCACTCTTGGCCTGCCAGCCCCAGTAGTATCGTTTGAGAACTTGAAGGACATTGTGACCACGAACATATTTTACGTGCCCCAGTGACCTTTAACGAATACGCGGATCAGCTCCGAACCCGCAATCTCTCAGTTACGATTTCACTACCACGGCTCAATAAAAATAGTATTGCAACATTACCTTAATATTTTGTATAATTTACTGTTATGAAAAAGGCGACATTTTTTTGCTTGTAAAGTGGTGGTGGTCCAGAAAAGGTTGGAAACTCCTGGTATGATGGTTATCTTGCTTCCAATCAGTGAGTTTGGATTTGAACCAAAGTAAAGCATGTATTCGTGTGGTCCCTTCATACGGAGCGATGTTGACCCCATAAAATGTCAAGTCCGTAGAGCTAGGGGGTGAATGTTTAAGAACAATGCACTCCTGCACTAAAAATTACGCAATGCTTTGTTACATTACAAAAACATTTCGCACATTTTTCACTGACATTTTTAGCCTTCTGCTCACTTCACATTAAATTTGTCTAAACAATATTTTTCTACCCATGTAAACTCAAAACAGTGCTAAAAAACGGAACTTTTTAAAAGTAACCAGGAGCATTAGTATAAAACAGGACAGTCCAGCCTAAATGACTTGGCGGATTGCACTGAAATGCTTTTTATTCCGGTGAAACGCACATTATATAAATTTATATATATATATATATATATATATATATATATTATATATATATATATATATATATATATATATATATATATATATATATATATATATTTACATATATAATGCCAGGATTTAAATTATAGATTAATTTTAAAAGATTTTAATTAGGGATTCTTTACTGAGAGTGACGCGGCATGAGGAGTTAGCCACATAAATACGGCTCACGCACAGTGATCTGTGCAGAGAGCAGTGTGCACATTTCCGCAGACAGAGCTGTGGCTACCCGAGGCAGCTAAGCCTGCCTTTGTTAAAGTTAAACACCAATGTATGACGCCATTGAAGATGACTGATGAGTAGTGTGCTCTGAGATTTGAATAAAGCTATGAAAATGTACTCAGGACTCAAAAACCCGGAATTTTGAAGAGGTGGAAATAAACCCGGGAATTTTGGGGAATAAACCCGGAACTTTGGAAAGAAATCATTTTAACAATGTTTACATTTATTTTTTCAACGGAGGCTATTGAAGAACTAGCATATTATTTCTAACAGATTTTTTATTTTTTTTTTTATTTTTATCAATACACACACACACACACACACACACACACATATATATATATATATATATATATATATATTCAAGAAATAATAGCAATAAGCATTTAAATTATTTTATAGTAGTACTTATGTAATTAATTATCCTGTTAGTCTTATCAAACACATAACTAGTTGTTTCAATTTTAATTGCTAATATAATAATTATATACATTATTTATTATGTAAATTTCTTTATGTTAAACTTCTTCCCCTCCTTTTATAATATAAAAGTAAATATCATAAAATTTAAAATAATAGTTTATTTTTTGTAATGCATATATCATTTAAAGGTGTAATCAAATGACAATGTTGCATTTTGTATCCAATTACTACACACTCACACATTAGATATATATATATATATATATATATATATATATATATATATATATATATATATATATATATATATATATAATATACAGAGAGAGAGAGAGAGAGAGAGAGAGATGTTATCCAAGAAAAATAATGATTTATGGGTTTTGTGACACTACAGATTATTGCCTAATATTTATGTAATAATAAAAATATTGGATATTTCTTAAAGGAAAAATATACTCATACTTTTATTCTAAACATGATACCTTGCCAAATATAGTTAGTTAATCCCAATTATTCAATTTTTTGGCTGTTTGGCTTCCTTACATGTTTATTCATTACAGTTGCCAGTTAACTATAAATATCAAATCATTTATGAAATGTAAAAATTGTCTTGTGCGATTAGGATAAAAATAAACAAAATGCTTCAAAATTCCCATGTTTTCAAAATTTTCAAAATTCCCTTCCCAAAAAACCCTGTTTTTTCCCGGGTTTAAACCGGGCTTTTTCCACTACTCACAGCTCTACTCAGGACTGTAGTGTCATTTAGTGGAACCTGATAATAAATAAAATCTGTTTATCTGTAAGCTACAATAATGGGGGTTATCCCTTTTGCAGAACAGCATGTGAATATCGCAGTGTACATAAACCTTCTGATCCGTGAGTTAATCCTCGTGTAGTTAAAAAGTATACCGTAGGGCTCCAAACAAAACAAAGCCTACATTCATGGAGGACGAATGCAAGTAAACTATGGACTTACAGTGACTTCTTTAATGGTTATACAGTGGACTCCGCTTAATGTGATATTTTTTATATAAGAGTATTATGAGTAAAAAATGCCTAGCAATAAATTTTCCAGATTGAAATATTTAATAACAAATGTTTTATGAAAATAAAATCTGTGTATCTCTAAGCAACAATTGAATTGAATGTAAAATATGTTATCGATCGCTTATTGTTATCGAAATCACTTTGTCTCGATTTTCTCTATTCAATTGTATGTCAAAATTATCGTTTTATGTGATTATTACATCGGTTAATGTTATCAGTTTTCGAACCTCATTTTAACTGGCAAAAGAATATTCACAATGTATTCAGAAGGAACCCATCCTTTATTTTCCTTCGCTGTTCTTTGAATTTTTTAAAATTCTCCCTCTTCCACCTAAGAAATTGGGGAATGAACAGAGTGGGGTATTACACGTTCCTGAAAATTTTCAGAAATAAGCACACCCTGCTGGTGGTCAGTGGTTGTCAGATAAGTAGAAAGCAACACATTCTTATCGGAACTGAGAAGGAACGTATTCACATTTTATACATTGCTCGCTTACATGCAGCTTGTCGATATGGAAGCCAGAAAGCGAAATGATTTAACGTTAAAACAAAAGATCGAAATTTTAAATCGTTATGACTGGTTCATTATGATTACGAACAATTTATCAATGAGCTTCTTAGAAAAAATTGTAGAGTGAACAATTGATCAATTTTTTAAAATTTTGCATACAATTCTGTTTTAAAGGATAATATACATAAAAGCAGGATAATATAATGTAAGGTGTGTTTTTTCATTTTGTTTTGAAATTTAGTACCTGTGAATAAAAGGAAGGGGGGGGGGTAAATTTATCTAATTTTAAATATCGTTTATTGTTATCAATCGGTTATTATTATTAAAATCAAGGTGTCCCAAACTGATCACATTAAGCGGAGTCCACTGTATTACAATAAAATACATTATTCGCATTTTATAATATACAGGGAGAATGAGAAAGCGCACATCTCTCCTTCAGTTTCTCCATAAAAATTGACCCTCTTCTTGAGCGGTAAATCAATCGACTTGGTCTAAAAAAGTAGGGAGGATTTTGAAAGGAGACAGACCAACTCTGGATCTCAATCTTGCAGCTCAAAGTTATTGCAAGCAAACTATTTCGAACACCGAAACTCTGGTGATCCGTCGTGCTTAAAAATGTGTGTTCTATGACCTTCCTAAAAATCATGGGTTCTAATAAAAAAAAAAAATACGATTACTTAAAGTTAAAGTTTATTAATAAAAAAGGGCAGTGTAACAAATGTACTTCGCCATAGCACCGTGCTGCCACCTGTATAAAAACACACACGTAAGAGAAGTCTTCCCCAAAAGAAGTCAGTTGGCCTTACGGACTTCGGAGGCGCTGCAACCCTTTGACCTCCCCAGGTTCTAATTGTATTAACTATTTGGAATTATGTATATTTTGTTTGTTTAACTTTATTTTTATTTTTTTCTTTAATTGTTTTGTATGCAAGCTAATATTTTATGTTATTAAATTTTATTTGCACTGAAAAGATGTTTTTTATCGAACCCCACCCTCACAATTATAGCTTAGCCACAAAAAATTGGCGCCCAAACGTGGTGGCCTTCCAGTCCTTAAGACCAGCTAGCTTTTTTTAGCATTTATTTTATTAAGGAAAAGTCTTCATCCTGAAGAGTGACTACAAGAATTTTTGTATGAGTGACTACAAGAATTTTTGTATTTTCATCCTGAAAACTGATTCCTCGACGAAAGGAAAGGTAAGTTCCGTTTTCGTTATGTCGTTATCATCATGATACTCGAAATAGCTTTTAAAAGCTGAAATTAAAATTAGAAGTTCACTGGGATCACCCTGATCCAGACAAATTTAATTTTATTAAGTCATCCCGACTTTAAAATAAAAGAGTAAATAATTTTATGGAATAAGGTTAACTCAACTTTATCTTGATTGTATAATCGCAAGTACAGTTTATTTAAATTTAAATTGTCACAACTCGTGATGGTTTGGAATGTTAAAGTAAAATAACAAATTTTCAATAGTGTTATTGATTTTGGTGAGCTGAAATTTTTGAAGAATTTAAATTTTGGTTTTGTTTCTTAAGACATTTTTGCGTTTCTAACGTTATTATATTATATTATCACACCCTGTGATATTATTGTCTGAAAGTCACCATATTGCAAATAGAAATTAAGTTTCATTGTGTATTTAAGTGTAGAAATGTATATTTAATGCACACAAAGGATTTATTCACGAGACTGAAAGTGTGTTTTGAGTAAAACTTACAAAATGGGAATTGAAAACTGTGTTTTAAACCCTTGCATATTGCGTTTGTAAACCATTGTATTGTCTTAAAATCATGCTTCATTGAAAATATAGCATGAAAATAGATATGTATGCAAATACTTTATGTAGTGAAATATTGAATCTATCCTGGTATTGTATAGTTTCGTTTCTGATAAGCCTTTTCTCTTCCGAGAAAATCGATGAGTCAGCACTGATTGTATGTTGTTAAAACCAGAAATCAGTTTAGAAAGAGATTCCAGTTAATATGTGTTTTTTTTTTTCTCTTTTCTTCAAAACAGAATAAATTATTCTTTTAGACTATTTCTTTCGTGTGAATAAATGTCATTTTTTTCTCTTTCTTTCTTTTCTTGAAGAAATCAAATTGTATTAATGTTCTGCACGGGTATATGTTATTTTAGTACCATTTGAATGTTAATGAAAAGTGTCAGAATTAGTGTGCTATATGAAAAGTATATATTTTGAGTAAATGAAAGAGATATGTTTTAAAGAGTTGTGAATTTAAGAAAGAACTTAAATCATTTCACAAATTAAATTTTTTTCACCTGTGAGTAAAGAAAGAAATAGGGGTGTGTGTTTTTTTTTAAAAATAATAAAAAAAAAACAAAAAAAACAAAACAAAAAAAAAAAAAAAACTTTATAACCATCATGGCAGCATATCTCCATCGAGCTAGAAAAGTAGATTTAGTGACTCTGGCTGAAGAACGGTGCCTGGAAGTGGGAGAGCATTTTAAAATAGCGCAGCTTGTAGACCTTATTACCAAAGATCCAAATTAGGATGAAGCTGTCGTCAAAGATATGCTTCAGAACATCACTGACGAACACGTGGCTAAAGAAAAAGTTTTGGCTGATGAAAAAGAAAAAGTAGATAAACAACAGCAGTTTGAGTTAGAAAAACTCCGACTCCAAATTGAGACCAACGGGTGGCCACCGAAAAGGGTCATCCACCCCAAAAGGTAGATGTCAATACTTTTAGCGCTCTTCTACCTAAATTTGATCCCAAACAACAAGAACTAGGAACATTTTTTTACTGTTTTAGAGAAGCAAGTAAAGTTTATGAACTTGCCCGAATCTTCATGGATTCCCTACCTGTTAGCACCCTGCCATCGGACATTGCAGCTCTCATTGTCCTCGAGCCTGAAGAATCCCAAGAATATATTAAGGTAAAAGAAATGCTCATTAAACGATTCAAATTTACTGGTGATAAATTCCGCCAGCTCTTTGTACAACACAAAAAAGACCCTGAGAAAACTTGGCGAAATTTCTTCTTCGACGTAAGCAGCTATTTCGATGGGTGGTTAGAAGAACTGAATGTTCGTGACTTTGAGAAACTAAAACAACTTATCATCGCTGATCAAATCAAAAGGAAAGTACCTCCTGAAATAAAGGAACACTTTATCGGCAGCTGGACAGAATGGATCACCCCGATTGATTTAGTGGAGAAATTAGATGCATACGAAAATGCCCGACATGTTATAAAGAAGCCAAATCTTTCTCCGCATCAAAAGAAACAATTTCCTCTTAAACACCAACCTGAAGAAAGAAAAACTCGATTTTCAAAGCCTGAGAATATTAAGGAAACGAAACCTGATGTTGCATGTTATGGATGTGGCACACCCGGTGTCATAAAACCTAAATGCCCTACCTGTAAAGGAAAAGACAAGAAAAATGGTATTCTCAGCTCTGTGATACTTCAATCGGCTTCTATTGCAACTACCCAGTTGGCGAACCTAAGAGTGACTATTAATGGACAAATGGTTACTGCTTGCGCAGATACTGCTGCGACTCATTCGATTGCTGGAGAAACTCTATACCAAATCTTGAAAGAACAAGGGACCACCTTTGAAACCAGTACTCTGGTTTGTTTGGAGCGCTACGGTCTACTGTTTTGCACACGAGGCTAATGAGACCGGGACCTACTGCTTAAAGCCGATTCCGAACGGCTACGAACATCCATGCCATAGTGGGATTCGAACCCACGAACTCCGGTTCCGACGATCAGCGCCCTAACCAATCGGCCAGTGTTCGGCCAGTACTCTGCTAATGTCCTTAGCAGATGGAAGCAAGACAACAAGAGAAGTCCACTCCACTCAGGTGAAAGTTCGTCTTGGAGGTCGAACATTACCTGTGAGCCTTGTTGCCATCCCTGGGGCGAGAGAGAACAACACCTTGTTGGGAATAGACTTTTTAGAATCCTCCGGGATCGTTCTTGAGATGAAACGGAAGTCCTAGTTCTTTGGAGATAATCCTCAAATACGGTTTCCTTTCGTGAAGAATGTACAAGAAGCCTGCAAACCTCTTTGCAAACAGCTGCTTCTAAAATGGTTGCACCGTTAACCATGAATCCAAACGATCACCCAGATCCCTGGTATAAAGATGAAGATACTTCTCTGACTCCCGTTCAGAATGAGAAATTGCAAGATCATCCTGATCATCGGTATGAGAACAAAGAGACTCTTCTTACTTCCGAACCGAATAATAAAATGAATGATCATCCCGATCACTTGCGTGAAGATGAAGGTACTCATCTAGCTGCTGACCAAAGAAACAAGTTAAATGAACTTTTGTCTCAATATGAATCCGTTTTCCGTCTAGGGGGAGAGGCAACTCCATTTATCGAGCACTACATCGATACTCAAAACCATCCCCCTGTGTCTGTACCTCCTTACCGAGTATCACCAGCCAGAAAAGAAATCATGAAGAATGAAATCGAAAGACTCTTAGAGGAAGACATTATCGAGCCCTGCGAATCTCCATATGCAGCTCCAGTTGTGCTGATACCCAAACCCAATGGTACTTATAGGTTCTGCGTGGACTATAAAAAATTGAATGCCATCACCAAGACGGATTCCTACCCTCTTCCTCGCATCGATGATCTTATTCAAGACGCAAAGCACACTCTCTATATGTCAACAATCGATTTAAACGCTGGTTATCACCAAGTTAATGTTGCTGCTCATGACAGAGACAAAACAGCTTTTACTTGTCCTTCTGGAACGTATCGTTTCAAACGAATGCCGTTTGGACTAAAGAACGCCCCAGCGACTTTTCAGAGACTGATAGACAAGTTTCGAAGTGGGCTTAACGACATTTTTCTTCTGTCGTATCTTGACGACATTATTTTACTTTCAGAAACCTTTGAAGAGCATTTAAAGAATTTGGAAGACCTTTTCCAAAGACTGACACTGTTCAAGCTAACAGCTAACAGAGCAAAATGCAATTTTGCCTGTCCAAAAGTAAAATATCTAGGCCATTATATCACCCCTGAAGGTCTACAGGTTGATCCTGCCAAAACTGCAGCTATTCAGGACATGCCAGAACCTAGAACTGTTAAGCAATTGCAATCCTTCCTACAAACGTGCTCATGGTACCGCCGTTTTATCCCAAACTTTTCTGAAATCGCCAGACCTCTGAGCAATTTAACCAATAAGTCCTCCTCTTGGTGCTGGAATGAAAAAGAACAAACTGCCTTCAATCAGTTGAAGACGTTGCTGACTCAACCACCTGTGTTAAAGCAGAGCGACCCAAATGAACCGTACGTTCTGCGTACTGATGCCAGTGCATATGCTTTAGGAGCTGTCCTTCTCCAAGGGAAGACTGTTGAAGATCAGCATCCCATTGAATATGCAAGCCGACTACTAACAAAGGCTGAGCGTAACTATAGCACTACCGAGCGAGAAGCCCTTGCTATCGTGTGGGCTTTAAAAAATTTAGATGCTACGTTGAGGGACAAGAAGTTACCGTTGCCACAGATCATCAGGCGTTGCGTTGGCTCATGTCTTTGAAGTCCCCATCTAGAAGACTTGCTCGTTGGGCTCTTCAACTCCAGGAATTCAACCTCCACATTGAATATGTCCCTGGGAAAAGCAACGTAGTAGCGGATATGTTATCTCGCCCAGTCTGCCACCAAGGAGACAACCCTTGCGATATATGTGCTGTATCTATCGACAAAACCCCAATTGTCTCAGTAGACTTTCCGACCAAAAGTCCAAAGGAAATCAGAGAAAGTCAACTGCACGATGAAAACTTAAGGAAAATCATAACTGCACTAGAAGAAGTCAACCCGACTGAAGAATATAAAAACTGGATAGATAGAGGATTTCTAATGAACAGAGGTGTCCTTTATAAATATGCCCCTGATTCGGAATCTGATGAAGCCCAATTAGTCGTTCCGGAACATGAAAGGGAGCAAATTCTAAAAATTCATCATGATAATCCTACTGCAGGTCATTACGGTGCCGATGGCACTTTTGACAGAATCTCTCGACGTTATTACTGGACTAGCTAGCGGAGATACATAACCAATTATGTAAAGGATTGCATTGAATGCATGCGATATAAACCCTCCAACCAGAAACCCGTCTGGTCTTCTCCAAACATCAGTTCCTTCCCAAAGATTTGAGACCTTAGCGATCGATTTGTTCGGTCCTCTTCCCGTCAGTCAGGGCAAGAAATGGATCTATATTATTGAAAATGTTACCACCAAATGGGTTGAATTATTTGCATTGGAAAACGCAACTGCTAAAGAATGCGCTACCACCCTGGTAGAAGAAGTTTTCTTAAGATTTGGCATCCCTCGTCGAATCATCAGCGTCAACGGATCACGATTTGTATCCGCTGTGATGCAACAACTTTGCTATTTAATGGACATAAATCAATCTCTGATCCCAGTGTACCACCCGCAAGCAAATTCCGTGGAGCGAAAAAACCGAGATTTAAAACCTCGTCTGGCCATTTTAGTAAATAACCGACATGATACCTGGTCAGAAAAACTCCCATCTATACACTTTGCACTGAATACCTTCAAGTGCATTTCAACTGGAAAAACTGCTGCTTTTCTCAGTTTTGGCCGAGAACTGCGTACCATCGACGATGTTACCAACGACTTCCGTGGTATCATTGAAAATGACAACTTTGTTGCAGAAATGAACCCCTATCTACAAAGGTTAGAAAGATACACATCTGAAGCCAAAGAGGTCATGCTCGAGCAACAAGACCGAACTAAATCCTATGCAGACCAAAAGCGAAAACCTGCTCCTTTATACAAATCTGGAGATTTGGTCTTGGTTACCAAACGAAATTTAAGTAACAAAAGTGCTGGTGTTAGTTCAAAATTTATGCCTCGTCGTGACGGATCGTTTGTCATTGTTGCCCAAAGGTCTCCAGTGTCTTTTTCTGTGGCAAACCCGGAATCGCCAGACAAGTCAATAGGTGTCTATCACACCTCTGCTTTGACTCCTTTTCGTGGCAAGGAAACCTCTCCGATCACAAATTTGAGGAACAAAGGTCGACCTCCAAAAGCAAACCATAATCATGGTAAACGACTCTGTGCAAACCCACGCAAATCTCCCCTTCCAGCCATTCCTCGTGCACAAGTGCCAGAAGTTTCAAGGAAAACTTCTCCTGCTGACCCCTGGTCGGGACGTCTTCGTGGTCAGAGGGGGAGAACTGTAACAAATGTACTTCGCCATAGCACCGTGCTGCCACCTGTATAAAAACACACACGTAAGAGAAGTCTTCCCCAAAAGAAGTCAGTTGGCCTTACGGACTTCGGAGGCGCTGCAACCCTTTGACCTCCCCAGGTTCTAATTGTATTAACTATTTGGAATTATGTATATCTTGTTTGTTTAACTTTATTTTTATCTTTTCTTTAATTGTTTTGTGTGCAAGCTAATATTTTATGTTATTAAACTTTATTTGCACTGAAAAGATGTTTTTTATCGAACCCCACTCTCACAAATATAGCTTAGCCACAGCAGCAGGAAAAAGGTGAGCTATGGCCTCCAGATAGTTGTAGTGCAATTAGAGATGTAAAAAACCCGGAATTTTGAAGAGGGGGGAGTAAACCCGAGAATTTTGGGGAATAAACCCGGAATTTGGGGAACTTTGGGAAGAAATCATTTTAACAATGTTTACATTTATTTTTTCAACTGTGGCTATTTAAGAACTAGCTTATTATTTCTAAGAGATTTTTTTTTTACTTTTGGCAATATATATATATATATATATATATATATATATATATATATATATATATATATATATATATATATATATATATATATATATATATATATATTCAAGATATAATAGCAATGAGCATTTAAATGATTTTATAGTAGTACTTATGTCATTAATTACCCTGTTAGTCTTATCAAACACATAACTGGTTGCTTCAATTTTAATTGCTAATATAATAATTATATACATTATTTTTTATCATTATTTAGTATGTAAGTTGTTTTATGCTAAACTTTTTCCCCTCCTTTTATAATATAAAAATAAATCATTAAATTTAAAATAACAGTTTATTATTTTTTCAATGCATATATTATTTATAGAAGAAAAATAATGATTTATGGGTTTGGTGACACTACAGATTATTGACTAATACTTATGTAATAAAAAATATTGGATATTTCTCAAAGGAAAAATGTACTCATACTTTCATGCTAAACATGATACCTTACCAAATATAGTTAGTTAATCCCAATTATTCAATTTTTTGGCTGTTTGGCTTCCTTACACTTTTATTCACTACAGTTTCCAGTTAACTATTAATATCAAATCATTTATGAAATGTAAAAGTTGTCTTGTGCGATTAGGATAAATATAAACAAAATACTTCAAAATTCTGATGTTTTGGAAATTCTCAAAATTCCCTTCCCAAAAAACCCGGTTTTTTCCCGGGTTTTTTCCACTGCTCACAACTTTAAGTGCAATACGCGTCCTGCAGTGGTTCAGCCATATGGGTAGGGGTTAAGGACGATCAAGCCCCGTCTCAGATGTTACAGTTTTCTCCCACTCCTTTTTTAAATACTTTTTAAATATATAATTAATGTAATGAAAGTTTCTTTGGAGGTCACTTTTCCTTTTCTCTTATTAATCTATTTTTCTTTTTCGAAAAATAAATCAATTTTCACAGAGCGGAAGTGTTTGAACTACTCACCCAAAAGGGACCATCTGGTAGACATCCTTAAAAGTTTCCTTAATATTTATTGCTGTTGTGCGTCTCCTCATCCTCTCTCCCCCACACCCTACTCTCCCGCTTTAAAAAGTCTTGAAGAAGGGACCAACAAACGACGGAGAAAGAGTTTAGTTTGAAACATAATATAAGCTTTACTTCTATAAGTACAGCGGGATTTGAGCAATCTATCTGTGTCATCGTAGTCTTGGGCAGCGACGAGAACCTTCTAATGTTACTTTGTCGTTTCATCGAAAAAGATATATGTCTATCAAATAAAAATAGTTAATAAAAGTTTTATATGTTCAATAAAGTTATTTTTAAAAAAAGCAAATAACTATTTACATGGCTGGCAATAAGGTATAAATATGTGACCATCTTTGACTATAATTTTTTCTTCCAAAGCTAAGGAAAACTAATCAACATCCAAACTATCGCGTCAGTAATGATCGTATCTACTGTTTTACTCTACACATAATTTAGTGAATAATGAATTGGAATGAAAGATTTAAAGCAAAGATCTTAATATTTATTGAAGTGGTATGTGCAACTCGACTTTATCAAGCAATTTATATTAACCTGATTAAAAAAAATAAATAAATAAAGATGTCTGTAAATTAGCCCCTTTCCCCCAGACAAAAATTTTGGCTACGTTGTTGGCGACAGAATTTAATCGATAGGTCGAAAAAACGAGGGTTAAGTACAAGATTTTTTGGATTACTCAAACTACACTGTAGAGAGATTCAGCAGGAAAAGCGGTGACATGCGCTTTCTCTCAATTGAGACGTTTCTCATTCATTTAAGGGGGTGTGATGATGGTGGTGGGAGAATCACATATGTTCTTTACACGATAAAGACAGTTTTATCGGCCTCTTGAAGCCAACTTCACAGCTCCATCTTCGTAATATATTTTCCTGAATTAATTATAAAGATTTTACTCAAGTTCACAACATAGTAAATCATTTTGGGGAGAGACTCTTCCTTATTATCTGAACTGTATCAAGGCCTATGCAATACAATCAATACAAACAAAACTACCACGAAATATACATGTATATAAAATTTACACAAACATTAAATATGAAAATTTCAAAACTTGTATATACAGAAATTAGTATAATTACTCTAGTTCGAAGTGATTAATACGTTAACGCTTATGTTAGCCGTTCCTATGCGATGCTCGATTTCGAAATAATAAGTTGGAAGATCAGTGATTGGCTACATATATAGACGATTAATGATAGCAGAAATGGATTTTTCACCATCCACAGTAACCTACTGCTAGATATATCTGTCTAACAATTACTGGATGATTAGGGCGCTGATCTTCGGTACCGGAGTTCATGGGTTCGAATCCCTATCTGGTATGGATGTTCGTAGCTGTTCGGAATCGGCACTCCAAACCAAACCAAGATATATACATGAAGACATCTATCGATACATTACAAAACTGTTTTATAGCACAGTAAAGGTCAAAGTTTATATTTGAACTACGAGAACTATTTATAGTAATTATGATACATTTAATAACAGGAAATAAAATCTCTAGTTTTTTAAAATATCTATTTATTTTTTAAGCAGTAGGTTTGTACACTGTTTTGCACACAAGGGCTAACTTAAGCAGTAGGACATTACGTGTGTAGCGTCCCTTCAACTAAAGGTAATATACAATAGATGGCGCCACCAATGGAAACCACGAAACCAATGGCATGGAGACTGGTCTTTTTCGTTGGTATTTATTCAATTCCAGTTGGCGTTATATTATAAAAAAGTTAATATAACAAAAAGTCAAATCAAAAAGTTAATATAACAAGCATTTTTTATTAACAACTCAAAATAATGGTCCAATTGCAGCCGATATCATCCACAATTAAACAGCTCTGTATAAATGAGGGGTTTGCGAAGTGCAACACCAATGGAGAGGATGCTTGATCGTACGCATAAACTAAATAACACGGTCTGTAGTCTGTGGATTGTACGCATGTTCCAGTTGTAGGCATAGAGTAATTCATTGCAAGTGATCCTTGCTCTAAGGTAGAGCAATCCCACTGGTGTCATGTCTGTTGCCGGTTCAAGATGGGACACCACACTCTCAGAACGAAACGTTAGTCTGAATTATAAATCACTAAAAAAAAGAAATCTGTATTCTTAAATGTTCTTTATCAATATTTGAAACTTATGAGCATACAATAAAATGTTTGGCTGGTTTCCCTTTCAAAAGGTTACTTTCTTTACCACAAGTTCATTCTTCTTTTTTTTTTTTAAAGTTTCTTTTATTAAAAGATACAGCATAACAATTAGCATTCTATCTTTTGAAAGAAAATTCAAATTTTAAAATAGCAATCATAAAAGCAGTCTCTAAATTTTACTTGATCTACAAGGTAAGAAAGTTCTATGAGAATATTTTCATTTAAATAGTAATCATCAGTATTTAAATTAGTGTCAGAAATGTGAGAAATTAGTCAGAAATGTAAATTAGACTAGTAATTTAGAACAGTGACTCTCATATGTTTTCAGTAAATTCTAGAGAGATTAATATAACAAATTATCTTTGAACATGCAATTTTTTTTTTTCCAGATTGCTTAACTAGATGTTTTCTTTTAAATCAAAAATCTTAATAGATTTTTTATTTATTTTGATTAAAATGCTACATTAGAATGTCATCAAAAAGCGTTTTCTAAATTTGATTTTGTAGCACAGTTTTGTATAACTGTTAAGGCATACACGTGAAAGTTATTTAGCTATCGCATTCTTTTTCTTTCCATTTGGCTTTGATGCTCTTGACAACGCCAAATATTAAAAAAATCCTGGATGAGATGCGGTTATAGTTGTATACATTTACGTTTCGCTGTGCCACACAAGATGGCGGCCAGCGAAGAGAGTTGTGATGGAAATCCAAATTTTGCAGTCATATGCTCATTTATCAGTAAATTTGGTGATGATTGTGGGGTCAATATTTCTATTCCCTATCTCCAGCAAATGTTGGAAGACACAAAAAATGGTATGTAGTGAAAAGCTTTTAATTCTCTGTTCCATCAAGCCAAACCATTAACCTTGATTACTTGTCATTTGAATATTTTTTCGGTTTGTTTATATTGTTTTATCCGTTAAATTTTAATCAGATCGCTTAGTTTTTTCTTACTTTCTAAATAAAATTTTAAAGTTTTGCATAATTCGATACTAAGTTAAGTATTTTATTGCTATCTTTCTACACATAATCGTTGTAATGCCTTTTAACCCTCTCCATAAATATTATGATTATGTTTGCTAAAACAATGCGTTTGTCTTTCTATTTTTCTGATATAAATTTAACATTATTTTAAGGATTTTTTGTTTATTCGATTGCCGGTTCAGTTTCATACACACACTTTGTTTTTAATTTATTTTTCAAAACAAAGTGATTATTTACAATTACCGCATCTTTATAGCGCACGGTCAACGGACCGATACTTATCACGTTATTATTGTGTGGTGTTATAAAACTTGTTGCTGTTTTCTTTATATTGATATTTGTTTTTAAATCATAAAAATTAGAAATTTAAAATATTTTTTTGCTACTCTTAAAAATATTTTGTACTTGATAAATATCGGCATTTATTACAAATTTTAAGATTTTTCTTTTTTTTTTAATTTTATGATTAGTTAATTAGTTTTTTGAAATAGTTATCCATTTATTATTTTAGCTATCCATTTATTCATATATTATAAGTATAAATGCCAATTTATGCGTTTATTTGGGAAATATTCAATATCTTGAGTAACACTTGTTGACCATTTAAATCACATTTTAAAAGAATTTTTTAAGAGAAATATTTTTATGGAAAGTGTCGTTTTTGAAATTTAAATAGTACTAGAAAGATTACATTTAAAGTCAGAAATTTGTAATTATGGAAACTTTAATTAGAGCTACTTTTGGAAGCAGTTATTTATATAAATTCTAGAACTTGGTATTGTTGATAGTCTTAAAATTTTTGTAGTTTAGTGTTTAAAAGTCCATATATTCTGTAAAAATGCTATTTATTTATGTGCTATTAATGTACTCTTTGTACTCAAAATTTTCCTATCTTGACCTTGAAATTATAAAAACTGTGATTGCATATTTTTAAGCTTTTTGAATGCTATGTGCACTTTTCATTTACAGGATAATTTTGTGTACATATATTTTAGAGCAAAATATTAAGCTAATAAAATATCCCTAAAATAATGCTATAAAAGTTGCAAGATTGCTGAAATTAGTAGATTATGTAAAAGACTTTTTGGAATGATTTTCTGAAATTATTTAGTATGAAGGTTCTGAAAATAAAAATTGTAATGTGTGTAATTCTTCTTTAGAGTTTTCTTGATGCGTGTCATTATCAAACATCGTTATTTCATCATTGATATAGATTTATAATATCACTTATTAAATTGAACTTGCTGCACTTGTTTGCAATAATGTACTCAGCCATTAATTGTATTGAATATTATAGCCCTAGTTAAAATTATTTTTAAATTATGATCTAGTATAATTGATTTCCTAAATATTTAAATAATTTTATAATTCTTTTCCATAATTTTCAAAGGTATCATAAGTATTTAATTAACAATTATAATTTTTAAACAATATATGTTTGAAAATTCTGGTATGTACATGTATATGTCTCCTTATAATAGAAATATCCTGATCTCCCAGCAATGTTTGCTATATAGAACTATATAGAACTTCTATAGATGTTTAATATAAAAAAAACTTGTTATAGATTTCTTTATAAAAATTTGCATATCAGGAAAATTATTTGAAATATTTCTTATATCTATATACAGTGCTAACTTGTTAAATGAAACTCACTTTTATGAAATATTCAGTTATACAGGGTACTTCTCATTTCTCGATGAAACTCTCACAAGTTCTATGTAATAATTATTCCCTGATATTAATATTCAATTATCCAAAACATTCATTTATGCGAAAAAAAAAAAATGTTCCAACCTCTATATAAATTTTCAAACTCAAACTTTATTCATTTATGAAAAGAGCAAAAATGTTTCAGTTTTCCCATAATGGTCCATAGATTTTGTCCTCAAAATAAAAATTATGGATATTTTGTAAAAGGAAATGGCTATTTTTACTGTTATAATTATTTTCTTTTAATATTCTTTTTAAATTGTTATGATAATAACTACGTTTAATAATAGTTACTAACTTCTGTCCAAATGGTTGTTGTATTTGTGTTTCTAAAATGTTTTATCTATTCAAAAGATATCAGAGAAAAAGAGAAGACATGTACCTTGAACGTAAATGAGTTAATATTTTATGAGTTAATTTATTTTTAAGTAATTTATGACTTCAATTAAAGTCAACATATTTATTGTTTGTGACTAAATGTGAAAATAAAATATATTATTGCCACCTGTTTGCGATTCATAATATGCATAATGTTAAAAGGGGATAGGTAAATAGGCAGTGGACATTCTAATGTCAACAGTAGTTTCCATGTTCTAACACATAAGCACAGTAAGTTTCTGAGCAATCAGTAGAGGAGAGCAATAAAGAGGAGGTATGGAACATATATATATATATATATATACCCACAATGACATTTATGTATAAGACTAGCAAGTATGCCCATGCTTTGCTCTGGTGAACTTTATATAATACTGTTAAACAAAGATTTTTTTTTAATTATATAACTTTATAAATTCAGTACAGTACAGTTCAAGTTACAAGCAAATAAACATATTCATTTTTTATAATGCAATAATTTCCATTAGACCTATGTTAAGCCTGAATAAAATGTGTTTCCAGAATATGAGTAGGAAAATTTGATGTTAGCTATGAATAACTTGCCATTCCTACTGTGTTAAACCAACTGCATAAATGGGTGTTTGCTCATTTATATAGTTGGTTTAGCACAGTTTTATTAATCTAATTGTTACATTGTTCAATGTGATTGTTTTTCTCAAATACATTTTTTTTTTTTTTGGATTTTACATCAATTTAATGTTCAGATAAATTAAGTAAGAATAAATAGTATCTAACATATATTTTTCATGCCATTGTATATAAAAATAACATTCATATACTGCTATCGGACGTCAACCAGTAACTTTAAATTGTCTTACAAAATAGAGAACAGATTATATAGATAATTAGCTGGATAGTCAAGTTTACTCAGTCAATAAAGAATCATAGGTTATTTTCCTCCTTGTCCAATTTTCTTTTATACGATAATCCTTCTTTACATTCAGTACTCTTTACAATCAAGGTGGGTTATATTTGCAGAACAAAATGCTAAGTTCATTAGTACTGAGAAGTTATTTTAATAAATTTATTTGCTAGTATAACACAAATACAAACATATAGAAATAAGAATATTTAACTTTCTCATGGGCTATTTAAATTATTCTTTTTAGTCAATTTTTAAAATTCTTTGCATGTGTTGTTTTATTGATTTCCCTCCTTAGCCTGCACCTCTCTATTGTATCCCAGGCTTCTAAACAGTATAACTCCTCTGTTCATCCATGCCATCTTTTAATGTCCTTTAAATTAATTGAACATTGAATTTAAAATTAACAGCTATATAATTATGCTAGATTCCTATGCCAAATACAAGTTTGTTTTTTTATACAAACCATGTGGTTATATATAAAAAAACAATCACACAAACGAACAAACTTCTTAATTTTTAAATATATATAACTTAAATACTAGGTATTTATTAGTCCATGAAATAAACTCCTAGACTTTTATGAAAAGAATTTGTTGTTAATACCGGTGATAAAATTTTCATAGCAACAAAAAATAATTGATGATTAAATTTAAAATTATCATCCTAATCTATTATTTAAGTGAAATGTAAAAGAAAATTATTTACACAATATCTCAGTTCAGTGATAAAAAGTATGAAAATAATGCAGACAAAACTTAAATAATTTAAAATAAGAAATGATTAAATGAGATGGAATGACGTCATAATGCTAAAAAAAATGTTATTTTCATCTACTTATAATGTGATAAATTGATGAATTTAATCACCTGCTCTTAACTGGAGAAAATAGAGCTTGAAATAATGACATTAAATGATCCTAAAGAGGGGAACGGGTGGATTTCGAACATTTTTTAACTCGCTTTGAATTTTGGGTTAAGAATCCAACATGGATGCCTATACCCGCTCCAGATCCAACCACTTCATAAAGTTGCAGATGGACAGACAGATAACTTAGGCTATTATTACATAGGGGATGAACAAATGAGATATCTAAAAAAAACTACAATGTGCAAGAAAAAAATTTTATTTTCATCTAATTATGATTTCATAAATTGAGTAATTATTTAATTGCTTTTAACTCGAGAAAATGATACTTGAAATTATGACATGGAAAAAACAGAAAGATATCATAATGCTAGAAAACAATGTTATTTTCACCTATTTATGATGTGATAAAGTGAAAAGTTAATTACCTGCATTTAATTGGGGGAAAATGCTTGAAATATTGACATAAATGCTTGAAAGGTAGAGTGGGGTGGGGGAGATAGATGAGACATTTTAAAGATGACAGTATTTTCTGCTGTGATGTGAAGCATATTTATGCCAAATTATTTTAGAATCAGGCTGATAGTTTAGGAGGAGATATGGAACATGCATGTACACATAATACAGGGATAAAAACATAGATACACACAATGACTTTTATTTATGAGACTATCAAGTATGTCTGTGCTTTGCTATAGTTATTTTTATGTATTACTCTTAAACAAATTTTTTGTTTTATATATGACTCTGTAAATACTACTCAGTACAGTTCAAGTCATTTGTGAATAAACAACTATCATTCTATTCTATGTATATTATAATCATATGGGTACAGCTCAGTGGTAGAGCATTCGACTGTAGATCAAGAGATCTCTGGTTCAATCCCGGGTGCCCCATCAGAGCACTTTCCTTTTCTCAAATGCCGAACGATGGCCGAATGGTTAGGATGCTGGCCTTCGGAACCGGAGTTCGTGGGTTTGAATCCCACTATGGCATGGATGTTCGTAGCTGTTCGGAATTGGCTTTAAGCAGTAGGTCCCGGTCTCATTAGCCCTCGTGTAGCAAAAAGTAGACCGTAGCGCTCCAAAACCAAACCAAATTATAATCATATTCAATTCTCAGGATGTATCAATTTCCATCAGATCTGTACTAAATCTTAATAAGGTATAAAACAGTTTCCAGGATAAGAATACGAAAATTTTATGACACTTACAAAGAACTTGTCATTTCCATAAAACACCAGTTGAAATTGTTAGTTTTGTGCAGTTTTATTAATCACTCCGTAATATATTTGCTGTATGCTATAATTTTTTAAAAATTAATTTGTACATTAATGTAAAAGATATTTAAAAATATATAAGAATTTTATCTTTAGTTAAATTTTATTTGTAAGGTTAAGAATTATCTAGCGTATATTTTGCACATCATTAAATATAAAAATAAAACTTATTTATTGCTATCTGACGTTGGCTGTGCTGACAAGTATTGCTATCAGACGTTGACATTGAGTAAGTTAATATCTCTAATACAATAGTGTGGAATAGCCAGATAGTCCAATTCATCAGATTAATCAAGGATTATGTGCATTTTCCTTTGTGGGCAAAAGAAAAATGCTGTTCTCGTATGCCATTGAGACTATTCTGTATAATCCATTTTACATAATCTTTGCATGTATTCATTTTTCAGCTCTTCTTCTTTTTTCCCATGAGTCACACTCTTTATACCCAGGATTGTATACCAAATAACTCTCCTGTCTATCAAACCTTCTGTTGGTATCTTTGTTTTCTACCAATTTTGTAAGAAATAAAATAATTTTAAATATTAAAATGAACTTCTATACACGTCTTTGCACTACTACAACTACCATTCATAGCATGGTAAAGTATAGAACCTTAAATCACTTCCACAGCCATTTTTTAAAGTTATCCTGTTATATACACATATTTTAGTTTTACTTAATCAGCTTCATTCACAATAGGTTTAGATTATCAGTACTTTAGTATATTTTGCTTTTGCTAAAAACATGCTTAGTATAAACATTTAAAATAAAATAGATTTTTAAATTGGTATTTCAATTTATTCTGATGTATTTACTTTTTGTCATATCTGTGTTTGTACATGCATTGTATCGATAATATACTTTATATTTTCATTCTAGCAAATGAGGATCTGTCAGATTTACTGATACATTTGCTGAGAAGAGGCAGAAAAAGAGTAACTAAAGAAAGATGGGAGAAATGTTTGATTAAAGTGAGTTAATCGCTGCTAAATTATATATCACTTCTATTATTAATACTGTTTATGTGTATAATATTTGTATTTTGGATAAATATTTTTATATTTGGGATTGATTTCTATATTGCAGATTAAATTTTTATATTTTGGATAAATATTCAAAATGTAAATCTATCTGCAGTATTTTCTACTTCTCTATGTATATTTTTAACATCATTACTTATACACACACACACATACAAAATCAAATAAAAGTAATGTAGGTATGCATAAGTTTGTTTACATTTTATAAGAATTTATTTTGGAAAATTTCTACTATAATTAAACTAAATTTTCTAATTTTTCTTTTTCTTGTTATAGTTTTGCCATGAATATTCCACTGTAGATGCATGGGAAATCGAAAGGTTTGGATTTACAAAAGCTAAACTGTCTGTCAAATTAGAAATCTTAAAGGTATGTTTTGAACAGTAGTGCTATTTTCATCTATTTATGTTAATACATCTGTATATTAGATTACATTTTTATCCTGTCATTTCAACATTGATTAGGCCATATATTAAAACTTATTTGCTTGTTTTAATACTTTATTTTAAACTTAAGGTATAGTTACACCAGCCTCATTGCTCACAGTTATTTTTCAATCATTTCTTGTTTGATAATTTTTTTATATCACTAAGGACATCAAATTTCCTTGTAATATTATTGAAGAAATCTTGGTTAATAGAAACTGATTTATTAAAATTTTTTTCATGAAATTTAACAGTATGTACTAAGTTAAACAATGCAAAAACAACACAAATCACAAGAAAATATTTTATTATTTAAATTTAATATATATTTGTTAAATATATATTATTTTAAAAAATCTGTAACCTTTCATTGCTAAAAGTCCAGAATTTCTATCATTGGCTGTCCATCAACACCTCTTTTGAGCAACAGTATATCTATGTGCATAATATTGCTTCTTTGCTCCAAATATTTTAGGGCTGTTACTTAAGTTGTTAATCTCTTAGAGTGTAGTGTTTCTTGGAAATTAAGTACTTTTGAGCATAAAAGAGTCACATGAACTAAAGAGTGGGGCCTTTCACACAGCTCAATCAGAAAAATGAAAAAAAAAAATTTTGTCCTTTTAGATATTACTTATAAAAATAAAATTTACACATGTTTAGCATATTATCTTAAATTAGTTGTAATACTGATTCATTTTCTTAAGAAATTTAATCAATTTTCCTCTATATTTTTTTGTTTAGAGCTATACTTTAATAGTTATAAAACTGTTATAAACTATTGATCTCAATATTTAATGACACTATGTATATAAATAACTATTATTAGATATTAAGAAAAAATAAATTAGTTAAAAATAAAATCAGTTATTAATTGTCAAATTTAAAAAAAATAGAATCAGTTAACCGAAGCTTAGGTAGTAAAGGTTCTACTGTATTTTCAAATATCGCCAACAAGTTAATGACAGTTTGTTCAAATTTAAAGCCAACTTTTTCCTGTTACACCATTATCTAGGGTTAAAAAGTCAAACCCATTATAATTCAAATTTCAGTGTTCTTTAATGAATAAATTATACTATTTTATCATATTGGATAATATCAGCAACACATTGTCTAAATAACTGTTGTATATGCTCACTTGTAGAGTTTCATACTTTGGAATTTCAGTAGTATAATTTAAGATCAAGATACTAAAGTGAATTTAGAAAAAGTAGTGGTTTTATTTACTATAAAATTTGTTTTTAACTAGTTTCTGAAATTTTTAAGAGTTTTGAATAATTTTTTAATTTAAGTATTTTGACTTTTCTCATTTATTTATATTTATGTTGACTGCAAACATTTATAATGTATGAAACTATCATCACAATTTGTAGCTACTGCTACTGAATTGTTTATTTATAAAGAAATATATCTTATTTTTTGAGGACATATACATTTGAGTTCCAACTATTATTTAATATTTATTATAACTTATTACAGTTTGTAGTTTACTACTTACATCAAGACTTGCATTGAATTTTAAGTTTTTGTAATGAAGTTATTTATTGACATAATAAATAATAATTGTTAGTTTTGTAAAGAAATACACAATAGGCATTTCAGAATGTGTGCATTTGTCTTTATGTCATTCATACTAGTATCACATAATAGTTCTTACCTAAATTATTGCAAATATTTTTTTTCTGCGTTTTGATATATATTTGTCCTTTTTAATGGTTGATATTTCCACAGAGACTTTTAGAACTGCAGTTTGATGCAAATGCTAAATTTAAAGCTGAAGTTAATAAACTGGAAGCTAGCTCCCTCCGACTTCTACCTTTAGGGAAAGATATAGATGGCCATGCTTACTGGTATCAGCTGGATAAAGAGTATAATATAAGATTATATAGAGAAAGTGTAGGAGAAGAAGAAAGTACATGGCAATTAATATGCTCGTAAGTTTGATTATGTATTTAGTTACATTGTACATATATTTGCTTAATGCAAAAGCATTTTAAATTTGATTTAATGAACATTTTAAAATTATATAATGTTTCTGTTAATAAAAAAATTATTTTTATTTTTAATGAAATTATTTAGTAAATTATGCAAATCCATTTCATCTGTTTGTGCAACCATTTTGTTTTTGGATGATTTCAAAAGTCACCAACTATTTCAACTATTTCCTTTCACATGCAAAATATATATGATTCTAAAATAAATCTAAACAAAAGTGAAAACTAAAATTATTCCTACAAAATACTGTATATAATCGGGTAAATCATTAAAATTTTTTGATATGTGTAAAATATAAAAACCTAAATAACCTGTAAAATATAAAAAATATAAATTGGATCATCAAAATGGTCCAATTTATAATTTATTTAAAAACATTTTACAATTTTTGGATTCACAGCAGTAAAACAGAATGTCTGTCAGATCATCTGGTTATATAGAAATTTGTTAAATACTTATAATATTTAAAATATTTTACACAATGTAAAAAGTATATAATAATAAAATGTGAGTTATTTTTTTTAATAATTTTCTCTTGAAAAATTTTAGTTTTCTTTAATTGTTATCATTCTTTTATGTAATTTGTTATGTAAATTTTAAGCATATATTTTGCTTTTTTTATTTTTATCTTTGCAAAATGTTATGATAAACATTAAAATAGGAAAATTATAAGCATGCTGTGATTATCATCTATTTAAAAAATCATTTCTTTGAATAAACAAATTATATCATGAAATTTAACATTAAAGATTTAAAATCCTTTTTTTCAATTTATTGAAAATCAAGGAAATACCTATAGTAATATGTTGATATTCTTGTAATATGTATCTACGCATTCATATTATTAAAGTTTTATGTGAATTTGAGATTGTTCTGAAATTACATTGTGTAACACCTTAAGTGTCCCGAGCATCTGCCTATCTCTTTCTTAGATATTTATGTATATATGCACACATATACATATATTCATATATATGTATATAATATATTAAATTCTATCTCATTAAATTCTAACTTATTAACCAATCTAAATTATCTGAGATCTGTGTTGTGCAATTTGGACTATGCCTGCTGATTTTGCAATTGTGAGTGATCAACAAGCCTGCTAACACCCCACAGGAATGATGAATGAACTATTTTTTCTTTCTTTTTTTGTCTGGGAATTTGCATCTGTCTCACTTGAGGGAGTCAAGTTTCTATCATTTTTCTGCTAAACCAGCTTTGCTGGTAAACATATGGTGTGAATTTCTCTTAGTTCTAATGTCAATCAAATGAAGATTTGTTGCTTGGTTTGTTGACTGTATCATTGTTGTTGAGCCTAGACCCAGCAAAGCAAATTTGGGCTAGTTTCTAGTTTCTTTTAATTTTCTGGTAATTTCAGTTGTCTACTGAAATTTAATTGTTGATAATGTATGCTGCCAGAGTTCATTGTCTGATTCTGTGATGTAGCACATACACGTTGTGGAGGCTTATATATTAACTGCACCAAGATTTTTATACCTCTTTATAAAATAATGCCCTTTTCAACTTTTTTTGTAGTGATGTAAACTGTGTCCACTGCTTTGAAATGCAATGTATTAAACTTATTCTGGATTCTTTAGATCAAGACTAAAAGAGTTTATGAACTCATAACATTAACTTCATTTCTATGACAAATTGAGCGGGCAGTGTTAAAATCTTAACAAACTAGTAAAAATGTATGAATTTTGCAATGCAGAATCTTAATTTATAAGACATTCCCTTTGTCTTTTTTTATCAACAAAAGTAACCTTGATATATTCTCTCTCTCTCTGTATATATATATATATATATATATATATATATATATATATATATATATATATATACACACACACATGGGTTTGACACTCAAGAGGGGTGAAGAGGGGTTTCCATGAGCTTGTTGATGTTTTAAAATATGAGTAAGAAATGTTTATCTAAAGGTTAAATTCTACATTTGTTAACCCGTTCAGCACTGCCAGAAAGAGAAAGATATGCTTCCCCAGTCCCATGTCATTTTCTCTGTTAAGCCTAATTTTATTTAAAAAGTCTAAAAAAAAAAAAAAAAAAAAATTATAATTTCCCTTAAATATGTTGAAATTTACAGTCTATAACTCTTGATAGTATCTGTATATACTGAAAAAAAATTGTGACATTTAAAAACAATTATGAATTTTAAAGGAAATGGTTTCATTTTAATAAAATTTATATTTTCATTTGGAAAAAATGGATGTTTTAAAATTTAAACAAATTATCAGTGAAATTAAATATCACTAAAAAATTTCATAAATTTAATGAATATAATAAATAAATAGAACTCTAGGCATATTAGATAATTCATCTGTTTGCCATTCATTTGCATTTAAATTGTTTTCACTATTAATCTTATTAATTATTTCAGTGTCATCTGAATTGCTAGATTCACTGTCACTTGTATTAAAAAAATGTATTTTCCTTTGTTTCTCTATCTGATTCATTCATCAATAAAAAAAAAATCTTGTTCCACTTAAATATTTAACTCTTTTTGCTTTGATGATTTAAAAAAAAAAAAAAAAAAAAGACACTAACAAACTCTAAACTGCAAATGGCAGTTCTACTCCCATTTCTAGCCATAATAAACATCCACTCTTTCTCATACTGTAAAAATATAAACATCCGAGGCTCAATAAAAATCACAGCTCTTGGGAGGACTTGAACACATACTGTTGTTTGACTGCTCAAAATTCCCCTAATTCAGAGGTTAAAAAAAATAAACTGAAAACTTGTATTAAAGGTCAACACTGTGGAACATTATTCAAAACTCTACATCTTCCACCTAGTGCTGTTTAAAAGTTTGAATAAAATGTTCCGATTCCCTATCACACCGGATTGTTCCTAGGCTCTTAGCAGAAAATTGCTTAATCTCATATATGTGATTACAGTCCTGTATGACTATTAGATCATACAGGACTGCAATAATTATCGTGTATGACTATAATTAGAGTGTGTTTGAACAGGTCCTGAATGTTAGTTTATGTATTCAATCATGCTTCAAGATATATGACAGGAAATTACAAGCTGTTGGCTATTCTAGCACTCTTTAATTTACATTTTGTATTTTGTGATTTTTTATTGTAACAATTTGGAATATTTTAATTGTAAACTGTCTTATGGCTTTTTATATAAATACACTTATTGAAGAAAAGGATGTTATTGAGAAGCAAGCCTTGTAAGATTTTGTTGTCAAAGGAATTATTTGTGTATGTATAGTCAAATAGATTTTTCCCCCTTCATTCTTTATTTTAACTTCTACTTCTTTTTTACTTTTTATAGAAACACAGAGGAATTAAGAAACCTTCTTACTAGCCTAGAGAAAAAATATTCTAACTCTCCAAAAGATTCTTGTGAAGATAAATCAAATGATTCTAATAATCCTAAGTCACCAAATTCTGATATGCTACCAGTGCCTAAAAAAGAACGTGGTAATTTGCTTATATATCTTATCTTTCGAACCATTTGATTCTAGTAATATGTTACATTTGATAGCAATAGTGATTTATTTGAGATTTTGGTAAATGAATTTAACCTTTGATAATAGTTATAGTATTTTTTAAATTTTAAAATCGTTATTCTTCTTGTACAAAAATATAGTCTATCAATAGAATGTTTTTACTGATTTTATAATTAATAATAATTAAACACAATTTTGAGATGTGCTTTTAGTTTTAATTTATGTATTCTGCATTTGTATGCCAGCATTGTATTTTAAGTGCTTCTAAAAAAAATTATGTAATTTTACTGATACAGATTTTTTTTTTTTGCTTTGTTTTCATGAATAGCTTCGATTTGCATGTCATCTTTACGCTTTCATATTTCAGGTGATATTTATTTCTTGTTAAATAAGTTTTATTGCATATAATGTCTGACAGTACCTTTTTGTAGTTTTTCTCCTTCAAAATTTCTGTAACAATTATGTATTTCAAATTTATTATTTTATGAGAAATGCAATGTATGGATTTATTAAGCATATTTTAAATGAATTGTAAATTATTAACTGTTGCTATTTTATTCTATCAAAGTAACTATAAAATTGATAATATGTTAAATTTTATTTTATTTTTTAAAGAACCCTTATACTTTGTGAGAAATTTTTGTATAAGTGGATTTTTTTGTTAGTAAATATTTTTATTGGTTCTACTGTAGTTTTTTCTGATTAAATTTTTGTTGAAAAAAATGTTAATACCTAAAAAATGATTCAATATAATTGAAATTTATGAAAATTTTTTTTAAATGCTCACTTTCTTTTCTATAAGTTGACTGAAAAGATAGTTGTTTGCTTCTTGATGATAGAAAATTGAGTTTTAAAAGTACAAAATAACTATTATATTATGACAATTACTTTTAATGTAGTAACAATAATTGAAAGAAAATGCTTAAAAATTTTAATAAAAGTAACATGCTGCCAAAAATAAAAGATTTCAATAATAGTGTCAAAGTTAAACCATGGAGTGTGTAACATATTGCAATGATAAAGTTTTTTTTTATTCAATGCAGAAGATTCAAAGCTTGGCTATATGTTGTTTTCTGCTTTTTTAAATGCAAGTTTTTGGCCTTGATCATTGTTATGCCTTCCTTTTACTGAATACTGGTATCATTAATTCATAATTATGTATATTGGTGAATTAGCAGAAAATTTTCTGGTATTAATTTAAGCAGTGGTGATTTCACCTTTTTTTTTAGAGATGCACTGAGCTCTGTTTAAAACCTTAAACTCATTTTTCTATAAAAACACCAGTGGAAAAGAATTCAGTGTACTAAATTCAATTCATATTGTTGTTAATACTCACATATTTAGTACATCAGATAGCAATTAAAATATTTTTTAAATGTAAAAATATTTTGAAGTATGATTACTCTTTTGTTTTCAAATGTGATTTAGAGTGTAAAAATATTGTCGGTTTTGATACCATGTACCATGCATTTAAGCTTTTTTTAATGTAGATTATTTTTTATTTAAAAGTGTGCATATTTAGGTTTTTATTACATATGGAAGAACTAACGTAAATTTAAATTTTTAATTTCTTTTAGATAATGAAGATTTGACTTCTCATTTATCAGAATCCAAGCCATGCACAATAATTATTAAAACTGAAAAAAGGGAAGCAGTATCTCATTCTGAGGTGCCTAATTGTGTAAAGAATGAAAACTGTGCAATAGAAACAGATAAAAAAGCTATTGGTTGTGAATTAGATAACAGCACAAAAGGTAGTGTTAAGTTAAAACTAAAATTAGAACCATCCATACATTCTAGGACTGAGCATAAATCGTCTGACAGGGCTGTTGTGGAATGTAGTACTGTCACTGAAAAAGCTGCTGTTGTGGAATGTAGTATTGTCACTGAAAAAACTGCTATTGTTGAAGTGGATGCTGAACCTATGGAGGTAGAAACATCCAAAGTTACAAGCTCAGATGAAGATAAACAGCCTAAAACTGTTCAAGTGAATGATGTTGAAATGGAAGAAGAGGAAAAGGATTTAGCAGACAAAGTGACATCTGAGAGTGAACGAAAGGAGCAATCTGATCAAAATTTTTCTACTACAATTACAACTACTACTACTTCTACTACTACCACTACTGTTAATTCTACTATCAGCCCATCTGTAGTTACTGAACATTCAGACTCTGCAACTCACCACAAAAGTAGTAAAATCAGACTATATGAAAAGTGGAGTAGTGAAAAGAAAAAGTTAGATACCTCTAAGCACAATGTAGAAAAGTGTAATATAGATTCTAAAACTTCATCTGTTGTAGTCGATAAAGATGAAAGTGTCTCTGTTACTTTAAATCAAAAAAATGATCCTGCCATTCCACTTAATCCTTCAGAGCAGTCCAGTAGTTCTGAATTTATAAACAAGCAAACAGACTTAGCAGAACACAACAAGACTGCTGAACTTGAAACAGCTGTAGATCTTAGTAAACCCTCTCGTGTGAATGTAATTGTCCAAAACATGTGTTCTAAGCCCATCTTGTCAAATGGAGTGTCTTCTGTTTTAAAATCTAATTCAGGGAAAACTGAAAAAGATTCTGCCATTAATTCTAATTCTATCAACTTAGAGACAAATAAAAAGTCTGATGCAACCAGTGTTTCGTTTGAAAAATCTCAAAGCAGTATGTTTGAACGGAAATACAAATCCTTTGAATCTGAATCAAAGGAAGCTCACAAAAGAAATCAAAGTTATTCTGACTGTTATGATACATCTGTCATCACTAAAACTAGTTCTGTTCCAGGGTTTTCTCACTTGCAAGCTTTGCAAAACATGTGTGAAAGCAACCAAATGGGTGGCATACCTAGTGTCATCCAGTCAACAAATCGACATATTGAAAATAATAGAACTCCTTTTTTTGACAATAAAATTACAGGAAACTGTGACAGTAGATTTGAAAATATGGGTAGAAGGTACAATTTCAATGATGTTCATTGTTCAAGTGATAAAATTTTAACCAGTGGCTCGGAGGCAACTAATATGGTCTTAAAATCAAATCTACACAAAAGGGAGGATGAAAGAGACAAGAAAATGGAATTGATATCTAGTGAATATCAAAGCAAAAGTAAATCATGCAGTTTTAATATTTCAAGTGAGCAGGAATCCTTTCAAGATAGTCCAACTGATTTATCTTGTTCTGATCCTAGAAAATCTGATAATTGGGATTCTAATAAAAGTGAAATTCGAAGTAAAACTTGTTCTTCCACAATAAATAAGAGTGACATCTGGAAAGTGAAAGATGTTGGAATGGATTTAACAGAGAAAAAAAGTACTAAGCTGCCCGACAAAACTTGTGATTTAAGTAAAAAAAGTGATGTACATGCTGTTAATAAAAATGACAGTATAGACAATAAGAGTGTAAATTTGTGCAGTACAGCTGCAGAGAACTCTTTGTTAGATTCTTCCTTAAAAGATAAAGGAAGTCACAGTGAAGTTACTCATGTAAAAGAATTATGCTCTGAAAAAACAGTTGCTAACTCTACCAAAAGTGCAATTAAATCGTATAAAATTGGTGACCTGGTTGCAGATGTTTCCTACAAGCATGCAGATGTACAGAAATTGAAGAAAGATAGACTTGAAAAGCATGTTTCTGTTGTTGAGTCGCTGCACAAACTTAGTAAAAATACTGAATTTAGTGATATATCAGAACCTGTTGATAAATCAGTTGAATCAGGTGATAAATGTAAAGATGAAATTTTAATTTCAGGAAAAGAACAAACAAACTCTTCTAGTTCTGTATTAAAAGAATCTAAAAATGATCAATTAAATAAATTGAAGCAACCAATGGAGGAAAAATCAAAATATTTAAGTGATACATCGTCATCATTAGAAGAAGCCAGTTCTTTGATAAAAACAAACCCAAAAACTCAAGGGAAAAATGAAAAAGATGAAAAGTCTGTGCATTCAATTAAAACTCTGGGTGCCAGTGACAGCAAAGTCTTAAAAGATGCTGATAATGTAACGAAGGAACAGGCAGTCAAAACTGATAAATTGCTATTAAAAGTGACTGAAAATGCTAGTTTAGAGAAGAAAAAGTCTGAGATAGAAGAAAGTAATTTAAGTAATGAAGTTCTTCATTCAGATGAAAGCAAAACAGTAAAATCAGATAACAAGATAGATGTAACTGTTAACAAGAAAACAGATAATGACCTTTTAAATAAAAGTTCTTATGAAAACACCTCTAATATTTCTAATAAAATCCAATCTTCAGAACTGATTAAAAGTTCTAACAGAACATGTAAAGAGAAATATACAGAAAATTGTCCTGTAAAGGAAAATAGCAAAACAATTGAAAATGAAAAGAATCTTGACAAACTAACTGAAAATAAAATAAATCTTGAAAAAACAACTGAAAATAAAACAAATTTTGTAAAGACACCTGATAGGGAAATCATTGTTGAAAAAACATCTAAAAGTAAAATGGATGTTGAAAAAGTATCTGAAAATGAATTAAAAACTAAAAAAGTACTTGAAGAAAGAACAGATATCAAACAAATATCTAAAAATGAAAGTGATGGGAAACAAGCATCTAAGAGTAAAACAACTTTGGAAAAAGTATCTGAAAATAAAATAGAGAATATATCTGGAAATGAAATTGAATTAAAACAGGAAGTTGGAAGTAAAACAGATATATGTAATAAAAATAGTGGAAAAGAGTCTAAAAAGGAAGTAGATGGGGAAAAGGTAATAGAAAGTAAGAGACATGTTAAAATTAAATCTGAAAATGAAAAGGCATCTGAAAATAATAAATATTCTGAAAAAACGTCTGAAAATGATGTAGTTGCAGAAAAAATCTCAGAATGTAAAAAAGATGCTTTAAAAATATCACAAACTGAGATAGATGCATTAGATGTGTCTGGAAGTAAGAAAGACGTTAGTATGTCTGAAAAGGAGAAGAATCTAGGAGTTATATCTAAATGTCAGAATGCAGAGGAAGTTTCAGAGCAAAAGAATACTAAAGTAGTATCAAAACAAATAAATATGGGTGTACTTGCTGAACAAGAGCAGAATATGGAAGTAGAGGTTGAACAAGAGAAAAATTTGGAAGTAATAATTGATCAAGGAAAGGATATGGAAGTAGTTAATGAACAAGAGAAAATTAAGGAAATAGTAAGTGAACAAGAGAAAAATATGGAAATAGTAACTGAACAAGAAAAAAGTATAGAAGCAGTTATTGATCATGAGAAAAATATGGAAGTAGTTGTTGAACAGGAAAAGAATATGGAATTAGTTGTTGAACAAGAAAAAAATATAGAAGTAGTAACTGAACAAGAAAAGAATACAAAGGCAGTAACTAAACTAGAAAAGAAAATGGGAGAAGAAACCAAAGAAGAGAAAAATAAAGTAATATTAGAAAAGAAAAACACGGAAGTAGTATCTGAGAAAATAAAGAATACAGAGATAGTATCTAAACAAGAGGAGAATTCAGAGTTAGTATCTGAACAAGAGAAGAATACTGAGATAGTATCTAAACAAGAGAAGACTACAGAGGTAGTTTCTAAAGATAAGAAAGCAGCAATAATATTTGAACAAGAGAAGAATACAGAGGTAGTATCTAAACAAGAGAAGAATGCAGAGGTAGTTTCTAAAGAGAATAAAGTAGAGGTACTATCTGAACAAGAGAAGAGTACACAGGTAGTATCTAAACAAGAAAAGAATACAGAGGTAATTTCTAAAGAGAATAAAGCAGGGGTAATATCTAAGCAAGAGAAGAATACAGAGGTATTATCTAAACAAGAAAAAAATATAAAAATAATATCTAAACCGAAGGATTCAAAATTATCTAAACAAGAAAATAATACAGACATATCTAAAGAAGACAAAAATACCAAGGTTTCTAAACAAGAGAAGACTACAGAGGTTTCTAAACAAGAGACGACTACAGAGGTTTCTAAACAAGACAAGATTACAGAGGTTTCTAAACAAGAGAAGACTACAGAGGTTTCTAAACAAGACAAGATTACAGAGGTTTCTAAACAAGACAAGATTACAGAGGTTTCTAAACAAGAGAAGATTACAGAGGTTTCTAAACAAGAGAAGATTACAGAGGTTTCTAAACAAGACAAGATTACAGAAGTTTCTAAACAAGAGAAGATTACAGAGGTTTCTAAACAAGACAAGATTACAGAAGTTTCTAAACAAGATAAGAATACAAAAGTATCTAAAGAAGATATTACACAGGTTTCTGTGCGAGAGAAAAAGGCAGAAATTTCTAAACAAGATACAAATACAGAAGTATCTAAACAAGAGAAGATTACACAAGTGCTTAATCAAGAAAATGATTTAAAAGTATCCAAAAAAGAGAAAAAATCAGGATCTAAAGAAAATAAAAAATTGGAAGTATCTGAACAGAAGAAAAATGTACAAGTATGTGAAGAAGAGAAGGCTTCAGAATTATCTACACTAGAGAAAAATTCAGATGTAATTGAACAAGAGAAAAATGTGGATACGACATTTGAACATAAAAAGGTTGCAGAAATAATACCTGAAATGGCAAAAGATACAGAACATTCTACTAAAAAAAGGGAAAATGTTGATAAGGTATCTAATGAAGAAAAAATTAAGAGGGATGTAAAAAACATTCCTGTAGAAGGTAAAAATGTAGAAAAATTAACTAAAGAAGAAGAGGGTGTTGAAAAGTTAACTAAGAAAGATAGAGATGAAAAAATCTCTAAAATTGAGATAAACAGAGAAAAAGGATCTAAAGAAAAGGCAAGTCGGGAAAAAATATCTAAAAAAGAAAATGAAAAATTATTAGCCATAGAAATAGATGAGAAAATGACTGAAAATCAGACTAGTGTAGAAACATTACCTAAAAAGCATAAAGAAACTAGAAAAGAACAGTCTAATAAAAACAGTGCTAAAAAAGTAGAAAATAAACTCGATTCAAAATATTCTGATGCTGAAATTGCTGAAAAAGCAACAGTAAGTGAGCAGTTAGTTGAAAAAATATCTGAAAAGGAATCTATAAGTACTTTGGAACAGAATAAAAGAAAGTTATCTTTAGGTGATTCTGAAACATCTGAAGAAATTGATAAATTAGATCATAAAAACTACTCCAAAGAAGAAAAAAGTGCAGATAGTAAGTCTGATAAAAAGAATAAGGGATCTGTAACTTTTATTGATGCCCACAAAGAGGCATGCAATGAAAAAGAAAGTAATGAAAAGAATGAGAAAAAATCATCAAGAGAAAAAGCTTTAGTAAAACTTAAATCTAAATCTTCAGATAAAATCAAAGAGAAACCTATGGAAGTTGATACAGATAGTGATAAAGAGGAAAAACTATGTTCTTCTAAAATTAAATCTGATGACAAGTTAGGTAATTTTGAAGAAGCTTCTAAGAGTAATTTGAAGGAATCTCATAATTCTGACATTTCAGTTAAGGATGTGAATAAATCTGATGAAAAGAATGAATCTACTGATGCAAAAGATGTTGAAATGTCAGATATTTGTCTTGCAAAGACCTCAAATGAGTTACCTGTTGCAGTGCAAGCTGAAACATGTGAGAAATCGGATGTTGAGGAAGATGCTCCAAATGAAGTAAAACATGGAAAAACTTCTAAGCCCAAGAAAGGTAAAGGTAGATCTCGAAGGAGAACTTCTTTTACAGTTAGAAAAAATAGAAGTAAAAAAGACCACCAGGTTAAAGTTTCTGATCTTAAAACTAATTCTGAGACTGTATCAAGTACAAAAATAGAAGACTCTGGAGAGTTATCAGTTTCAGCCAGTATTAAGACAGGTGTTTCCAAAGAAACTGATGTTTTGTATGAGGAACGGTTAAAAGTTTATAATTTACGACATAGTATTTGTCTAGAGGCTAAGTTTAAACATCCATTTTGTGATAAATATTTAAAGAAAAGTATTGATGGAAAAAGTTCTCATATTTTATCTGAATGCACTATTGAGCTAACAAATAATGAAAATTTTACCAATCTTAATGAAGAGTCACCTGTAAATACGAAGACTCGTGCAAGAGGTAGAAACTCAAAGACTCCAATTAATAAAAAGCCTGAATCTGTGTCCACACCTTCTGCTAAACCAGCACCTGAAATAAAGAAAACACCTGCATCTAATACAAAGAAAAGACAAAGTAGATACCGGAAAAAGGAGGATCCTGAGAAAGATGATTTTGCCATCCCTGAAGGCTTTTTAGAAATATTAGGCAATGCTGAAAAAGCAACTACTGATAAGGTAACTCCAGGAAAAAAGAGAAAAGGTTTTGAAATGAAAGATACATCTGCTTCACAGCAAAATAGTGAAAATGAATCTGCCCCCATCAAACGTAGTAGGCGTATTCAGGAGCAGCATCAAAAGAAAATGACAGAACTAGCTGTTGAGATGGAACGAGAACAGAGAATCCTAGAACAGTTAGCAAAGCGTTCAAATAATGCCAAGAAGAATGTCCAAAGTGGATCTCAAAAAGTAACTCCTAAGGTACTTATTAATTTGTTAAATTAGAAATCATTAATTTTCAGTTTTTGCAGGTGTTCTGAATGTACATAGAATAAGAAGCATAAAATAATTTTTAAGATCTTGCATATAAATTTTCTATTATCATTATTATTATTATTATTAAAAGCAAAGAATTCATGCAAATATATACTTATAAAAATGTGTTGATAATCTGATCATGGAAGTCATTAGTAACATAAGCTCCCAAAAAATCGTAAGTAAGAAGTATAGTAAAATGCTGCATTCGTGCTAAAGAACAACATTTTCTATATTCATTATCAATTCCTGAAATCTGATGATAATCCCTTAGCAATAACATTCCTATATTCTTTGGTATTGCACCATAATTCATTTCCAATGATGATATTTGTGAAATCAGTAATTTCAACTTGGTAGTAGTATTAAAATTTAAAAAAGAGATGGTAATTTTTTTAGCCATTCATAATATTTTTACAATTTATCTGATATATGTAATTTGTCCTACTTTAGAGTATAATTTGTACATGTTGAACAATCATGAGTGTTGGTTCCTCTGTTCATATGTAGTTCATTTTAGTAGAATGTCATCATACTCTGGTAAATTTTATTTACGGATCACCTTAAGCAATTTTAAAACATAATAAAATGAAGGAACAATCTGATGAATTTGATTCCTCTCTTATTATCACACACAGCAAGTATCGTTATAGTCGATTGTAGATAATACTTTAAAGCGGCATACATATTGCAGGCAAACTCTGGCCTTCTGTAGTAGGTAATAAGTGCAGCATGTCGTACTTGCAGTCACTTGAACATCACATTTTAATATACTCCCAATCTTGAAATCTCACAGGATTTCAAAACTAAATACTAGGACTTAGTATTAGATAGTAATTTGTTTTTTTGGAACGATTAAAAACAACACTGTAACAATTTAAATTATATGCAATTTGAAATATTAAATCAAAATTCAATTTAAAATTAAAAAAACCCAAATAAAGAGTAATAAAAAGTATAAAATGTAAGTTAAATAGTAAAAAATGCAGTACAAACTTATGCAAAAAGGGTTAATCATTATGACACATAAATTGTAGTTATTTATAGGAGAAGAGCACATGTGTCCCTCATATTTTTTTTTTTTTTAACATTTTACCTCAATATAACAATGTTTATAACTTTTCATCTTTACCAAAGTTTATCTCAGAAATTCTGTCCTTTAATTATTTAGTGGTGGGTATATTATCATCCATGATCAATACAAGTGAACCAATTTTTGCATTATTTTTTGAAGCCCTCCACTTAACTACATTTTTGTAAGTTATAAAAATAAGTCTTGCTTTTTCAACATCCAACTTTCTTTGCAATTTTATGTGACTTTTTCTATCTTCTCCTCCTTTTTTTGGCATGCATATTAGTGAAGATTCAGAAATTAAAGTTAATGGTCTCATTATGAGACCATTATAACCGGGTGACAAGGTTTTAAAGTTCAATCTCTAATGACAAAGGGGTCTTGAATTTAAAATACTTTTAGTTTCTAGATTAATTATGAGAAACTCTTAGAGACAGATGAGCATTCTTAACAACACATTTCAGATAATACTAGAAGAACTTTATCCTGGCTTTCCAAAAACAACTGAAGTTAGATGATTTTGGAGGGATACATTTCCAATTAATCTTTTTAGTAAGTGTGGGTCTGTTTCTGCCATATTGGATTTGTCTCACTGAACCTATAAAATAAATAAATAAATAAATAAAATAAAATTCTATGGTCTGTATTTTTTAAAAATTATACCACATGATAGAACAGCAAATTTTCTAGAATGCTGTATTTCCTTTTTTTTTTTTTTTTTTTTTAAACCTTTTCAACAGAAATGACATTTAACAGACATGAGTTTTTTTTTAAATTTTATTTATTTATTTTTTTAAATAAAGAAAAGATAAAAGATGCTAGAGAATTTGTTAGGGAGAGGAGTCCAGTATGGCAGGTACACCTTATATGAAAATTAGTTATGATTTTCATACAGATGTTTGACAGTTTTATGCATTATTTTGAGGATAGTATTTGCACCCATAAAATTCTTAGCATTGCTGTTAAATAAATTCAAGCCCTTTATCCTGACTGAAAAAGCATTTCAAGCATGCAGTAAAGGCATAAGACATCAGTGGTAAAATAAGTTACAAAATCTAAATGAATCACTTTTATGCAAGAACATACAAATATGCATACTACACTTTGTTTAATAGTCACTTTTGCTGATGTTTTTAATTTAATATAAGGGAAGTCATAATGAACAATGTCATTGTAATCCCATAATAAAATGTTAACAAGTTCATGAACCTGTATTGGTGATAAATACAGAATTTATCACATATAATATAGAAGCTCAAGGACAACAAACCCTTTTTATTGGTAGGAAAATATGACTTTTATTTGAGAATTATTTTTTAACCCATGTTATGAAAATTTTTAGTTTATGGTTGTATATATATATGTGTGTGTATATTGTACAATTTTTTATATTCTTTTTTTCTTGTGAATATAGTATTGTTTTGCTGTATTTAACTTTTATGTGAAAGATATTTGGAATTAAATTTGTTATTTTTGTGTAATTTTAAATTTATAATGCATCTTATTTTTGACATTGTAAATATGTATTTCTGTATTAATTTAGTCAAGTGTCAAAGGATCAAATGCAAAAGGTTCTGGTACTCCAACAAAGTCTCCTAAAGCAAGAACTAAAATTCAGGCGCTTGCTGCTGAAGAGGAAACTTGCATGGAGTCAAGACGTGCAACTAGAAAAATGAACAGTCGTTCAAAAAATTTGACTAGAATGGTTAGTTTAATTTTAGTATATTAAAGCATATAATGTATACCTGCGAACTTTTACGTATTATGTGGCAATATTATGGATTTTTACTAGTCTTTATACCATAACACTGTTAACTGACTTTTTTTTAATGCAATTTTCAATGTTTGCTACATTTTGTATTTTCTAAAAAATATTTTGACCAGGATTTAGTAAAAAGAGAAAGGTTATCTTTTAATTCCATATATGAACACCATAGCAGTAATTTATTTGCTGCTAAGTTTGATATTATTTTAATTGTAAATAGTTTTTATCATTCAAAATTTTGAAAAAATGATATATTAAAATAAGTCTCATACTTCTGTTCTAAATTTTTAATGCTTTTTGTCTACTTTATAATCATAAATTTTTTTAACTCTATGAGCATTTTGAAATTTGTTACTACTCAGGAGTGAATTATTTTATTTAATCAAAATATATTTGTATTCCTTTATAAAGTCTTAAGATGCCAATATTACCTGAATTATTCTTCAATGAAACTTGTGTTTTATAAGCTAATACAAATAATTCAAAACAATGTCATTTATACCTTATTTTAAGCTACTTATTTATTTTTTAAAAATAAGATTATTTATGTTAATTAAATAAAAATTTTAAGAAATGGTTTTCTCTTATTTGCCCCCCCCCCAAAAAAAAAGCAACAGAACTATATATTATTTTTTTTGTGAATTCATTATTCAGAAAGTTTTTATGTATCTTATATAATTTCAGTACTCCTTCAATTAGTCAATTTTAGAGTAATTATTGTATATTTATTCTTGTTTATTTAGACACTTATGTATGAAGATGAATCAAAAGACAGTCAGTTTTCTACATCTAGAGAAACTGAAAAATCAAAGAGAAGACGAAGAGGTCGTGGCCAGAAAAGGGGCTTTAGACCGTGGGATGTATCATCTGAATCTGAATCTTCAATTGAAGAGCTTACTGAAGAGGAAGAAGAAGAACCGGATGAGCCTCTTATATTTGATGTTAACGAAGATGAATTTGCTTGTGAAGAAGTAGATCCAAATGCTGAGCCCGTTGTTATAAGAAGAGCCCGTACAGCAAAAAAAAGTATGTATTTCAGTTTTGCATTTGATTCATTAGGAATTTGAAATTATTTTGTTATACAGTTTTTTAATATAATGAAAATACTATCACTATACCTAGGTTAAAGTTTGAATCTTTGATCTAGACATTCATGACTTAATTAGTATTTTGCTATCTGCCTGAAAGGGTAATGTGGTATATTTTTCTAACTTTACAAATATATCTTTGATTTGTTACCAGTTTTGAAGAAAAAGATTTTTTACTATTTGCTAAAACAAATTCTGTGGAAACAAACCAAGTAAATTAAAGTTTTGTTTCAATGTAAATATGATTTGTAATTAAGTGAAATTTTAAATCTGAGTAGTATGAGAAAAATGCAACTAAAATATAGATTAAATATAATTTCCGTCATTTAACTTTAATACTTTCTAAAACATATTTTTAACACCATTTCAGAACAATTCTATAAAGGTAAACTTATAATTTGTTAGGAGATACATTTACTGCATGTTATCAGTTGCGTATTATATTAACTTAAGTGTGAATGTCTTTTTTCATCTAATGTTAATATAACTAAGAATTCTTTTTTAAGTACTGCTATCTTATATTTTGCCATTGTTATTTTCTTTAAGCCACATGATTTTTGAATGTCATACTATTACATTAGTGTGCTTAAATTTTAATAGTTATTATTATTATTTTTAAAATTTTTATTAGTGTTGCCCTAAAGAGTTTATATAGTATAAAGAAAAACACATTTCATTCTGTATTCTACTACCGACTCTGCTATGTTCATTTTATTTTCTCTGTTTCCTTTTTTCTAGGAATCTTTCTTTTTTCTTAGTTCACAACATTTCTGTTTTTTTTAATAGCCATTTACTTTTTTTACTGCTTTTTTCTTTACCTATCCTTATGTGGTTAGGCCAACAACAGAGCCGATCACATACAAGCACAAAATTTGTTATTTGGATATCTTTATCTCTCTTCCCTTGGTTTACAACATTCTTTTCCTTATGTTTTGATTAACACTCTTTTTTTATAACAATTTCAATTGCAAAATAGAAGTTCAACTGTATATACATTGGGCAAATATAGAAAATTCAAAATAAAAAACACCCAGCATAAATGAAACTACTTTTTTCATTTTGGATTTATCAATTTTTAGGTACAAGTATGTAGTTATACAAACAAAATTTAAGAATTTATTTTATATTTTTATAATTATTTATTTTGGTCTGTTTACATTTTTAGATCATTTTGTATGGCTAATGATATTAGAGTATAATACTTTTGTATTCATTATTAATAGCTGAAATTGAAAGTACTGCTGAAGAATGCATAAATGATGATACACCTTGTCAGAAGTGTGGGAAATATGATAAGCCAGAATGGGTGAGTTTAGGTATTTTTATATCCAGATTTTGTAAGATTATTTGAAAGGTATATAGTAAATAATTTTTTCTATTTCTATTTAGATTCTCTTATGTGACAAATGTGATAGTGGTTATCACACACACTGTTTAATACCTCCTCTCATGATTGTCCCTGATGGGGATTGGTTTTGTCAACCATGCGAACATGTAAGTAGAAAAAAAATTAATTTTTCTGTAGTTATCAGGTTAGATAAAGGTCATATGGCTGTTGTTAATTCTGGACTTCTTAAAGTATGTAGGTTCAAATCCTGTTGCTGGCATGGTTTTTCATAGTCACTTGGCCTGAAACAGTAGGTTCTAGTTTTAGCAAAAAAAGTGGATTACTGCACCCCAAAACTCCTGTTATCAGGTCTTCACCCTTTGCTTTTTTTTAATGATAATAAAAAAAATCCTAGCCTAATTGGTTTATTTTTATGATTTTTTTTTTTTCACTGAAAACTTCTTTTTATTTTTATTTGGTTTATGGTAATAATTTTGGGTTTGTTTCTGAAAACCTTAATTTGAATTTATATGTAAATATAACTAAATGGGTCATTTTTAATCATCACAGACTTAAATCAATCCTAAAATTTATATGGTTAAAAGTTATTTATTACTAATATGGTTGTATAGTTTATGTACTTTCAGTTAGACATTTTTTATGTTATAATAAAAGCTGTTATGTTTATTTATTGAATACATAAAAAAATATAATTATCAAGATATGCAAGAGAACTTAACCATGTATCAATATATTGTCAAATATTGATATAACTTAAGTTTTGCGATAATATTAAAATTCTACTCTGCTGATAAATCCCTTTCGGCGATACTGTTTTCCTCTTGTGCATGATAATGCAGCCAAAAATAACCACCAAAATAATCCTATATGTTCTACATGAAATAATATTTTTTCAAGTTATTGCTTTTGTTTGACATCCGCTTCACATATTTATGCACGTATTTGAAGAAAAGCAAGCCAGAAAATTTGTTCTAGAAGATTATCACATCTTCATCAAGGTTTACAATAGTACATCCCAAAATCTTGATATTGAAGCACCAGCCATTCACAGCTCCCAGTGGGCAGAGATAACTTGGTTGTTCCCACCCTTAAGCACTGGTTTATTGGATTAATATCGGGATATATCAAAGGTGATGATATTGAGGGTTTGATCCCAATAGTTAGTTATCGATAACAAAGGACTCAGGTTAAGACTGGAAAAGCCACTGCTTGCGATTGTCATTGGTTTATTGGAATAATATCCAGATATATCAACGACTGATTACAGCAGTCAGTGATTAAACACATACTAATATTCAAGCGATATGACATTGTATATATATACCAATAGTATTTTAAGCTTTGGGCAATGCCCACTGACTCTCATCTATCTGTGGTAAGATTCCGTCCTACTGTATTTTGTTTAGAGGGTTTTAGCCTCATTAAACTTTTTTAAATTTGTGAATATTAAGCCCCTCTCCCAAATTATCTCATTTTATATGTTTTAGGGAAAAATTTTAAATTCTAAATAGCAGAACACACAATTTAAAGTTTTAAAGTCCTACTATTCGGAGGAGATTTACTATCCTTTGATTATATTTCATAGAATTTTATTGGACCTGAATTACGATTCTGAGCTATTTTTTCGCTACTTTATTTGAATTTATATTATATTTATTCATATTTAACTATATTTAGCCACATTTAATTACATTTGATCACATTATGTTCATATTTACTCTACATATATATGTATAAATTTGCCTTTTAATGTTTCTAAATCCACTTTATTTTAATTTCTTTAAATTTTAACTATTTTATTTATCTTATGTAACTGGTATCGTGATTACTTATTTGCTCACCATGAACCACTCCCATGTACAATTAGCTACCTTTTGATCTGGAGATATGTCCTACTGGGCCAGGTGCTCTGAAAATTGCCATTAAATGGTGAATGCAAATAGTCAATGATATGTGCACATGTTGATATGTTTTGATAACTTGTTGCTTGCTCATTCATATCTTCTACTTATATTGTAGGCATATGATGTTTTGGGTGAATACCAGAATGAAAAATGAATGCTTGGAATCGTGTTGATTGCCCAGAGTATCATAAAATTATATTTAAAAAATGTAACAAAAAGCAATGTTTTGTAGTTTTTTGTTGTTTACCAGGGGGAAAATGGTAAAATAATCAGTGAAAATATATTGTTTTGCAATTCAGATCTATGTGTAGTTTTTTTTTTTTTTTTTTTTTTGGGGGGGGGGGAAGGATATATCTAATTTATGAAGTCATTTGAAATATCACCGTGTTCTGCAATACCAGAATCTAAATTGCAGTTAAGAACTTTTTATTTTTTAAAATTAAGGTTATTTAGTTCATTTATTTTTAATAATTTATTACTAATTTCAAATTTTGTTTTACTGAATTTCAATGGATCAAAATTTTATTCTTGTAAATTAAGGAAAAAAAAAGATATCTGCATCAAATTTAGTTCAATAAATTTTTCAGAAGAAATATTTATTGTATTTGGAGAGTCCATGAAAAAGAAAAGTTAAAAATATCAAAATTAATCCTTTTCTAATGAAATTTAATTTTTGAGACATGCAATTATTTCGTTTTATCCAGGCTATATACAGACTAAAATTACAAAAAAAAAGAAAAAAAAAAAGAAGAAGAAGGGGTAAAGAGTGAAATGTTGCTAAATAGTTTCATTTGTGGTTTTTTTTGTTTAAAAGCGCAATAACTTTTATAAACATTTCAAACATAGTAATCACAAAAGTTAAAATTGATCTGTTCATTAATGCGTATGACTGGTTTTTAGAATAACCAAGTCATATGTTTAGTTTATAACTTAACAGTTCTGCATGCTGAAAGTTGTAGGTCATATTATGCTTCTGCCTACCAAATATTGAACCAATAAAACCATTTTGGTTTAGATTGCTACAGTCTGCTATTTTTGCTCTATGAATGGTATTCACCGACACCTACTACTTAAAACTGATTCCTAACGACAACGAACATCCATGTTGGGAGGGATATTCGAACCTGCAGAATCCAATACTGAAGATCAATATACCAATGAAAGGAGTTTAATTTTGATTTGGGAGAAATATAATTTGGCATAAATAGGCAATGTGAATTAGCAATAATGGTTTCCAATTTGAATAAACAATTTTGTATAATATGTTAACAAATTTGATGAATGTCCCACACAAATACCTCAGTTGATAAACATTCATTTATTTTAATGCACATTTATAATTAATTCGACTGTTTCAGTTTAGGAGGACACCATCTCTCTCGGGTGCAACTTCTCACACACACCGAGAGAATTCTTTTTCTTTCTCGTGGAACATGACAAAAATGTTACCTATTGGCATGATTCTCAACAAAATTACTTCTGAACAATAATATTTTTTCCTTTAAATGTTAAAATAAATTACTCCTAAAAAGTTGTTTTTATCTTTCGGAAATCCTTATCTTTAGGATTAAATTATAATTATAAAAATTTTAATTAACAGGAAAAAAAAATGTTTAGAATGAAAGAAAGCTAAGGTTATTCAAAAATAGTAATATACAATATACTTATCACAATAAAGTATATCACAATATATCAATGATATCAATATAAATATGTGGATATATCATGATATTAATTTTCTGATATTGTTCAGCCCTAATATGCAACATTCTTGTGTAAAAAATTTTTAAACTGAAGTATTTTTACATGTGCTAAATTCTATAAAAAGTATATTAAGATGTTACACAAGTCATTTACTGTTAAAGAAGCTATCATACTTTAGTAGTTAAAATTGAATTGCAAGAGAGAAAGAATATTAAAGGCCATGAAAAATTTAGTTAATCTAAATTTTGAGGAAATAGGTAGTTTTTTATCAAAAATAATAAATTTTAATGAGTTCTGTTGCTCTGTCTCCCAAGATGTAGTCGGAAAATCAATTACTGCAACTGAATTTGAATCCATTGAACATCAAGTTTAGTTCATTTAGATTAATTAAACTACAGTATACTGATATAAACTTAAATGGAAAAAAACAAAAGTCTTCAAATTAAAAAAAAATGCCTTAAATATATTTTTATCTCAAATACATTTTTACAAAATGATCTAAAAGTTCATTTCTATGACTCAAATTATTACAATCTGTCTGACACAAATGTAATGAATCTAGTTAAGTAAATTCTGAAAACCCCATACTATCAGAAAGTTATATATATATTTTTTTTTTCATTTGTCTGTTCCAAATATCCAGGGTGTTTTAGAATTGGATCCACACTCTGGCAAACTTTGATATTTATTTAAATTTCAAAATTCTGTACTGAATTTATTAAATGTGATGACAAATTAAAATTGTAAATGCCTATATATCTATGCTCTTTAGTTAAAAAAATAAAAATAAAAATAAATATAAAAACCCTTTACCAGGTTAAAAAATATATCTGTTTATTGTTTTTGTTTAATAATATGATTTACATTGAGTTAACTATTCTTTCTTCTAAAACAACACTAAAAACTCTAATTAACAACTTAATTTAAATTAGCTAAAATTTCTGCATAGATATGATAATCTTTATGTGTGTATATGAGTATTTTCAAATGATTCTTTAAATTTACTTTTAATATTTTTTCTAATAAAATATAATTTTAGATACATATAAAAATTCATGCACTGTGTGGTGTTCAAGACTGATTCCAAAGTTGGTCTTAAATAATTTTTTGAGCATAAATATTGATGTCAATATTATAAAAGTTTAAAAAAAACTTTTTTTTTGTATGTGATAAATGGACTCTTTAAACAGACTACTTTCTTGAATATGCTTTAAATTAGACTATAGAATACAAAACAGCTCTAATATTTACTGTAAAATAATAAAAGGAAAAAAATTTTGTCTTAAGTATTATCTACTTAATTATTGATCTTAAATAGATCCAAGTTATTAGATATAAAGTATACTATAATTAATTTTAAGTACCACTGATCATTTAGTACAAAAATGGAGAAATTTAAATCCTGCTCTGAGCATTTGCAATCTTCTAGCACTGTGAAAAATTGTTGCATATTTTCTATTTGCCATATACTCACTTTCTCAGTCATTTCTGTCATTACACAATATCACAAAAATATTTTTTTATAATCATTTTGCATTATTGGTAAGGAGTTGTTCACAATATTTTGTTCATATATTACCTAGATGTCTTTATGCCAGTGTTTGCAAGAAGAACTCAACAAGCTAGAAGTAGTATTGAAACAAAGAGAACGGGAAGAATTGAGGTATATATATATATGTGTGTGTGTGTTATTCTTTGTTTCCTTATGTGGAAGGATATGCTGTTAAGGAATATATTTTTATCTTAAAAAAATATATATATTATTACTACTTGCTTGCATGCAGGGCCTGATTATCACACGGGCACTTAGGGCACGTGCCTTGGGCACGAAAATTTAGTCATGTGCTTGAAACACATATTAAGTGGGGAAAAATTGCAAACTTACGCTACCACTGTTAAGTTTTAATAAATTATTGTACAAGGTAATTGTGTTTGTCATTAACTATATTGTTTCCTATTTCCTTTAATTTTACTGTTATTTACCTGATAATTAATTCCCTCAACAAACCTGGTGCTCTTTTTATCCTATGGGTTATAGCATATTTATAAGACAGATTATTAGCAATGTACCACTATAAACCATTAAATCATCTCACCAATTTAAATTATTTTAAATTCTTTTATTATTTATTTTCTGCACCACAGAGCTTGTGAGTGTGGCAAGGTAAAAATAAAAAAAGTGGGTCACTCTAGGTCTTTAAAAGTTCTTAATTTTTAGCATAGCTAAGCAGAGATAATAATGATTACATAAAATGAAAATTTGGTGTTTTTGATTTCGAATATTACTTTAATGCTAATTTCTTAAATCAGTTTGCTAATTCAATGTTATAATTTTTATATGACTGTAAGTATGATAATAACTTGTCGCTATTAATTTGCATGGGGGTGGAGGGCACAAAAGTATCTTAGTCAGGCCCTGTTTGCATGAAGTTGTATTTGTGAAAAATTTCAGTGCTCAGATTTCAATGGCGATACTAATTTTAATCATGCCTAAATCAATTTTGACTATCTCTGAGTACATTTTCACAAGTTTACTCATGATGTCTTTGAATATATTTGCATAACTTAAATAGTGGTAGGATATTGAAATAATGTATTTATGACTTGTTATAACACTTGAATGTAAACCTCCTCATTTGATTGCATTTTGCACTCTACATAATTAAAAATGTCAATGTAATGTATATTAACATTGTCAGACAATTCTCAAATAATTAGCTGTACCATGTTGAAATTTTGTATATAGAACAAGTATTTTGTATATAAATTTTTTATATAGCACAACTAGATCTTGTATTTTGTATATGAGATCTAATTGTGTACTTCCATTTTTGATTGCAATCTGCACTCTATTTAATGAAAACTCTCAATGGTCATTAATGCTATTGATCTAGAATTATACAGTTCAAAGATATCGACATATTCATATGCAGTTATAACAATATTTTTTAACAATGCTTTTGAAATCCATTTTTAGAAAACTAAAATAAAAAATTTTATTTTCAGAGAGTAATTTTGAATTTTATTCTGTTATTACTTCCTGATCAGAGTAAATAAATTAATTACAAAAATTTTAATTTATAATGAAATATTTATTGGATGAAAATCTCTTTCTAATGAATATTAATTATGCAATTCTCCACCAGATGACACTACTTGAGTTCTACTAAATAAAAAATGTATAATATAATAGGCATAGTAGGAAGTCATGTGGTGTCTATATCAGTTTAAACAGTGTTAAGAGGTACTATCTAACAATTAAAAATGAAGCATAATGCTTCAGCTGTTATGTGCTTAGCTTTTAATTATATTAAAAAATGGTTTTCTTAAAATCTAGTCCACTAAAAATAATTTTCATTTTATTTTATTTTTTATACATAAAATTTAAATTTTTCATTTTCTACAGAATTTGTGTAAAGTGTACCTTAAAATAGGAAATATTTAGTTTGAGAAAATCTATATTTTAAATGACCTATTATATGGATATTCAAAATTTATATTTTGTTACATATTAAATATTAATTTAATTTATTATTATATATGTATAGATTCATATATTTTTAAAATATGCAAAATTTTCTTGGATTTTAAATTAAAAATTGAATTTTTGAAATTAATACATGTCTTGTTTCTCTACATAATATTTGTTGTGTCTTGATTATATCAATTATCATTCTATCAAATTTCCTGTTTCATTACTATTTTCTATCCTTTACTAGTTTTTGTTAAATTTATTTGCTGCTGTGATGTCTGGTGCCAAATAAAAGTTTGATTTTTATAACTTTTTCAATAGGAAACAGCGACTTGCTTATGTAGGAATCAGTTTAGATAATGTTCTGAAACCGGTAAGTACTTTACAGAATATTTATAAAATTAATTCATGTTACTCTACATTTTTACATTGGCTTTTCCAGTATAAAATCATTGTCTCTTATGAAGGACCACCTAAAGGAGAAAGATAGGTATTCCCAGGCCTGAGTGATTCAAAAGGATATACTGCACAATTTTCCTTGTTAGGTTAATTTTACATAAAAATTCATAAAAAATCATAACTTCTAATCAATATTCTGAAATTTATAGATTATAAACACTGATAGTATATGAATCTTCTATAATAAAAATTTTGTGGTATTAAAAAAAAAACTATTAAAAAAAGTGTTGCTTTAAATAAAACTTATATTCACTTATGCCAAAAATATGAACATTTTAAAATTTGAGCAAATTACTTATAAAACTAAAAGATATATATCTCCAGGCAAATTTCATGAATTTAATGAATTAAATAAACAGGAAGGTTAATTATTTCATATTTGCTTGCCAGACATTTGCATTTTAATTGTTCTCATTATTATCCACTTAATCAGGAATTTCAGTGTCATCTGTATAGTCTGATTTACTGTTACTTGTATTAGAAAAGTTAGATTTCTCCATTCCACTATCTGGTTTTGTTCATCCATTTTGAAAAACTCACTCTCAAAGTATTTTATTCTTTTTGTCCTGAAGGCCAAATTAAACTGACCCAAAATATTATGCAAAACTATTATCTAGCAAACTCCAAATTACAATTCTACTTCTACTTCTAATCAATAAACATTGTATCCTTTCTTCATATAATTAAAATATAAACACTGCGTATGCAGTAAATCTAGCCCTTGTGAAGATTCTACTGCATACTTATGTTTACATGTTAAAAAACTTAAATTTGAAAAATAAAACTACAGAACCAAAGGCATATATTGAATTGTAAGACTCTGTGAATGTTATTTGAACATGGAATGGACTTCAATTGCCTTCTAGTGCCATTTCAAATTTGAAATAAAATGTTTCAATTCCAAATAACACCTAAAAGATCATGGGCTGTAGATACAAACTGCCTTATCACATAGATGAGACTGTGGGTTCTGAGAGAATTTCATTATCATGTATATGCGACCACAATCCTGAATGGGTTAAAAAGTTATTTACTATACGTAAATTGTTTACAAACAGATGCAATGTCCCTGTGGGATCAACATGGCAATAACTGTATTACATAAAGTTTGAGGGTCAACTGAGTACAGGGGTTATAATTATAATACTAAGTAAATAAAATAAGTTACCGGACAGAACCATTTCCTGCTGTTATTCTTAACTGTTAAGAATAACAGCAGGAGGGTTGATAGTGAAATAAATAATAAAGTACAAATTCTTTGGTCTAAGATTAATAATATATTAATTATATCAGAAAATGTTGAAATTAACAAGACAATCAAAGTTTTCAAATGACTTCTGGTTTGCAGAAGAGCACTTCCAGTATTAAAATTTACTGTTGACCTACATTAAAAATGTTATAACTCTTATTTTAAATAAGATAAAAAAAAATGTGGTTGTGTATGAGTAAAATAACATTTCAATAATATAATGAATATTTGGTTGAGATTGACATTTTAAAGTTGTACAGATACCTTAACACAAACATTCCAGTTGGATCAGTCAGGACTGTTGTTAGGCTAATAGGTGCTTTTCACTGTTACTATAATCAAATCTGCTATAGTGTAGATGTAATAAAAAAGTTCACTGTGTTTGAAACTTTCCTGTATCCAGTTTTGTTGAAACATTATAATTTCTAAGCCTTTAAGGGCATTTGTGTTGTAAACAATCTTTGGGATAACACAAAATTTACTAATTAATAAATTGCTAAATACTTAAACATTTTATCATGTTATTAGAAATATAAAATGTTAAAATATTGTACTTACTTTTTTTTCTGTGGAAAAAAAATGTAGTTTTTGATTAAGTGTATGGGGACTCAGTACCTCCAATTTAGTAAAAAGGAACAAAAATTGTAGACTTTCAGATTTTTATTCAAAATTATTCCCCATACATAGAACACAGCACTGAAATTTGTTGATATTGTGTTAAATACGAAGATGGGTTGATAAGTTTCAATAACCTAACAAGGCCTAATAAGGAAAATAAAAAAACATTTATTGCTGAGATGACTTTTGTATCTGCAACCCATATTTTAACAGTTGTAAACAAAAAAGCAAGTTCCCTCTGTGTAGCATCTAGCTTAGTTTTAATATCTATTGGAGATAAGCCTTTTATAAAAAAGTATTTTCACAGCTAGCACTTCAGTTTTCTCCATACTTGGTTAAAAACAAAAGAGGAGACTTTTAAAACAGCTCAATATAAAAACAACCAAAAACACTTTCTTTCAAATACACAAGAAGTATTAAACAAAGATGGCACTTTGAAGGGCTTTTATCTAAGTAACTCCAGGAGTGCCATCTCTAAGTATAGCCATAAGCTTATCATCAAACCCTAGTTTATAATGATTTATGGTTAATTTTTTTACACCACCTTTCCCATTTTTTTTCTTTAAATGTTCCTTTAAATCCCTTCTATTTCAAAGTTTACAGATATATGCATATGTGTATAATTCTTTAAAACCCTGGAATAAAAATTGTGGAAGGAAAATTTTAGTTTTCTATAAGCACGCTTTCATTTGAGAATTCACTATAAGGTTCTAAAATAACCATTAAATGGGAGTTTAGTTGTGATCAGTAAAAATGTTCATTATACCCTGGGTTCCCTCTAGTGAGGTTTGATTATAATATTATTTTTACATACCCCCAACTGGACCAGCACATTTCAACCTGGTGCATGCGTACCCTTGGGAGTGACAGCTGTCCTATGATAAGGACTTTTTTCATTGGAACTGGGGTTAAAACCTAATATTTTAATCTAGGAGAAAAAAGAGAAATCTGATGAATCTGAACAAGAGGAGGAGGAAGAAGAAGAGGAAGAGGAAAAGGTAAAGAAAAAAGAAGAGCATAAGAGACATAAAAAGGAACCTGAAGAGGATGAAAGACATCAGAAATTGTATGGTAAACGATCTGTGAGAGCTCGTAGAAATGTCAATTACCAGTTTAAAGAGTATGATGCATTGATTGCTTCAGCACTACAAGAGGAAATGTTAGAAGAAAGTATGTAATTGAGTTTTATTGATTATTTTTGTCTTTTAAAATATTTTAATAAAGATATTAACCTTCCCCAATGCATTAGTTATTTTGTTCAAAGTTGTCAGTGACCAAGTAGCATTTTTATATTTTGCCTTGGCATGCTTGAAGTTATTAAAATGTTTTTGTTATTCATAAAACATCTATTACTACTAGATTTTTATTATACTTTTTGTTATATTTATGCATAAGTTAAAACTTTTATGATTTTTCATTAATGTACCTCTATTACTGGCGAGGCTTTGAAGAGAATTAATTCTAAATTGAAACTGTACCATAAATTTCTGTCTTATAAAGTTTCAGCTTTCCTATTGTTAAAGGTATAACACTATCTATGTGCATGTGTATATATATGGTAACTAGTACTGTCACCATGATTCAAAATCTCCCTTAACTGCATAATAAGTAATTAATCAGTACTAACTGATATTTATTACTCAAATTACTAACCACATTACTAGTCCTTTAATTCTCCACCTCCATACATTTATAAGTAAAGATTTAATTTAAAATTGTAAATATTATCATAGTTTTCTTAAATATGTAAATTGTTTTTTAGTACCTGAGGATGATTTCAAGGAGGAGGAAGATGGTAGTGAGGCTGGCAGTGATAAGCCTTTTACAGCCAAAATTAGCAAAAGAAAGAAGAGAGTTAAAAGATGGAGAGACTTGGATTTCTCTGATGAAGAAGATGATAGTGAGGATGAATATCAAGGTGGAAGGTATGCTTGAAATGATTGTATTTGGCAGTTTTGGCCCTTTCAGAAGGGTTATATCATATGAGTACTGAGATAATATATAACTGCCAAGTTTATTTAAAAATGTTGACAATAATGATTACTTCAAAATAACAAAATTCAAATACTCTAATAACTAAAAAAATATTGTTTATTATATTTAATTTTGCAAAATTCAGAAGATATCAAATAATGAAGTGCATTGACTTCTCAGTGATATATGTGATGTTCATCCTGAAGAGCTTAATAAAATATAGTTAAATCACAATATAGTGCCACCCTCTATTTTGGATAGCAGCTTGGTATTTATGACAAGTTTGGCAGTATATTAACCTATCATCAGTTATTATCAGTCCTGATAAAACTGAATGTAAGCAATAATTATGATTAAAAAAAAATTCTGCATTTGACTTTAAAGTTCTTATTTACTTTTTATAATTATAACTCATAAAATCAATTTGATAAAATGGTTTCCCTTCATTCTCTTGCAAAAAACACCATATAATTTGATAGTTTTTTCTTTATTCAAAATGTTATTTATTTATAAGTGCACAATTCTGTACTAGAGGCTAAAAAATTTTTGTCTTTTTTACAGTACGGATTCTGAGGCAACTCAGCCCCCATCTAGTAATTCTGAACAAGAAAGTGGATCTGGTGAATGGAAAATCTCTAAATCCAAGAAGAAACCTCAAAGAAAGCCTCCTAAACCCAGAAGGAAAAAAAGAGGAGGGGACAGTTCTGGTTAGTCTGTTTCTTACATTTTAGATTTAACAGTTTTATTGTTTAGAATTCTTTGAGTAATATTTCTGTACAGGGACATATTATTATCATAACAGTCAAAATTAAAGTAATTGTGTAGAATACTATAGACCGAAGTGCACAGGTGATTAGGAAGACCACTCGATACAGCCTGACCTCACTTATTTTTTGGGGCCCTCATAGGCTGAGGAGGTTAGGAGGGTTAACGATATGCCTCGATATTAATTTTTATCAGCCAACCATCAAGGGCAAAACCCCTATTATATTATATTGTCACAACCTAAGACTTTCTGGCTCCACTCCATTGTTACTGAGGTTTCATCTGCCAGAGAATAAAAGCAGAACATCAGCTGTTTTCCTCGCCAGGATTAGTTGACCATTGTACTTCGAGGCATATGTCTGGAACTCCACACAATGCTTTATATGCTAGTTCATCAGATACAGTCTAAATTAAATTCCAATAAAATAATCATTGTTACTTTTTGCTTATACCCAAAAATTAATCATGGAATATTTTTAAGAAATGATTCTTTGTGAAGTACTATTAAATATATTGCAGCATATTTTATCACAATTTAATATGTAGATATCAACTAATGAAATTATGATAATCTAAAGGAATATCATAATTTAATCTTTTAAGTATTTATCTAAAGTATTTATTCTGTCACTGAATTGTCTGTAAAGATTCATTATATATATATATATATATATATATATATATATATATATATATATATATATATATAATTTCCAAGTTGAACTAAAATTACAGCTCTAAGTTTTCATATATATACATATATATTATATATTAGGTCTCAAAATTTTTAATTACTTACGACACATGTGGATATTTTTCATATTTATATTCCCCTCTAAAAACTGCTGCCGAACAATGGCCAAATGGTTAGGGTACTGGCCTTCAGAACTGGAGTTCGTGGGTTCGAATCCCACTATGGCATGGATGTTCGGAATCGGCTTTAAGCAGTAGGTCCCGGTCTCATTAGCCCTCATGTTGCAAAAAGTAGACCGTATCTCTCCAAAACCAAACCAAACCTCTAAACATTCTGTTTTTGTAATACAAATTTGGTTTTTATTTAGAATCAGACATACAATTTTCCAAACAATTTTTTAAAAATTGTACCCATTCAATGCATATTTTGTAAAATATAACAAGAACAAAACTATTAAAAATTATACTCTAATTTCTTGTTTATGGCTTGTCATATCCACACTGCATAGAATGCAAATAATTTTAAAATTGTACCCTATTTGATGCATGTTATGTTAGATGTGGCATGCCCAAAACTATTGAAAATTATTTTTTTATCTTGTGTTATCTAGTGGTATCCCAACTACCTAGAATGCAAATAAATTTTAAAATTGTTCCCATTTGATGCATGGTTTTAGGAGATATAACAAGCTGAAAACTATTAAAAGTTATTCTTTAATTTCTTGTTGTCCTAAAAGGCCATTGTTAAAAAAAAAAAAAAAAAAATCAGAAAGTTAATTTAAAATGTTCACAGTGTTTTTTTCTGTTACACGCAGTTTACTCTGTTTTGTAAAATAGTGTAATGTTATTTTTGTATTTAAAAATATCAAAATTTGAATTTAGAAGAGGATTGGGAAGATGAAATTGCAGATAATGAGGCTTACAGGCCAACTACAAGACGTGCTGCTCAAAAAGCTATTAGCTATCGAGAATTATCATCAGATGAGGAAGATGAGTGGGGTGCAAAGCCTCAGGCGTAAGTTTTTAAGTTTGTTTCTCAAACTCTTTAATTTTTTTATATGAATGGATTAGTTATTTTTCTATTTTCATTCTTCATTGATAATTATAAGCCATCTATTATTTTTTATGTGTTCATATTTTTAGGACTAAATTATTCTATAACTTTAAATTAAGTCTAATTGTTTATTTGTTTATTTTTTAACACTAGAATGGCAGAAAAATCTTACCTACTGGAATGGCAGTTAGGCGTCATTTTGACTTGATAAAACAATTGAAATAAAAGTGATAAAATAACTTAAAAGGCCATACAAGGGCAACAATACATAATTTACTTGTATTCAATATTTATATTTAAAATTACTTGATCATTTATTGAATTCTGTTACTGTAATACTGGTTTTGTTATTACAGTGGACTCCACTTAATGTGATCAGTTTGGGACACTGTAATTTTGATAACAATAAACGATATGCAAAATTAGATAAGTTTACCTTCCCCCCTTATTTCACAAGTACTAAATTTCAAAATAAAATGAAAAAATTCACCTTATATTTATGTACTGTACATTATCCTTTAAAACATGAGAATTGTATACATAATTAAAAAAAGTTGATCAATTGTTGACTGTTTACAATTTTTTCTAAGAAGCTCATTGATAAATTATTCGTAATCATAATCAACCTGTCATAGCGATTTAAAATTTCAATCTTTTGTTTTAATGTTAAATCATTTCGCTTCCATATCAAAAAGCTGCATGTAAGCGAGCAAGGCATTAAATGTGAATACGCAGTTAGATAATAATGTGTTGCCTTCTGCTTATCTGACAACCACTGACCACCATGGTTGCATATTTCTGAAAAATTCCAGGAACTATAATATCCCACTCCTTTGTTCATTCCCCATTTGACAAGGTTGAAGAGGAGAATTCTAGGAAATTCAAGCAACAGCGAAGAGAAATAAAATAATGGGTTCATTTTGAATATATTGGGAATATTCCTTTGCCAGTGAAAATGAGGTTCGAAAATTGATCCCATTGACTGATGTAATGATCACATAAAGTGATAATTTAACATACAAATTAATAGAGAAAATTGGGACCAAGTGATTTCGATAACAATAAGCGATTGATAACATTAACCGCGATCACATTATGCAGAGTCCACTGTCTATATTGTTTAGATCATGATAACATTTTCAACTAAGCATAAATGAGGAACAGCAAGTTTCATTTTTTCCTAGGTAAGGAAGTCTATTCAAGAAGTATGTATTATCAGTGTCAACAGATACCAAAATTTTATTCCAAATTATCAGATTTATTAGACAAATATTGCATTATTAGGCAAATATTGCATATTATAGATTTTTATCTAGCTTTAGATGGGAATAATTGATCTGAAATTTTATAATGTATCTCATTCTGTACAGGTGCTGTGTAAACAGTTTCGTAAATACCCTGATTCGCTTTTACTCAAATTTTTTTGCTGAGTTGTTCTATGTTTACTGTGCTATCCTTGGATTCATGAATAGTTTGTGTTCATCTTCAGCTTCTGCAAAAAAATTATTTTCTTTTCTGTCAGACTCATTTTCAGAGTTTCTATTTTTTTTTTTTTTTTTTTTTTTTAAATTCGTAGGAAAAATTCCTTAATTGTATGCAAGATAGAAAAATCCCAGACTATTATCAAATGATAGTTTAGTATATGATTCACAGTTTAAAGGTACAGTAATAATGAACTTGATGGCAGAAGCCATATGTACTAAATTACTGATTTGGTACTACATAGAAAACAGCTGTCTTAACTAGTACCATCTGCAGTGAGTAGTCTAGTCTGAACTAATAAAAGTAACAAAGGAGGAAATAAATCTGTAAAATAAATGATTTCTGATAAGAAATGTAGGCAAGAAAAACCCTGCATCTACTTTCTTTACTAAAAAATGGGGTTAAAATTACTCAGTTTGTCTTTCAAGGAATACATGCCAATATTTCAAAAACTAACAATGAAAGAATAAATTCAAATAAAGAATAAGATTTTTTTTTTTTTTTTTTTTTTTTTTTTTTTTAAAGCATGTTATCACCTTAGAAAAGTAAAAAAATGTCAAACGAATTCTTCCAACCAAACTAAAGTAATCAATGGCAAAATTTGCTTAGGTGTCAAACTTACCCCTACTGCTATTCTAGTGTTAAAAATCCTTGGAATAACTATATGTACACAATCTATATGATTTATGATTTTGGAAAATATGAAGCTTAAAATGCTTTCAAAGGGTATTTAATAAACCTGATATTTTAAACTCTGCCATGAAAATATTTTGCATATTTGTAAAAGCAAAGATAATGAATTGTTTATCATAGCAGTTCTAGTTATATATTTCAGTGTTTGTGCTGAACTGTGCCTAACCCGAGTCCCATTGACCTACTAATAAGAAAAATGTGGGGAAAAAACAAGCATTTTAAATTTTATTGAAAAAGACCTACTAATAAGAAAAATGTGGGAAAAAAACAAGCATTTTAAATTTTATTGAAAAACATTTTTTAAATTAAATAAAGAGCATTGTGAATATTTTACATATTTGCATATAAGAAAAAAAATGTATTTTATTTGCAGCTATGTATATACAAACTGGATGCAAATTTTATCTTATTTCATTTCATTTTTTCTGTTTTCATTGGAAAGAACCTCTTAGTCTTCTTTCAAATTTGGTGGCTCTTATAATGAAATCATTAAAATTTTCAGTTTCTTTTCTGTAAATTTATTTCTAGAACTAGTTTTTATTCTCTTCATACTAGAGAGATCTTTTCTGAAAAAGAAAATTTCTTTCCTTTTCATCATATTTTTTTGGGTCTGCAATATCCGAAATTAGTCAGTTTCATACCCTGAAATTGTAGATTTTTCACTCTTCTTTTCTTGTGGCATTTTGGGTGTATATGTGACCTAAAATTTTATCCCACTATTTCATATATTTTGGATTTATGGAGCCCAGAGTTTTGCCAAAGTTGCATCTTGTTGTTACAAATTTGCATAAAAAACCTGATATATGTAAATGCAAACCCTGGATTTGTAATAAATGTGTGTGTTCTCATTTATGAGTTTTGCCTTGTCTGACTACTGAAAAAATGAGAAATTCAATGAGAAACCTAACTTCCAATGTTGTTTATGTATTTGCTCTCATTTATAGTATGTTAAATTCATAAAATATTCCTTGTTCTGTATCAGTGTTAATAACAGGGTTTTAATGTTAATTTAATAAATTTGTCTTATAGTATTTGTCTTATATTTGTTTTAATAGCCTTATTTAATATTAGAAATAATTATGTTATTACAATTGTTTACATTTTATTTGTAAAATTTAAATATTTTTATAGTCTTCTATCCGTTGTATAAGAATCAAATGAATAATTATTTATGAATATTTCAAATTAATCCTAGTTTCAGCTTAGCAGAAATGCTGATTATTTTATTTAAATTTGATTATACTTGTATAGATTTTAAATAAACATTTTTCTAACTATCGAGGTACTTATTATTTATGTTATATCTTCTTTTTATTTCATATTAGGGTAAAGAAACGTAGGAAGACAAGATCATCATCAGAAAGCGAGGCATCTTTCAAGAAGAAACCATCTAAAAAGAAAAGAATTTGCAAATGGGCTAGCTCAGATTCTTCAGAGTCTGAAGAAGAAAAAAGTATGAGTTCTTCAGAGGGAGAAGAAAGTGAAGAAGAAGGTAGTCAAGAAGATGAATCTGAAAATGAATGGAAAATAGATCAGAAAGAAAAGATATTGAGATTAAAATCAAATACCAACAAAAAGGTTCTGAGCAGTGAAGAAGAGGAAGAATCATCAACACAAGATTCTGCTCCAAAGAAACAACCCAAGAAAGTTGTTTCTGATGAGAGTGAAGAAGAAGAGGAAGACGAGGAGGAGGATGAAGAAGAAGAAGAAAGTGAATCTGAAGAAAATATGGAAGAGTCAGAAGAAGAAGAGGAGGATGAGGATAAAGAAAAGAAAACTAAACACAAACCTGATGTTCCTGAAAAGAATGTACCTTCTGTACCAACCAAAAAAATTACACTCATTAATAATAGCAAGCCAGAGTCTGAAAAGAAAGGTGTTCCCACTGAAAAGACTGAAAGTATTTCTGAAAAAAAATCTTCCATGGACAAACATGATAGTTTGTCTATCACAGAAAACAGAGAATTTCAACCTAAAGTGCTTGTGAAAAAAGAATTGTGTAGTGTGGACATACCTTTGGAACCAATAAAACAAACAGTTCCAGTCACTACTGTGGTGGACAAAACTCCTCCAAAGACTGTAAGAAAAGATACGACCAAAATGGTGCCTTGTGTTATTCCATATGATAAATCTCCTAAGAGTGGTCATACATCTAACCCAGAAGAAGAAAGTGACAAAGAAACTTCAAAGGAAGAGGAATTGCCACATCGAGTTCCACCACCATCACTACCACCACCACCACCACGCCCTGCACATTTTCCTAAGCATGGTACTTTTCCTCCACCACCAAGTAGAATTCAGTTTGGTGGTGTTTTAGCAAGACACTCGATTCCTCCTCTTAGTTCATCAGTACGACCACCATTACCACCTAGTAATGTTCCACCTCGAATGCTTGCACCCACTAATTTGTCAACACGACCAACTACATCTCCTAGTGTCGTTGTACGCCATACTGCTTCTCCAAGTAATTTGTCGGTAAGGCCTAGTATTCCTCCGAGTAATGTGCCTGTGCCGCCTAGTACCTCATCAACAGCTGCTTCAACAGCAAAAAATGTGCATACTAAATCTGAAAATAAATCTTACAAAAGCACAATAATGGAACCTTTTAGTAATATGGAGGATGAAAATGATAGTGATGACGAGGTCCCTCTTGAAAGAATTCCTAATGCTTGTGTGCCTACTCCTCTTCCAAACAGACCTGTTGCATATGAAAGGGAAGCTGAGTATAGACCAGCTGCCAAAGAACTTTCATCATATTCCTTTGCACCTCCAGAAGAAAAACCCTTTCCAGGAGGATCATATTCCCCTTTGGCCCCTTTCCAAGACTATTCAGCTCGCCCAAGTCCTTTGAAACCCAGCTTGGTGGAGACATATCCCAATAATTCCAGCCCGTCTAAATTAACCCCTTTAGATACTTATTCTCAAGCTAGCAGTCCAAAAGGTTTTATATCACTAGATTCTTACTCAACTGAGACTAGGAAAAAGAAACATTTTTTTGGGAACACATCTTCTGAGGCAGAACCAGCTCACAGACCTCCAGCATCTTCCTCCGAAAATTACCAAGGAGGAGAGATCAGGTTTCCCCCAGAACCCTACCCCTGTCCCCAGTCTCCAAACACATACCCTGCAAACAGATCTCCTTCACCTTCTCAGAGGGATCCTGGAACACCTCCTAGACTTTATTCTCAGTTTCCAGATGCATATGCTCCACCACGGTCCCCTGAATATTATCAAAATCATCAGTACTATGCAAGTGAGGAACGCATTCCTCGACCATCTTATCAACCTAACTATGCACCCCAAGAACCCTCATTTGTCGCTAACCCATATGTTGCAACTCCTGTACCACAGCCGAATGGTGGTTTCATGATTGATACACTACTGCGGGCCAGAAATCATGAAAACGAAGAAGATGAATTAACAGGTGTAACGGACATTGTGTCATACATCACCCAAGAGTAAATTCTCTACAATGTACATTGACATTCATCATTTTAGAGGGCATTTATTACTATGTAGATAATTTGTATGTACAAAAACATGGTCTTGCAATATTTTATTTCTAATTTTATATTTATAAAATGAAATTTTACAGCGTGTAATTCTATTATAAACTTTTGTTGGTTGACTTCTTTTATGTGTTGTGCAGTTGGGTTTTTTTATAATTTTGATTCTCAAAACTGCCTAACTGTACTCTGTGTTCTAGATTTTAATGTTTTATTTGAAGACTCTGTGCTGGGCATTGGGGCTTTAGATAGTATTTTTAAACCATGTCTATGCTAGTATACATAATGTACAGATAATATGAACTCTTTATAGTAGTTTTCTCTGATACCAATTGACTCTGTTCAGTATCTTATGATGCCTGCTGTTAATAATTCTGTAATATATTTGAAATTTATGCTTTACCTTTGTATCATCATCATATTATGGTTCTGAATTGTGTTATGACAAAGCACCATAGAAATCCTTGTACACGTGATTGTATGTCAGTTATTTATATGAGTGTGGTGTTTTTACATCCTACCTTCTTATCTCATATGTGATATAATTTTCATAATTCATATTCAGATGTAAGCTATTTTGTTTTTTATTAATAAACAAATGGAAAAAAAAAACCCCTTCATCCTCTTTTTATTTTTATTAAATAGTTGAAACCACAATAATTGAAGCTTTCTCTACTAAATTTTTATAAATGGCATGTGCTTTGACAGTTTGAATGCTTGATTAATTTTATTTATATGAAGCTAGTTGAATGACTATGCTGCCTAAACATGTATGTTTATATAGTGTCAATATATGCATATGTGTAAACAGTGAAAATATTTTTCATAGATTACATGGGAGAATGAACTCATTATTTAAGTTTTCCAAGCTTGCTGGACAAAGAGAGCTCCTAATCAAAATGCAGTTGTGAAGCTTTTTTTTTCAAGTCCAGCCTTTGTGGCATTTTATATTTATTGAGGATCAAAACGTGATTGTCTATAGAACAGTGCAACAGATGTTCCAAGCATATACACATTTGTTGTCAACATTGGCCCCATAGTGAGTGAGTGAATCACAGGATTTTGTTCCCATGAGACTATAGATGGATCAACTTTTTTTGGGAGGCAAGAGTGAACCTTGATCATTTAAGTTAGCTCAAAAACTATACGGGTGACAATTTATTTATTGCAGAAGCAGTACCATTTTAATAGGACAGTTGAAAAATGAGGCTAGTGGACAGAAAATGAGTATATATTCCAGTATTAGTTTAAAGAGCTGGGTAAAAAGACTTTTAAGTTGGAAAACACTTCTTTATTTGGCATTTTACGGCTGGGAAATTAAGTATTATGAGGCAAGGGAAAAAAAGAATTTTATTTATTTTAAGGATATTTTGTTATATTTTGTATATAACATATATATATATATATATATATATATACACACATACTTTACACATACATATGAAATCACAATGAATAGACATAGTGTGTACGTCTGTGGCTGTCTTCCTCAATGACTACACACTTCATTTCTGTACCTGCTCGCCTATTGTTACTGGAGCAGGTATTGTGGGTTCACAAAAGCCTGTCTTGCTGGCAATTAAATACTGCAGCTATTATATGTTGGACTATGTATTTTATTATTTACAATTATTGAACATACTTAAATTATACATTCTTATGAAAATTGATCTCTGGCTGAAACGTCCCGAGGATACCAAAAATGCTGAGCAGCCTGCACACATCTCTCTCGGTTTCAGCTCTCTCCTCTCATGTCCATTCTCCTCTGTTCTGAGTGGGCATCTCCTCCTCTGCTGTTGGCAAGGGCCAGGGTGGAATCCCCCCCCCTCTTGGTCAGATTTTTGCCTCCCTGGGAAAATGTCCTTCTTCTCTGCAGCTGGCATGGACGGGGATGGCATCCTTCCCACTCCTGGTAAACTTTCACCTCCCTGGGGTAGTAACTTTTCTACCGTCTCTCAATAAGTCCATCTTCGGCCGCCATAAAAAAATGCAGGTGTCCATGTTGCACGAACATGCATCTTGGTTCTAGTGTTACAATATATGTGTGTGTGATATATTAAAAACTCATCTGAAATGCATCTCAATTGTTTTCCACCAATTTTAAATACATTTTGTTATGAAAAAAAGAACCTTAATTCAAGAGCAAAATCTGTTCCATTTACTCATCAGTAAAATCTTAACTTGTAATTCTTACATCTTGTTTCATTTCCATTCTCATAGAATTCAGTTATGCAATTTGGTTCCTGACTGCTGATTTAGTAATTTTTTGTCATCAACTAGTCTGCTGACAAACACAGGAATGCTAAATTTACTATTTTGCTGGGAATATGTGCATCCGTTTTGCTTGAGGGAGTCAAGTTTCTGTCATTCTTCCTGAGTAAACGCATCTGTCTGACTGGGGTTACTGAGATTATATCAGTTTACTGGCAACTGTCTTAGAAATCGAATGAGTAGCAT
>CM063501.1:115369078-115379078 GCA_032207245.1 Pardosa pseudoannulata | reverse complement strand
ATATTGTCTTTCTCTGAAATGTCCCAACCTCGGATTTACATTGCTTTATAATTTATTGAAACGAATATTTTTCTTTCGAAAAACTCCGAGCTACTTATAAATTTTAGGCGCCATTTTCAAAATATTTTATTCTGCATTCTATTCAAAGGAAAACAGCAGCAGACGATTTATGCTGAAAGGGCGAACTTTATCTTAAAATGGTAACGACAAACGTATGTGTATTCATACTTCGACCTAGGGCGTAAGAGCCTCATGATTTTGAGGGACCTGAAACTACGATAGCAACCCGAAGAGACTGCCGAGCTGCTGCTGACTTACAAGAGATCCGTTCTGGTCAAAATTTGATTTAGCTCAGTGATTCTCAACCTTTTTTAAGCTACCCTCCCCTCTTACGGGCCGAAATGTGTTGAACGCCCCCCTTTGTAAAAATCCAGGAATTTAAAGTTTAGGGTAGGAGAAGTCTTCAATTATAAGAGGCAAAATACTTAAGTAATTTCCTTCAATAGAGTTACAAATCAAATTTTTGTTACTGAGATACGCTAATACAACGCTCAAACGAATACTATGGCAGAATAGTTAGGGTGCTGATCTTCGGTTACGGAGTTAATGGGTTCGAATCCCACTGGGGCATAGATGTTCGTAGCCTTTCTGAATCGGTTTTAAGTAGTAGGTCCCGGTATCAATAGCTCTCGTGTTGCAAAAGAGTATGCCATAGCACTTCAAACCAAAACAATTGAAGGCTTTTGATTTAACATTTTTCTGAATGTCGGCCCAATTTCACGCAAAACATAGGGAATGAAAATAACTAGTTCTAGTACTAACACGTAAATTTGTTTTATTACTGGTAAAAATCGTAAATTATATAATTCATGTAATAAATTTATTTAGTTTTTAAAAATGAAGTTTGAAATCCAAAACCTGCTCACATCGTCGCCCTACCTCCTGAAACAAGTTCACTACCTACCAGCATAGTCCCACTATCCCTCTATTGAGAACCACTGATTTAGCTCAATCCAGTAAAGAATAAACACTACAGAGGTAAGTTCGAGACTAACAGGTAGAACATAGAAAAAAAAATATAGTTTTCACAAAGTTCAAATGATCTTCTGTATTTTATTAGATTACTTTCTTTCTGTAAGTTTCAATTATATATATTGCCAATGATGACCGGTCACTTGTGATTTCAGACATTTTGTTGAATATCTAGAGAAATACACGAGGAATAATCCTGAAACCTCAGCGTGTAAACAGGATGGCAGACGTCATATATTTCAGCTAAGAATTTTTTCTGAAACCCCATAGGGGACCGTCAACAAATTGAAGATAAACGAATGTTTTGGATAACCCTGTAAGAAGTGTAAAGTATGAAAAGCGTTGAAACTTTAGCACACGATTAGGATGCTTCTTGTAATAACATGTGTTCATTGTTATCAGGATAGCACGTATACTCGTGGGAAAATTAAAGTTTTTATAAAAACAATCCCAAATTTCTCAATAGAGTTCTCAATATAACCTAGAGTTCTCAATATAAAATAGTGCTATTTTCAGGATAATGTTTCACTGCGCATGAACAAATGCAATCAAAATATAATGTGCATAATATATTAACTAAATGTGTAGAGCAACTTTTGTGAAAGTTCCAAAAACACAGCTTGAAAATTCCGAAAGTAATCGTCGATAGAATAAGCTGGAAATCCGTTGTTCCTAAAAGGAAGCAAAAAGATGAGGGGCTGTATCCAAAATTTCATATGTTATTAAAAATCTCAGTGGCGAGTAAATGGGTAAATATGTAATATTTCTTTCATTGCATGATATTTTAAAGTTGAGGCTGTCATAAAAGCGAATATTTGTTCTGGCTGCAGAAGAAACATCCATACTGCTGTCCGTAACATACTGTATGTATATTTCGTATTTATACAAAATACTATATTTGGATACATCCCCTCATCTTTTTGCTTCCTTTTAGAAACAATGGATTTCGAGCTTTTCTATCGACGATCACCTTCAAAATTTTCAAGTTGTGATTTGGGGACTTTCAGAAAAGTTACTCTATAGATTTAGCTAATACATTATGCACATTATATTTTGATTGCATAATGCGCAATGAAACATTATTTAGTAAACCTGCTCATCTTTCATCCAGTATTTATTATTTTTAATTTCAATTGCAGGGAATTGTGTACAATGTTGTTTGACATGCGTCCTGAAAATAACAGTATTTGATATTGAGAACTCTGCAAATTATTAGCAAAACACTTGGAGAAATTTGGGATTGTTTTTATAAATACCTTAATTTATCCACGAGTCTACGTGCTATCCTCATAACAATGAACACATATTATTAAAAGAAGCATCATAATCATGTGCTAAAGTTTCAACACATTTCAAGCATTACTTTTTACAGGGTTATCCAAAACAGTTTCTCTTCAATTTGTTGATGCTCCCCTATGGGATTTCGGGAAAAATTCTTAGCTGAAATATATGACGTCTACCATCCTGTTTACATGCCTGAGGTTTAAGGATGATTCCTCTTGTATTTTTCTAGATATTCAACAAAATGTTTAAAATCGCAAGTGATCGGTATCACTGGCAATATACTGTACATTGCCTTTTCTGAAAATTTATTCAAAATATACTGTTACTGAATCCATAATATATGAAAAAATAAATATATGTAAACTGTCTTAGTTATTTATCGGTTTGTATAAATAGGAAACTGCTCGAAAAAAAAAATAAAAATAAAATAATAAATAAATAAATAAAATAAATAAATCTGAAACTGAAAAATGAAAGTAGCAATACTACGATTTGGAAGAGAAGACAAATATATACTTTGAAAATATATTTTGAGATTTATAGAAATATATACATCTTTTTTACAGAGAACTCGGCAAGTATTTTTACATATGATACATGGCAGTTGGTATCTGATATGTTGCAGGAATTGGTGGTCTAATATAAAAACTTCTTGTACTTGTTGGCTATTAGGAACATATGTACCATGGAAGACAAAATTGACGGGAGCAAGACACTTCGCTTCTGTGGATGCCCAGTTATCACCTCGTTCTTTTTGCCAGAGAATTCCCATTAAATTCGTATTGTGAAACTCCTAAAAAATTGTTAAGATTAATAAAAAATTTAATATGACATTAAATTTAAATAAGCAACATGAAATTGACAACTGAACATTAATTGCCAAAAATGATACTTATTGGTACTGCAGATTTCAATAAGAATTAATAATTTCCCCTTTAAAATATAAACTCTGTTTTCCTAACATTGTCTGAAAAGGTAAGGTCACTACATTTCTTGGGTTAAAATTCCATCGTTGGCTTGAATGTTCTTAGTCGTTAGGAATCAGTTTTCAGCAGTAAGTCTCGGTTAAAGGAACTTTAGTTCTTCAACCTAATATAAGCTGGATTTTGCCCAAACCTGTTTGATCTAATCTACGATTAACAACGATATAATCATGTCGTTTAGTTGTAGGAACCCTATCTTTCAGTACCGAAGTTTGTAGATTCCAGTTTAACTGAAAAACCAATTATTAACAAAAAGCTGATCCTAATGTTCTAATTCAAATCCCAGGACGTGCGATTTTCTAATACAGTGAATTTCTTCAACTAGTGTTTCAAGAAATTTCTGAAGGGTTCAGCAGAAAATACCTTTGAACCACAAAATTATCTAAGAAATGATAACTATAGTGGATCAACAACTTGAATGCAGAAACACATCGAACGTATATGATACGTTCTTACATACTTCTATTACCCCAAATATAAATCTGCATTGAAATAAAAAACAGGCTCATACTGCAGTCAGTTTTATTAAATTTAATATTAATCTTTGTATGGTTATAGTCTTATATTATTCAAAGATAGCTAAAATGACAACCCGGCCTATTATTAATATTTTTTTTGATTTAAAATTCTTAAAATGCCTGGCTAATTCTTGGTAACAAAAAAGTTTCCTCTTTTCTCCTCGATATTAACTAAAAGTGTTTTGATTTATTTGTTCTTTTCTTTTTATTAATATTTTTTGCTCTTGAGTGCTTAGTAAATACAGATAAATCTTTTTACATTAATTTTTTTACCACTTTCTGACAAAAAAAATTTTTAAAGAAAAGTTACAATTGTAGTACAAATATAGTTTTGTTTTCTTATTCAAATACTGCATGATATAGACGATTTCATGGAAGAAGAAGCACAAGAAGCACTATAAAATTTTTTTATCAATTTCATATATATGCTTTCCGTTATCTTACAATACTCCAATCTCAACAGAAAAACTTATTTTTCCTTTTCAAAGGTTGCCACACCCCAAAAGAAAAATTAAAATAAAGCTAATGACAAACGATAATATTTTTGAAACAAATATTAAAACCATTGATGTGCATAACACGAAGGATGTTTATTAAGTGTTTTTGCTAGATCTTAGAGTCTAAGTTACCTTCCACGACATGGCTGCAATGTAGCTGCGTTGCGAAGCCAGCTCTGGGAATTAAAAAATATGGTCTGTAACTTCATATGTGATTGGTGAAGGATAATTTTACCAGTTATATGTTCATGCTTCAGTAGTAGTTTTAAATATTAAAAGCTTATGATTTATTTAGATATAGATGTTCTAGTAACAAGCTGATGTATGGTTTCATCGTTGGTTCTACTAACCTGGCAAAATCTGGACACTTCATAAGTATGTGCTTGAACTCTCCAAGCGACAGGTGTCCATCTTGGTCAATGTCAGCTTCGATCATCAGTCTGTCCACAACATCCTCCATCTCATCCTGTTCTAGTTGATTGTTTCCCTTCAGGAGGCTCATAAGGATAAGAAGATCTTTCTCGGAGAGTAGCCCATCCCCATCGAAATCTGTCAATGGATCAAGGTATATTTATTACTTGGACTGAAAGTCATACAGTAGCATACAATAGTAGACTAATCACAGCTGGCCCTAGCAATTTTGGCACCCTAGGTGAAATCTAAAATATTTCCTATCTCTCACCATGATAAAAATTTCCCTATAGGATTAGGACTTTTCTTTTTAAACAGCATATATAAACATAAGATACTTTTTTACTTATCTCAAAAATTTCAAAATGTATTATTCGATTATGTATTTTAATTACACTTAATCCTTAAGGAGACAGTGGACTTTACAATCCATTTTTGAAAGTTATTAACTTAAATTTGTAAAACTGTATACATAAAAAAAAACACTAAGCAATTAAAAAGGTCAGTCGACAAAGGAGTTAATTTCAAACCCGGAGGGTTGTGAGTTCAAGGATTGTACCGACCAAATATTCACCTTATTCAATAACGGCGGTTCATCAATGTTTAAAAATGAATAAAGGTCATCGCGCATAAATAGAGTGTACTTTTTGAATAACAACACAGATTCATATTAATTGGTGTAATATTGTCCCAGTTCGTGGATTTAGGTAGGCCAAAACTTTCTAGGTTCTAGTGTTAACTATTATTACCATCATTTATCAACTCTAATAAATCTTAGAAACATCGCAAAAATTAATAAAATCTTTGCTTTTACAGTACAAATTGAAACTATTACCGATTAGTTTTGCAAACAGAATATTAAATACTGGTTGTTCATCAGGAGTACAAAAGACTTTTATTTCAATGTGAAAACATTTAACTTTTTTCTTTTCTCCTTTCCACTTATTAATCCTGGTTTATGTTTACAGAAAATCATATCACTCATTTTTTTTTCTCTAAGTTCTCCGACGTGTCATTTCAAAAGAACTATGAGGTGTACATGGGGTTTCTTACCGTAAATGTTGAAGGCATACTCCGCTTTCACATCTCCTGGAGTGGACGGCGAGAAAACGGACACCATGTCTAGGAAGTCTTCGAAAGACCAACATTGGTCGCTTTCCGACGAAAAAATTTCGCAAATTCGTTCAGCAAATGGATTACTCTGGACAGGAAAGACACAAAGAAAAATCAGTTGGCGGATGCACATTGATCTCAGAATTTTTAAAATGAAGTATTGTAATCGTTAGAATAATGCAGAGATGGTATACATAAAATTTCTAACACGAACACATAGTCCCTTACTACATAGAATAATTGAAAAAGAGATAGCAACTAGTTTTGTAAGACTGCAAACATCCATATCAAGAGTAATACTTGAACCAACAAATTGTAGCTGACATTCTGGTTATTTAGCAATAATTTGGAATTTTTTTTAAAAAAGAAATTATTATTTGTATCATATCATAGAATTTTTTTTTAAAGTTGAGCATAAAATTTCTCATATCCAAAGAATGGATATGAGAATGAATCCAAAGAATGGATATGATCCTGTAATTTTACACTCTTTTAAAAATCGTCTGATGTTTAGTTTGCATTTTTTTGAGATAATATTTTTGTTTCTCTTGGCAATATGCATTTTTTTTAAATTTGTTAATAGATACTAGTTTAAAAGAGCCTTTTTGTAATAATCTTTTATATGCATGTAACAATTCAGGATTAAGTATGCACTACTTTCTTCTTGTCGAGGATAACCCTACTTCTTTTCTAACTACGAAATATGTTTCAAAGAGAACACTTACATTTACCAACGGAAACCAATACAATCAATTGGTATCGAAAAATACAATGTACTGAATTATAACCTAAATTAAAAATAGAATCTACCGAGAGCAATAAGAGATCAACGATTAAGTTTCTCATAAACATCCTAGGTAAGTTTTTCTTGTGTATTTTAATAACTGAAATTTGATTTATTTTCTGAAGTTCTAAATTTTTTAAAGGATGTAAAGCTACAAAAAAGAACAGGGATGATAAAAAATTATAACCAAAAGTTAAAAAGAATGGTGTACTTTGAAACGATTTTCTTTTATCTGTTTATATATAGTACTTGAATAGCCAGGGAGTTGGCAAGGATTGTTGTCTTTTAGAAAATATTTAGTAGGAAAATTTTGAAAAAATAATTTTCTGCGAAAATTTAGTTTATTTTTATACATTTCCACAATTTATTTTTAAATATTTCAAGAAATCCATTAGGTTTGTAATCAGAATAAATCCAATATACGCTAAAAAGGGTACCATAAAAAAATCCATCATTTTTGCATTATAAAACTAACCAAATTTACTGAAAGAAAATGGTGATGTATGATTAGCTGTCGCTGACTTTCAAGTAGTTGCGAGTTTTTCAAAACAAAAATTAAAAAATAACATTTGTTCTAAACCTTGATAAAATTTTGAGTTAAAAACAGTTTCAATTTTCCTGTTATTAAGTTTCGCATTGCAGCACATGATTACTGCTGTCTATTGTCAATATAACCCTGTTATTTTTTATCATAAGATGTCGGTTCAAATCAACTTAAAGATTAAAGCAGATTCCGAATGGCTACAAACATCCATTCCACTATTGGCATGGCTGTACATAGTCGTTCGGATTCGTCATTAAACAGCAGGTCCCCATCTCCTTAGTCCCGTGTAATAAAAAAAAGGAGACACCATAGAGCTCTAAACCAAACTAAACAGACCCAGATGACGAAATTATAAATTACATGCTTGCCATCCACTTTCACTAAAAGTAATTCATTTCAAGGCATCAAAAATTGTACAAACAATTTATCAACAATTTTCTATTTAGAACGCTAATGTTAATAAGTTAATTATTTCTATATATTACCACTAGAACTACTATCAGTAGAATTTATGAACAATATTTCATTAAATATAAAAATACATTATTTCAAACGAACAAAATATAATTAAAGATTAAAACATCAAAATAGCCGAACGATGGCCGAATGGTGGAGCGCTACTCTGCATAACGGAATTTGAAGGTTCGAATCCCGTTGCGGGCATGGATGTTCACAGCCTTTCGAACTCGACTATAAGAAGTAGGCCTCGGTCTCATTAGCTCTCGTGAGCAAAACAATAGACCATTGCGCTTCAAATCGAATTAAAAAAAAACAAAATAAAACTTTACTGTCAAAAAAAGTGTATTTTCTATATTCTTTTAAATATTGTAAATTATTTTGCACATTAATTATATTTACATAAAGAATTTAAACTATTTTTGTGAATAATTTACTTCTGGCAATACATTTTTAATTTTTTTATAAATCCAATGTTTATTTAAGTAAGGATAATGAGTATCCAATCAAATGATATAAAAACTATTGTGAAAATTAAATATTTGTATCGACATTTGGTTCAGATTCTACTAGCAAATTGTGTTAATTGCAGTGTTGCAGGACAACGTAATTAACACAACTTTTAAAGACATTATCACGTATCAACCTTACTCATTAAAAAAAGCAACGGATTCAGTTTACGATTTTCTTTCCCGATGAAGAATATACGGATTTTTCATATTGTACTGAAAATATTTCAATCGATTTAAGTCCTCATCACTCGTAAACTGAAGACAAATTAGTTCAAAAATTTTCACTATTACACGAGAAATCGCTTATTCTTTACCAAGAAAAGTAATCGCAAAGTGAATCCGTTGCTTTTTAAACGCGTATTGGTTTGTGTGCCTTTGGCTCACCGTGAAAATAATATTTGTGTATGTTGCAGATCTGCAACACGGTGATTACAAAGGGTTATACTTTTTGTATTAATGGTCAAACATTTTTGAATCACGTTAAATCCACGTAAGTTTCACGTAATCACAACTTTGTATTACGGTATCAAGGGCCATAATCATTCATAGAGCAATTTATCTCAACGTCGTACTATGATGCACATCACATTCATTTTCATGTTTATAATAGCCAATAGACAAACAATAAACTGCCCTTCCGTTTGAAACTAAAGCCAGAATTGTCATAAGTTGAGATGTGTTCTGCTGTGTAAAATTGCCTTATATGAGAATAAAAATAATGGAAGTCCACAGATAAAAAGAATTTTAAATCTGTTGGTTTCTAAAATTAAAAATCTTCCCTGCAACATCTTTATGACGTCATTTCAAGTCAATGGCGTTATATGTTTCAATTTATCCGATGTGTTAATTTAATTGCGTATATATTTGACCGTAGCTGTTAACCGAACGCTTTATGCCAATTTAACAGCTATTTCTGCTATTTAAGATTCTGATGAAAGCATAAGATTGAGATTGAGATACATATTGTGATCGTGATTGATATAAAGATTGCGATTATCACAGTTTCAATGCTCTTGCTTGACAGCCTGGTCACTTTTTGCATAACTAACATTTTCATACGTAGTAGTTTTTATTTTAGAGTGCTACCATATTGCACGAACGCTGGCCGATTGGTTAGGGCGCTGATCGTAAGTATCGGAGTTCGTGGGTTCAAGTTCCACCATGGCATGGATGTTCGTAGCCGTTCGGAAACGGCTTTAAGCAGTAGGTCCCGGTCTCATTAGCCCTCGTGTGCAAAACAGTAGACCGTAGCGCTCCAAACCAAACCATATTGCAGTCGACATATGCCACAGATGACATACGTATCATAATGATGTCAAAAGTCGTCATTATGACGCGACAGAAAGGGAAATTTATGGTACTAAATTCCTATCTCTGTCGACTTTTGACGTCATTATGATGCTGAAGAAGCCTGTGACGTATCCCGACTGCAATATGGTAGCTCCCTTATACTGCCAAATGCTGCCAGTAAGTGTATATTTTATTTATAATTTTGAAATAAAATTTTATTATAAGGTCAAGTTCTAAGTGAAGTTGTCTTTAAAACCATCTTTTCACGGAAGGCATATATTCTTCCTCATACCGCTCTGCTATTAGATTCCTGTTTTAGAACTTTTTCGTACTAAATCCTAGATATCAGTGAACTGGGTTAACTACCCACCAATTTTCTACCAAAATCATGAAGTACTTTTAAAGGCTTTATCACATGTAATCCTGTATGCGTAAAAATATGATTTACATTAAGATTCCTTTTTTCTGAAGAAGAATTTGTGGATTTCTCATAGCCTTCGCCCGTTCACCTTTTTCTGATGGTGACCTTGGTCGATGGCTTACAGCAGAGGTGGCAAAAGCCGGCCTGCGGGCCGG
>CM063501.1:115336578-115361578 GCA_032207245.1 Pardosa pseudoannulata | reverse complement strand
TAAATAAAGTTTAATTAACTATGGCAATAGTGTAATGTACTGTGAAAAGAAAAGAAAGTTATATTAAGGTGTCTTGATTTATACAATGTCATCTGGTTCAAAAGACAGAATATAAAGAAGGATCATTAATATAAAAGTAGTCTCGTTAATTCCCATCTTTTCTCTACTTCCTTTTTTTGTGAATTTGGCATTCTCGAAATAACGAAAGAATGTACACATTGAGTGCTTATTCATATGTATACATATGTAAATATAAATCTACGACGCACACACATATATATTATTAATCTCAAAATTTTGCAATGAATTTAATCTAATCTAAAAAGAATCTTTGGTTTTCTAAATAACTGGGCACAATGTGAAATGACTGAATTCTATGCAATAAGCCAGATTTTTTCTCTTGTTCTAAGACACTCACACATATGTATGTATGTATGTATGTATGTATATATATATATATATATATATATATATATATATATATATATATAATGTGTGTGTGTTTGTAAAAACGCATAAATATATATTACATACTTTAGTGTATAAAAATTATAGACCCTAAAATTCTTCAATTTTTTTATTCATATCTTTTCCATTCTTAAATTTTCCCAGTCACTGAGATTACATAGATCATTAAGATGGCAATCCTTGCTCACTGCTCAAAATACTGAAATAACTATTAAATACTGAACAATTAAATACTATTTCTTTTATTTAATAGTATAATTATAAAATATTGAATGAATAATTGCTACGTGATGCCTTTTCTTTTCCTTTTCGAAACCAGATGTCATATTTCTCAGGAAAAGCTAATGATCATCTGTATGCCGCTGTGTGCACTTTTCAACACGTTTTATTTACAGGCCACAGCAAAATTGTCATTTCAAGCCATCTCTCATAGGAAATTGATCACGAAATTATCAACACTTCAGAAAAGTATTTTAACAAATCAATAGAAGCCTGTTTGTTTCTTGTCTGTGTAAGACGTGTCTGTCAGTTATCAGACTCTGAGATGAAATATAGTATTTTAGAGATAGGATTTTGTATGGTCTTGTGTTCCAGCCATTAGACTTCCTCGACATGACGGCGGTAAAGTTGGGTTGCCAAGTAATCTCTGGCAACTGAAAAATGTGGGCTGTATCCCACGTAATAAGTAAGGAAAAGTTTTTACCGATGACTTATTTATATTCGTAATATATATTAAAATTACTCTAATGTGAGACAAAATTATTTTTCCCAATTTTAATTCTTTTTTATATTGATGCAGATGTTTTCACGAGAATTGGATAGAATAGTGGTTATCGGATTTCATGGCCACTTATTTCTTACAAGCTGGCATTGTTGCTGTACAGAATACTAAGCTAAGGTAAGGAGAGTTGGACTATATTTCACTTTTGGGTGATATAGTCCAAAGGCATTTCGGAGATGGTATATAAAGGGGATTTGGGCTAAACTTATCTAAAAGGTTATTATAAAGAGATATGGTAAAATTTTACATAAACACAGAGGAAAGTCATTTCGAACACGTATAAGGTTCTTTAGCAAAGAACCTTTTACATGTGTCTGTAGCAGTCTTAGACAACTATAACCACGCTTTCCGTCAACGTTAGTGATACTTTTCAAAGGGTAATTTTTGAAATCTCAGAGGGACTTATATGAACCATTGATAGCAAAGAGTTAATGTAGAACTTAAAGGTGTTTATTTGGCAACGAGTGTTGGTATTTGAAAGATATAAATGATACTTATGATGGCAGCCATGACTACTGTTAAATTTATGAAATGTTTCGGCATATCCTCAGTCTATGTAAATAAATTCTGAGTGTTAGCTTTGATGCTGATACACATGTTTTAATGACTATGACCATTTTAAATCACATTCAAATTTTTATGTGCAAATAATGTCGTCAAATTTGGAGACAAACCTTAATCACCAATTTTGACTGCAATGAAGTAGTGTAAGGGAATTTTATTATATTATTAAAAACATGCATTGATGTCTGTTCATTTTTTCTAATTTTTGTTTGTTCAAAATGTCATAGTCAATTTAAAGTCTTCGATCAAGATCTAGGGGGTTTAGAAAAACCTTCTTTTCTGTAGAGCATAGAAAAAGTAATAGGGCTTGCAGAAGGTTTGTCTACCGTTGTGATACGAAACACGAGTATGTATATATCAGTTCTAATATTTAACATTAATATTTAAAGGTGGCTTAGCTTAAGAATTTCCAAATTCTTGAAAATCTGAATGACAACATATTTTAATAAGGTCAGAATAATAGAAGTAAAAACAATATATTTAAGATTCAATGCTTACCTGAAATTCCGGCATTCTTTTTATAATGTTAGTTGATATTCTCGCGTATTTATCCCTGTTCAAAACTTTTGGGTGTAGATTCTTGAATCTTGTGAATGCGCTGAAAGTTTCATTCAAGATTATTTGGATCATACATTAAAGTTAGAAAAATACATGCTGCAAAAATGTGTAGATTATATGTGCAATCAGATTTTTGAAGAATATAATTCCAAGACTCAGTGACAAAGTAAAAAAATAACAGTCAATAATATACTCTGTAAAATTACAGAGAAATAACGCTTTTTTACTTTTTTTTGTGTGTGTGTGAGAGAGAGTGATAGAGAGTGAGTGAGTGAATGATATCTCGTTTTCTTCAATGTAACCAGAGATGTAGCAGTTGTGTGAGATGTGCAGAGGAATCGGGCATGGTCTCTTTACATGAAGTTTATTTCCTTTCCGGCAAATGTTAATTAGTGACAACAAACTGTTGGAACCGCGGTAACTCAGCCGGCTAAGGTAACGATCAAGTAACCGAAAGGTTGCGGATTCGAGCCGGCCATACCGAGCTGTTCCGTCGTTTTATATGCAAGCTTTTATATACATTTTTTATTTTAGATCATTTCTATCACATGTGGCATACAAGCTTATAAAGCATTAGATGTGTATTGTGATGTAAGACAGGTAAGATAGGCAAAAGGGTTAATGTCAACCTCATCCTAACTGAAGTTATTTAAGACATTATAGTGTCTACAAATCTAAGCTATAGCTATTAGTTAGTTGAAACGATAGATCTTGCTTGTGGAAAGTTTACATATTACGAATTTAGAATAATGGATTTAGCATTATATTTATTAATTGTTTTTAGGTGGTGATATATTAATTTAGGCTAGGGCCTATTAATTTACTAAATTATGGGTATTACATATATATTGCAGTACACATCAGTTTTGAAAGTTCCTTATAAAAGCAATCTTAAAGAATAACAATAAATCTCTAATCAGCGATGAATTGTACTATTATGCATGTATGTATGTATGCATGTAAACTAAGCAATCCGAAATGGCAGGATCGATCTACACAAAATTTCGCATGGTGATTCAAGTTAACCCTGAGGAGGTCAAATTGCTCTGACGTCAAGAACATGTGGATATAGAACTTATTAGAAACAAAATATGGTTTGGCACCATGTATTTTCCCTTTAATTACATTCATAAATAACTGAAAATTTAAAAATAAATAAATTCACCTGATAGAGTTTAAGATGAGTTTTTAAAAGCCGGTCTCACCAAAGTCGTTTAACCGCGATTAACCCAATGCACCAACCAATGGTGGGACGAAATTCTCCGTTTAAACAGAGATTAATCGCGGTTAGACGTTAAACGACTTTGGTGAGACCGACCCTTAATATCACAATCTTTATTGCTATTTAACCATGTTAACTTGATTTGTTTCATTTTAAGTATTTTAATTTGGTGTATTTCTTTCCTCTTGAATTTAGATGTGCCATTTTTTAATCCAATTTTTAGAAGTCATTTTATTCTACCTCTATAAGCGTAATCGTTAGAAAAGTATTTAACATTTATGTCACTTGAGTTATTTTATTTGTAAATAAGTTTGTGCTCTTTAAATGATGTGGTAAAATTAGTTTCTTAAAAAAAATTTGGCTCGCTTCTCTTTTAGTTAATCACCAAATACAATTCTTTTACTTCTTTAGATTATATTTTTAAAGTTCGTAATAAAATTAAATTTAAATAAATGTGTCATGATAATGAGTAGCTTTATTTTCTAAATTGCTTATAATAGTGTAATATAATCTAATAAATGATTTGAATTTTAAAATAACTATAACCTTCATTTGAGAACCTTAACTACCCAGATTAAATCTCCAAACATTTTATACGGATAAATACATTTCGAAAAACATCTTTTACCTATCCTACAGTCTTGTAGCAAAAAGCTAGATTGTAGCATTTCAAATCAAACCACATCATCACACGAATCTTGGGAAAATGGAAGATAGTATTTACGTATTCAAGAATTTGCGTGCAAGTACTCTCGTGGATTCTTAATATCAAAAAGAAATGGAATTAGACGAGTTAAGTGCGGTCAATTACAGCTAATTGTCCTCTCACCACAGTCAATTGGGGTTAAATAACGTTTAGCTACAATTTAACTGCGTAGTGTTTAATCTACAATTAACTCTAATCGGCGACAGTAAGACAGACGGTTCTTTAAATTTTCATACTCTGTAGGCGATTCTTGCATTTCATTGCTTTAGTTTTGGGAATAATTTTCAAATCTTACATTTTTTTGTTGTTGATATAAATGGAAATATCAAAAATTAAATTAAGTTTACCTGATGCTTACTGAAAGGTTAAAAATTTGTACCATTTGCTACATGCACCAGAAAATAGATTTTTCTTTTTATTAAAAATAAATAATTTATTGGTTTTAAAAATTAGATTGACTACGAAATCTTACTGCAATAAATTTGACTTTGCTCGTCGAAAACCGAAGAAACATTTATAATCAGGAAAAATAAGTTACGATGTGGAATACCGGGCTACCTTGGAAAAATGAGCGTTTTTTCACTCAGCCACCAAAACGTATGTATACGCTAAAGAAAAAGGGCTATCGTGCACTACTGATATATAAAGGTACTTTATAAAAATTAAGGTGGAAACTCAGGGTGTGCATCAAACACAGAATATTTTTTAATGCTTTTTGTAATCACATGATATATATATATATATATATATATATATATATATATATATATATATATATATATATATATATATATATATATATAATAAAGGCTGTTTAAGAGGTAATAAAGAGATCTTAAATAATGTAAAGTATTAATATATCTGTATTTTGTTTTTATTGCACGTCTTTCGTTCAACAATTTTAGCAATACAAATTATTAACTTTGAGAGCCGAATCTTTGACTTGAAGCACAGTTTCCATTCTCTTTCACATTCTGCACGATCTGAAGCATAAAAGCTGCAGTATAACTAGATATCCTCTCCATTTTACTCGCACACTCTTTCTTATAAAATAAAGTGTACAGAGAAAATGCAACCCTTCGTATAAAAAAACCTTATATAAAATGTTAGAGTGAGATGTATGAGGTCTTCAGTTTAAGCTATTACGTTTATCTCATTGTATCGACCCCCTCTAAAAAAATTATCTTAGACGATAGATAGCAAGCGGGAGGTATTTAGTTTAGAATAGGCCGTCTTTAGAATGAGATTAAAAGAATGTTGAAGCTTCATTCATTGAGTATGCTTAGATTCTGGTTTGCAACAAGGAAAGTCAATATGTCATATTTTACAAGTGCGTTATACACGATATACAACTTTTTTACCATGTTTTCTTGTAAAAAATCAATGTACACGTTATACACGAGTGAACACAGCGGTAACTCTTAAAAAATTTATGTTTATTAAGACGAAATAATTTATTTTTAAGGAATGTGACTTTATGATATGATGAATTTTATGCATTGCCATCGAAAATACATTATTATACAAAATGCCAACTAAACGGGAGATCGGAATGTTAGGAAGAAACTGATTACTAGATTGAGACCTAGACAGACGTACAGTGTGATTTAAACAGAAACTTGTAAAAGGAGTAGCGTCTGCTGACAATTCAGTCTGTGAACTGCATGTTCTGTTAAAAGTGCTTCGGTATTTTCATTTCGTGCCATCTGTCACTAGAGCTCTTAATGAATAGAGCAAATATATTTAGATTTACTTTGATGGAAAAAATGGTGCTAGCTAAACCCCCTTCCCCCAAAACATATTTGTGTTAAAGAAATTAAACTGTACATGTATTACTTGAGAGGGGAGGGAAGCAAATCTTCTATCTAATTTCGGATGCAATATTATTAACTTGCCATGTCCTAAGCTAATTATGTTTGCCTTTTAAGGTTTGGAATACTACGATAAATTTTTTTCCAACGCGAGAGTTGAGTAGACTAGAGCCTATTGCTTCAAGTGGATTCTGAATTCCCATATTGGTATTCAGACATATTCAGTATGGGAGGTACAGACTGATCTTCACGGAAATTGCACTCTTTAACACTAAACATACCAACACTTAATACATACCTATTTCTTTTATTTTTACTTTAATTCATTACCCATCGCATTTTTTACACATATATTACCGGTTATTTAACCAGCTATGGTATGTTTAGTGTTAAATAGTTAAACACTCTCCTTACTTTATGATATGGGGGTGCATGACTTTTTAAGGAGTTTGAAAACTTTTAATGTTCAAGGGATCGAACTCGATAAAGTACCTGGGAACTGTTTATCAAATTGTTTGGATGTTTCTCGAACTTTTTACTAACAATATTTCAAGATGATAATGCACTTTATCATACATAGCCTGTGGTAACTTTAATTTCATTTCCATAATTAAATTTATGTGCTCATGCGCATGAACACCTATATATCAGTAAGTAATCAATGATATTTTCACTGTAACTTAAATCTTATAAAGAATATCTTGTGATTCCTTCATAACTATGGCCTGCAACTAGTCCGGATCTTTATCCCATAGGAAATGTATGGTTTTTATAGGGAAAAAATTCTAAATTATTTACAATTAGTAATTGACAACAGGGGATTCGGCCTTCGGCCTAGGTACCCAAAAAAATCATAGAATCGTTGGAATGTTGGAAAAGAGGATGCACATTGTCAAAGATAGATTTTTCATGATTCTTAGGGGATTTTTCAACAGTCCAAGATTTTCTCCCATTTTTAAACTATCAAAGAGATTGCAGTTTGTTTCATCCCTAGAATGAAGTAGAACCCATCCAACCGGTATGGGAAAATGAAATTTCTGAAAATTAAGTTAAAACACTTTATAATATTATAGAGTTACGCATTAAATCTGTAATTAAGAATGAAGATGGAATAACCCAGTACTGAGTAAATTTTTAACGAAAAAAAGAGTTTTTATTTTATGCATTAAATTATAATAGAATGCTAAGTTATACTTATAATACTCTTAAAAAGAAAATTTTGCTTGGTGTATTATTGAGCATCTAGTAAAAAGTAATGAATAGAATTGCATAACAGCAAATGTACAAATAATTTTTTTTATTTGTTTCATATTTGTAAGCAAATTAACTGAACTTAAGTAATATTTTTATCGGTATAGTGCAATATTGTGAGGAGAATAATTTTTGTTGCAGTGTTTCATTTTGAAATTATTAAGAAATAATACAGTTATATGTCGATTTTTCTACACTACGACATTTTTATCTTTCAGTGTAGTTAAATTAGATCTCGCATTTGAGAGAATGTTCGTTTTAAATCCGGCCAGTCTCTTTCCTTTTCGGCAGAAATTCAAATATTACTTTTTTTAATTTGGAAAGATGGCGGATAAATAGCAACATTGTGAATAATGGAAAATCAGTAAAAAATATAGTGCCGCTGGTGCCTATCTGGGTTATTGTGGATATTTGTAAAATATTTCACATGAAAATATTTGCTAGAAATATGTAAAATGAATTCATAGTTTCGTGCTTTTAAAGATGAATAGATCTTAAAATAATTTTTACAGTTCATTACAGTTTATTAGCCCGTTAAGGTTTTTCTTTGTGTGTTGGCTCCCTCCGAAAATAGTTTATCCATCCCTGGTCTACATTTAATAGAAAAAAGTAAATTAAAACTGTAATTGAATGTAAAGATTTTGTACAAAACCCTCTTAAGAAACATACTTTCGACAAGCATCCTATAATCCGTAAAAGGTACCTAAGTAACTTTAAAGCTAAAACTCCTCATCGCGGCTCCAGACAATTCTCAAGGATTTTTAAAATCAACGATCAAGAGCGTAAACCCCGCATGTGTCTGCTTTCCCCCTTTTTATAAACCCTATTCTAAACTGACCACGTGGACAGTCAGTTCACGCTGTTAGGCAAGGTATCTAACCAAATAAAACTTTATAGTGCCCTACGACTAGTTTAGAAATTCCTACCGAAAAGAGAATTTTAATTTATTGTGTTGCACATCAAAGAAAGACATTCAGTGAGTAATTGACATCCTCACAACAGTGGATTCGGCCTTCGGCCTAGGTACCCCAAAAAATCATCAGACTGTTGGAAAAGAGGATGCACACTGTTAAAGACAGATTTTTCATGATTCTTAGAGAATTTTTCAACAGTGCGAGATTTTCTCGCATTTTTAAACTGTCAAAGAGACTGCAGCTTGTTTCATCCCTAGATTGAAGTGGAACCCATCCGACCGGTATTGCGGCAATAAATATCCTTCTTCACAGAAACAATCTGTTTCACCAAATGGCCATAACTTTACCCCGACCCCCCGTCGCCCACCTCCTTTTACGACGAGGAAAATTATCCTCAAAATATCGAGGTGGAACTTTATTTACATGATTACTATGCTTTATCTGTTCATACGTAAAGAAATGGAAAGTGAAAATGCTAAAATTTATCAGTAGAATTTATAATGAAAATGAAAATAACCAAGAGGAAAAGCTTACCATTGTATTTCTCTCTCTGTCAAATATGTCAGTTCCTAGAAAAAAAAAATATGCTTATTTGATAAATAAGTTATGAATTCAGATGTAGGAATAGACTCATATTTTTATAGACATAACCAGGGCCGGATTTGGGCTGGGGCGTCTAGATCAGAAACCGATAGGGTCTCTTTTCCCAACATCGTATAAAAGTCAAAAATTCATATTCAGCATGTTACGGAATTTTAACACATTATAAAAATGCAGATTGATTAATATTATTTCATTCAAAATAAATTAAAGTGAGATATCACAGACGATATATCACTCTAATACAAATATATCTTTACATCCGTTTAAAATCTAATTTTGAAATTATTTAGACAATCTATATTTCAAAACGCTATTAATTTTTTAAATATATAATATTTGTTAAAAAATCTATTTAATAAATATTTTGGAATTTTTTTTTAATTTTTAAAATTTCACTCCGATTTCTGAAATTGAACATAGTTTCACAAGATTTTGAAATGGTCTGATGCAATCCTAGTCTGCTAGTCCACAAATCCGGCTCTAGACATAACATTTTGAAACAATAATAACAGAAAATGGTATTCACACCCGAAGTGACAATAAAACATTAGTCGAGATAAAGCTTTTACAGAATAAAAAATTACTTTAGTGCTGAAAAGATTGATTTTAAAAAATTAATCTTTTCTGTAAAACACTTTGAAAACTTCGAAAATGTTTCGAAATCCTATTAAAAAGCTTTTGTCGATTGCAATAATACTATTTTAAGTTACCGAAAGTTGGGGTCAAAACCCATTTACGCTGTTTAAAATCTCTAGGATCCCTTAATTGACCAAAAGTTCTGCGATTATTACTTAACGCTTTTTTAGTGATGGTATCAAAATTTCTTGAATCGATTTGATAAAAAAATTGAAAAAGTTGATAGTCTTTTGAAGTATTTTTCAAAGTAAAAAATTGAAAACAATTATGAGCAATTAAAGGGATGGTAGTAGGTACTTTTCCTTCATAAATATTCCTACGAGCATCCCATCAGCGGGATTCGAACTCGAGGACTCCAATAAAAAAAGGCCAAACCTTAACTTTTTTGTTATTTGGTTATAGCAACAGCCTTCGAGGACAGGCATGTTCGGCCTTTATAGACTTTTTTTGATACATAGAATAAAGTTCCTTTCACATTTCACTCTTTTTAAATGGTTGCATATTTTATATGACTTTAATTGTAATTTTTATCATGAAACAACACCCTAAGGGTGTTTCATGACTCAGAATAAGTGTAAATTTTTAAGAGTTTCAAAAAGGTTGCTCTCAGGTGCAAGTATAAAGGATTCGGAATTTGAAATAAATATTTAGAAATTTTAGCTTCACATAAACAACTTAGCTTCTAAAATGCGGGCATGCTTATCTGAAATGTATGCACTTGATGGAGTGTTAAATATTATTGCTCATAAGTTTTTTCAAATGTGACTTAATCTACACCAGGTTCCCAACAGGGGTATTACCACACCCTAGTGGACGCTGAAGCTTTCGACGGGCGCAGTAGCAAGTTCAGAGGCAAACGGGGTGCAATCAAGGTGAGGAGTCAGTAGACGTTAGATATATAAAAATGTACATGATATTTATAAAAATAATAATTTAACTGACTATTATGTCCTTACCATAAAAAAATTCGATATTGTTTTTACAATTTTTAATTTCGTAAATTTCAGCATCAGCTGCCGTTTGGCCACCCTTGGATTCGGTTAAAGAAACTTTAATTGAATTTCTTTCATTTTATTCCTTTTGAACTTAGGCTGGAAGCAATATCTAGTTGATTGTCTAAGAAAAGGAAATATTTGAACATGGATATTTAGGATTAAAGTTAACGAACCCCACATCAACAAATTGTTAAAACCCCACGAACCCAACCATTTGATTTTTTTTCAATTTCATATTAATTTTATATTTATTTTTAAATTTTCAATAAGTACTTATTTACAACATTTGATAGTCGGTTTAGTTAATTTCTACTTTGTGATTCTTAACAGATAATAGGCAGATGAAATAGATATAGATCAACAATATTTTAATATTTGGTACAATAAACCATTATAAAAGGAGAGGTCACTCGAATATATTTTTCTTGTAAGGGTGTGGTAGTTTAGAAAAGGTTGGGAGCCATTAATCTACAATAATAAATCTACATTAATAATCCGAACTAATGTCAAACATTTCTTGAACTTAGATTTTTTTTTGATTTTGCGTTAAAGCTGTTATGAAATAATTTCAGATCGAAAGAATCTTCCAATTAATGATCTTTTATCTCAAATACAATGAATAAAATTGGAAAAGTTCGTTCCCTCTGAGCTATTCTAATTTATATAAGTTACGCAATATCCTTTACAACGGAGACCGCAAATACAATAAACAATAAAAATGGCCTTCACGATAATTGCCAGGGCGAACATTATAATAGTGATGTGTCACATACGAAGTTTCAACACAGAGTTCGTCCAATTATTCTAAAACAAACGACTGTTTATTTTTGTCACACTTCGACCACAATCTTATCTCCTGTGTGAAAACAACGGTTTGGGAGTTTAAAAAGAAAGCATGGCATTGGTTTACGTCTACTTTTTGATGATTTCCGATTTTTGTAAAAAATTAAATAATATTACTTTTAGTAATTAAAGAGTTTATGCTTTGTTTTCAGCCATATAATGGTTATTATTGATTATTAGTATCTTATAAAACTAGATGGGTGTACCATCTACCTCAGCGACTCTATGATACACCTTACTGAATCATTTAAGATTTGATAAAAGTTAATATATTCTAGGATTTATATATATTTTTAAGAAGATCAGTATATTGTTAGATAAATCAAAAACTGTGGCCTTTACACTAGACGTTGCGGTTCGTTTCGAACCTTCGTTGTGACGTCATTTTGACGTCAGCTTGCGGACATTATGCGAGCAAATGATCAAGCTAATGTCAAAGTGACGTCACAACGAACGTTCGACCAGACTCGCAAAGTCCAGAATAAGCCCCAGGATTTACTCATTAAATGCACACTCTGGTTTTTACAAGAAAAAAAATTGAAAAAATAATCTCGTATGTGATGCGTACCTAAAATCTGGCACACAAGTGACATTTAAAACTATTAACCAATTGCTACGCAGACCAATGGTTAGCTAGTTTTCAACGCTACGATTGTTTGGAAGCTTTTTTTTTTTTTGCTCGCTGTACGAGGGGTAATGAGACCGGGACCTACTGCTTAAAGTCGGTTCCGAACGGCTACGAACATGCATGCCAGGAGTGGAATTCGAATCCATGAATTTCTGGTACTGAAGAGCAACGCTCCAATCATTCGGTTATTGTTCGGCTTAAAGGGTTGCGGTCTGCATTTTTGCTGACTTTATGTTTGACGTTATTGCTTAACCCTTTCGTGGGCCATTTATGTCTTCCACAATGTTTTCAATTTTTCAAAACAGAAATGGTAATTATATTAAACTGATCAAACAATAGATGACAGCACAAAACTGAAGATGGAATCAGTCTTCCCATCGTTATAATAGCAAGGTTAATATATTATGATTGGTTTTGCACTTCCTACAGAAGTATTTTGTAAGATCATGTAGGTGGTGAGTAATCCTCCCACGGGCTTCGAAATGATTAAAGCGGATTCCAAACATCTACGAACATTCATGCCATTAAGAGGATTCGAATCCACGAACTCAAGTATTGAAAATCGGCACCTACACATTCATCCATTGTTCGGAAAGGGTCCAATTCTTTAAGTTCCAACGCTATTTCAGTACCGTTGGAAAGATGATACTTTTCTTAACGAAATCCTTCATTCTTGTTATCAATCGTCTAGGTTATTGGGAGGTTTTCGGCTAATATGGGGATTGATACTGAAGACCTTGTACACTGTACTCATTCTTTAAATGAGGGTTTTATACTTGGGGTTGTATTATCGTTAATCTATAAGAAAAGAATATTTTGTGACAACATGGCATACTATCTATTTTTTTTTCCAACACAAGGGCTAATGAGAATGGGAAAGCCATTTCCGAACGGCTACGGACATCCATGCCATAGTGGGATTCGAACACCAGAACTCCGGAACTGAAGGCCAGTACTGTAACCAGTCGACCATCGTTCGGCCAGTAAGATGAAGGAGATATTTAGTTATGCTGCAGCATTTAAGTTGCAAGTAGTGCAATATGTAATAGAAAATTAAACCCATGCTTCCAGTCGAAAATTTGGCATTCAAAGACAATAGTTACGTAATAGTGTACACTACAGGAAGCAATAAAAACTATTCCATGTATCAACACGCGTCTTGAGTTTTCTCCTAAATTTGTTTTTAAAAATGTACACTTCATACACGAGTAAATATGGTACAACTGTTTTGAGATATCAGTCGTGGATAACTCTGATAAAATCAAGGACGTATATATAATGGGTAGAGAAGGGGTGTCAATGGGTTTCAACTTTCTCCGAAATATTTTTAACACATTGTATGCGGGACATGTACTAGTACGTTTTCTGACGATTGATACTTGAGCGCGGGTCACGTACTAGTACGGGTTAGTGTAACAACATGGTTTGTTTATGGGTACAAAAATAACGGTATATACAGGAAAACGAAGCCGAATGTTCTTGTCTACTACATAGATTCTGGAAAAATTTAGACAAAAACTAGTTTTTACATTATTAGTTTTATGGTTGCTCTTTTCCTTTTTTTATAATGTAAAAATGTTTATATATAACATAATTCGAAAAAACTAAAACTATATACTACTATTTCTATTTGATTTTTCATATTTACGATACTTTTATAAATTTATCCACTAAAAAATCTATTTTTTTTACCAAAATTTTGTGGTTGTTTTTTTATATTTCTATATATATATTTGTTTATATATTTCAAGATAAAATATGAAAAGTTGGTAAAAAAATTAAATAATTTTAATTTTATTTACGCACAAAACGCGTGCTCCTGGTACAATTCCGCTGAGAAATGTACCCGCACACAATATGTTAATGTATGCATGATAATAATTTTTAAACTAATAAAAATTTGTGTACATAAATAGCTTCAACTGCAAGAGAGATCCTTTTTAACTATGTAAAGAGTAGAAACAGTTCTTCGCAATAGAACCTGTCACAAGAGCTTGACAGATTTATCATTTCTTTCGGTACATAGAGGTATGACTATAAATGCAGATGAAGGCTTGACAAGCTGGCCTTAAAAAGGTAGAATATTTAATTTACTGCTACAAATAGATGCTTATAAATTACTGATTATTCCATACTGTTTTCGAATCTTGTTATCATCCACGGTATGTAATTTAGTAAAAGAAAAATAATGGAATAGGTTATAATTCCTTACTGAATATATTTTTTTTATTTTCCTAGTTATTCATAAAATTACTGTAGTTGAAATTTGTCTGGCAAATACAGAAGCATAAATTAAATATGCTCCAGTATTTACCAAGCAAATTTAAATCTCGTAAAAGCTTAGACCATAAAATGAAAGACACATTGTGGGTGAAAATATTATTAAAGATACAATGAAATTATGTTCAGCGTTGCATAAATACCCTTTTATGATTTTATATATATGTATATATATATATATATATATATATATATATATATATATATATATATATATATATATATATATATATATATATATATATATATATATATATAAGGCATAATGTTGTATCATCCATATGTATCATGTATGTATCATGCATAAATACCATTTTTATGAGGTATTTAAGCATGCATGCAAAACTATGAATAGATGTATATACTGCATGTATATATGTACTTTGCATGATTGTTGTAATACATTTTTTATGAGATTGAAAGATTACTGTACATCGGATTAAAATTTTGGATCTCAACGAATCATTGGATAAAATTGATAAAGGGAAAGTAAAGGATTTAACACATTGTGTGCAGGTATATTTCGCAGTGGAATTGTACCGGGAGCGGGTGTTTTGCGCGTAAATTTAGTTATTCAGTTAAATATCAATAGATCGAAAATTATTTAATTTTTTAACCAACTTTTCGTATTTTATATTGAAATATATAAACAAATATATAAATATAAAATATAAATAAAAACCATAAGATTTTTTTTAAACAAAAAAAATTTTTTTTAGTGGATAAATTTATAATAGTATCGTAAATAATAAAAATCAAATAGAAATAGTAGTAAATAGTTTTAATATTTTCGAATTATGTTATATATAAACATTTTTACATTATAAAAAAATGAAAAGAGCAATCATAAAACTAATAATGTAAAAACTAGTTTTTATTTGTCTAAATTTTTCCAGAATCTATGTAGTAGACAAGAACATTCGGCTTCGTTTTCCTGTATATACCGTTGTTTTTGTACCCACAAACAAACCATGTTGTTACACTAACTCGAACTAGTACGTGACCCCCATACAAAGTGTTAATAATGAAGACAAAATTATAGACTACGTAATGAAGACACAGAGAAATTCTGAGTAAAATACTTAAGAAAAAAAAATCTAAAGGAGTGTTTGAATTTTCTTTTTTCTTGTCTTAAGTTTTCACTTAATATGGTCTGTTCAGATTTCCGACGTGAACCGAGTCCTACGACACTCCTTGTTCACAACCCTGATAATCCCGATTAAACAAGTATTTTACCGATATTCTATTCCCCATGTTTTATTCCGTTTGAAGTCTCCAATCTTAGCGTCTCAAAAAAGAAAAAAAAAATATTCTCTTGCAACTTCACCGATTTCGAGTGTCAGTGTGAAGGAGGGCGTTAAACAAAAACTGAGGAACAAAAGAATTTCCTCAGAACGGAAATGTTTTTGCTTGACCGGATATCCAATTCAAACATAGCTCCAAGAAATCGGGTCACGCAAAGATTCTTAGCTGCGATCCGTAAAAGCATCAAGTTGCTCTGATCATTCTGTAGAGTTCTTCAATGCCGAACTTGGAGAATATTTCAGAAAGAGAAAGAAAAAATTCTTCAGCGTATTAACTCTAGAACGCCCTCAGTTCTGTTATTTGTTCTGCTAAGAATATCTACCGATGTGTGTGTGTGTATATATATATATATATATATATATATATATATATATATATATATATATATATATATATATATATATATATATATATATATATATATGTGTATATATACACACACAAATGTTGTGCATTTTATATTTTTATTTTACTGTTACATCCAAACTATTAGAAACTAATAATGTATTAATATGGTTTTACAAACAAACAAACAAACAAACAAGCACACACACACACACACACACACACAGATAAGGCATATAGATAGGTTTGATTTGGTTTGGAGCGGTACGATCTACTTTTTTGCAACATGAGGGCTAATGAGACCGGGACCTACTGTTTAAAGCCGATTACAAACATCCATACCCCAGTGGGATTCGAACCCACGAACTCCGGTACTGAAGATCAGCACCCTAACCATTTGACCATCATTCAACGTTCAAATATTATAGGTTATTATAAAACAGTATACATAGCTTGGAGTCGAAATGTCACCTACAAGCGTTCTGAGTCAATAGAGAATTTAGAACGAAAGACGTAAATGTGGATTTTCATTTGCACTTTATAACGATTTGTAATCCTTTAATTTCTTTTATTCGAATTAGTTTGCTAGATAATAGTTGAATTCTGAACCAGAAATCCCATTTTTTTTGTTATCATTTATAATTATTTATTTAAAATTAGTGCATTTTAAAGCTTCTAGAGGAGGTGGGGCATTACAGAAACATGCATACAAACGCGCGCGCGCGCGTGTGTGTGTGCAGGACCGGCGCTAGCAGTTTTGCAACCCCAGAAATGCCACTTCCATCCCCACAGTAAAAATTACTATTAAAATAGGTAAATTATCGATGATAATTTTGAGAAAATCCTCTTTCCTTTTGTCAGAGTTATTGGGCTTGCAACAGCAAGATGTGGTGCTGAAACTTCAATCGGGCCTTCCTTCTTTAGCTAAACAAGCCGAAATTTATTCTCTTATCATATGCCAGATCAAGTGTGTTAATATCTCTTGTTTCTCCATCGGTCGGCATAACATGAAAATCTTTAAGAGTGTTTGATTAATACATTTTTAGAGATATCTTTTAATTCAAAAATATCGCAAACAACTTAAAATTATTGCTGTGACTACTTAATAATTCAAATCTACATTTGAATGTATTAATTCATCAATTGCAAAGTACTTGCACTGCTTGGTATTTCAATTGAATCGGTGAAAAACTTATGTAAAATATAATATAAATATCTAAGTTATAAAGATTATATATATTTTTCAAAATATTATTATACAATTTTTTTTATGACGGTATTTACCAAATTCAAACCAAAATACCGCTCCGAACAAGGGTCTGATTTGCCCGGCTCTAGAGTCGCCCATGGTGTGTGTGTATGTAGTTTTTCATGAGTTATTTTGGCGTGTTTTATCACATGTAGTATGACTATGTATAGGAGCAAGCCCAAAATAAACTTCGTTTACAAATTAATTCATGCATGTATGTATACATACATACTTGCAGATTCATATAAATACATAGATAAAAAATACACAGATAAAAAGACACTGAAGTGAGAGCAACAGCACCTGAAGTTGGCACACATTTAAAGGAATAATCCTCCATTTAACAGCTTCATCATTCAAACCAATTGCATTTAACAGAATAAGACAAAGGCTAGCTGCGGTTTGCAGAAGTAAAATTCATATTTATTTTTAATGAATGTCATCACTCAAATGCGGTTGAAAGCGTTGGAAACATTACGCCTTCTCTGTTACGTCCGTGTGTAATTATTTTGGTTTTACAGAAGATTGTAAGAAGTTCTCGCAAATAAATAAAAACTGCTTTCAAGGATTTTACTTCATCAAATCACAGTACGTTTTTTCTCACTACATTAAAAACAATTGATTAGAGTGTTGGCATCGTCAAAAGGAGGCTTATTTATTAAAATAGGTCAGTGTATTCCAATTTTCAATATTGTTACAGTATCTCCAGTTATGTAATTATCAGTGTACACAAGACAGTTTCAAATGCCTTTCATAAACCGATAGACTGAAAAAAAATCCATAAATTTTTAATATTTAACCTAAAAATAATGCTTCGGATGACGAACTTGTATTTATTTTAACACTTACGTTTTTGTCGGATTATAATGTACGTAATAGTATTAAATAACGTAATAGTTATATATGCACTTGTATTACACGATAAAACGGTAGACGAGTAATGTACAAAAATTTAACTGTCTGAAGCACTAAAAACTCATTGCGTCTGTAGCTGTCGGATTTAATTAGTGTGTAAAGTTTATTTCAGTATGCAATGTGGTTATATTACATGCGGTGAGATATGGCGGGTTAATTAACATATTGTATGCGGGACACATACTAGTACGTTTCCTGACGATTGAAACTTGAGCGCGGGTCACGTACTAGTACGTTTTCTGACGATTGATACTTGAGCGCAGGACAAGTACTAGTACGTTTTCTGACGATTGATGCTTGAGCGCGGCTCACGTACTAGTACGGGTTAGTGTAACAACATGGTTTGTTTGTGTCTACAAAAATAACTGTTAGGATTACTTGGACTTAACCAGTGGTTAAGTATTGATATGTTAATTATATCCAATTTTCGACGCTTTGAGATTGTAAACGGTCTTTAACTGTACTAGTCATCATTTGTAATGATCTTTTTCATTTAGTTACTGTGTGTGTATTTTAAGTCTTTTGTATGTATTTTATTTTTAACTTTATACAAATTTACACGTGAATCTGGTCAGCCTAGTAGTATATAAACAATATTTGTAGTTTCTATGGCCTGACTGACGGCTGATTTGATTCCCTGAGTGGGTGTCACGATGGCCTTATTTTATTGCTCGTGGAACAATTTATAATGTTACTTTTTTTAAAATGCATGTTAAATAAACGGCGTGTTTTTTTTAATGGTTTGCTTTCTATACTTGCCACTTTGCGTTAAATGTCATATGAGACTGACAATAACGGTATATAAAGGAAAGAGAAGCCGAATGTTCTTGTCTACTATATAGATTCTGGAAAAATTTAGACAAATAAAAACTAGTTTTTACATCAGTCGATGCGGAACCACAGAACTGGAAAAAAATTAAAACTATATACTACTATTTCTATTTGATTTTTCATATTTACGATACTGTTATAAACTTATCCACTAAAAAAATATATATTTTTTTACAAAAATCTTATGGTTGTTATTTATATATTTCTATTTATATATTTGTTTATATATTTCAATATAAAAGACGAAAATTTGGTTAAAAAATTAAATAATGTTTCATCTATTGAGATTTAACTGAATAACTAAATTTACGCGTAAAACGTCCGCTCCCGGTACAATTCCGCTGCGAGATGTACCCGCACACAATGTGTTAACACTTATGTTTTGATCGGCTTGTAATATACGCATAACGTAATAGTTATATATACACTGGTATTACTTAATAAAATGGTAGACGAGTAACATAAAAAAATTAATTGTCTGAAGCGCTAAAAACTCACCACGTCTGTATGTGCTGGATTTAATTAGTGTGTGAAGTTTATTTCAGCATGCAATGAGGTTATATTACATGCAATGAGGTATGGCGAATTAATGAAAAAAAAGAGTAAAAAGACTAAAAATGACGTAATGTTACCTAATTTCTATTAGCTTTAATAAAATGCAATAATTGTAAATATCTAATAAAAAAACAGATAGTGCAAAAATTACCATAAGAGGAGAATGCTACACGTGTACAGTATTTTGTTAAATTTTCAAACAATTTATTGGATTTGGTTTAGTTTGGTTTAGTTTGGAGTGCTACGGTCTACTTTTTGCAACACGAGGGCTAATGAGACCGGGACCTACAGCTTAAAGCCGATTCCGAACGGCTACGAACATCCATGCCTCAGTGGGATTCGAACCCACGAACTCCGGTACCGATGACCAGCACCCTAAAACAATTTATTGGAATTAAAGAAATAAGCTTATATATTTTGCAATTGTTCTTATTTCTGTCATTTCCTTGCCTTGTTAAGAAGTTGAAAGAAAAAGAAATTAAATCCCTACAAGAGACGAATGAATGAAGGGACTGATATATATTCCAAAAATACGTGAGTTGAGCAAGAAACAATATTCTGAGTTAATTTTATTTATCTTCCTCTCGAAAGGAACTTCCACCGCCCAAGAAAATTATTCTAATTGCACTATTAGAACGATTATTTTAAAAACGAGCGATTAAGTGTACAACTGTTTCCTTTATAAAAAAATTTAGTATTACGCATTAAAACAGTGATTTCATTTCGAATTGACATTATGGCTCTCGATTGACATAGGTTAGTTAAATTAAAAGGACAAATTTAAAACAATAGGTTGAAAGAAGGAATAACTTACGACCATTTCGTATCAGTATGGACGGTAGCAGACACATTTAGAATAAAAATCGTCGTTCCTCCCCCCCCCCCCTTCCCCTGCCCCCCCCCCCTACTGCCACCGTCCCCCCCCCCCTCCCCTGCCCCTCCTACCCCACCCCCCGCACCCTTCCCCGCCCCACTCTCCGTCTCCTGCACCCCCCCCCCACCCCCTCCCTCCCCTCTCCCCCTCCCCCCCTCCCTCCTACCCACTCCTCCCCCCCCCCGCCAACCCCTCCTCCCCCCTCCCAACCGTCCCCTCCCCCTCTCTCCTCCTCCCCCCCCGCCAACACTTTACCTCATATGACAGGGAAAGAGAAGGAATTCTAGTTTTTTTATCCTCTTTTCAAGGTGAAACAAAAGAAAAAACTATTCTCTCAACAAAGAAAATAATCTAAAATACAAAAAGAATTCTTGAAGTTTTCGAAGCATGGGTACTTTTAACATGAGGGCTAGAATGTAAATTTTGTGGAATGTAAAACCTTTTCATTGTCAAAGCACTGTTTTTTAAAACACTAACGGTTTAAGTCAGTATATCAAAAAGGTACAACAAAACATTTATGAAAATTAGAATATATGAAAACTTAAACTGATTGAAGAAAATTGTGCAACTCATAAACATAATTTTATATAGGAGTAATAATTCTTTAAACATTTAAAGTTTAAAATTTTAGCTCTCACACGAGTATTTTTGAAGTGAAATTTCTTATGAAGGTAAATGACCAGTTGAATGAACATTAATTATACAGTAAAATAATACAAAATATGCACATTAATTAATGCAAATAAAGCTAGAAAAACGAATATTGTTGATGAATAAAGGGGGGAAATGAGCAATACAGCAATATCACCAGTCCGAAATCATTAAAAAGTTTTTCGACGCAAAACGGGAGAATTTACTAGCAGATTAATTGGTAAGTTGGTGAACGCATATATATATATATATATATATATATATATATATATATATATATATATGAATGAAAATTATTCCTTCGGTCACAAGTAATTAATCCCCTATTGTATTTAAGTGCACGGGCTTGCTGGGTAAGGAGTAACCTAAGCAGCTAGACTATTGAAGTAAGATGCAGTCGGGCTACTTTGAAAGGAAACACATAAGTCTGCATATAACTTAAATTTTATTCAAGAACTACTAAAAATGACATCTTTAAAAATCAACTGTAGACGAGAGAATGACTATAAAAACACTTTCTGGAACAGGGTTGGACCCCAGAGCGAGCGACGCAGATAGGAAAATCTTTCCCTTACTAACTTAGTAACTTAGTCATCGCTCTCAAGTGTAAAAGGAACTTAGATAACTGAAAAGTGAACCGTGGACAACTGGAAAATGTGGAGAGTGGGCAGAAAATTTGCATTTATTGGAGAGAAAGCTTTGGGAAATGGGTTGGAAGAATTTTAAATCGAGGACACTCCTTTAATTAAGACATTTTGTAGTTGGGAAAATAGATTTGAAGGAATAATAATGGGAAAGAGATAATAAAGTAATAATTTTGATATATTACTCTCTCTCTCTCTCTCACACACACACACACTTATATTAGTTTTTAACATGATGGCTAATTTATAAGGATGAATTAACTAAGCCACATTCAAAGGTACGATTTTGAGCACTGCAATCATTTTTCTAGTTACGCATGGGTTAATAAGAAGTCGCAGTAGCTCAGTCGGCAAAGGCACCGATCTTCTAGCTAGAAGGTTGTGAGGTTGAGGCTAAAGCGACCAAAGATCCACCGTGATCTATAACGTAATACGTAAGGCGTGGCAAGCCAAGTCGATCACTGCTTCTAAATTTCAAGAACCCACTTTGTTTTTGTTGCCCCAGGGAATAAAGTGGGGCATTTATAGGGTGCTTTCATAATTAAATAACAAACAGATATCTACGGGTTGATAGTAATAAATGCTATAAACGCAAGTGCCTCCGTAATGGAAATAATAAATGAGTTAATTAGATCGGGGCTTAATGCTTAAAGTACCAGATTTCAAAAGAATGACAATCAACGTCATCAGTGGTGTTTGAACCTGACAGAACCTTTGAGTATTGAAAAGTGGCACCCTGCCTGTTTGGCCCTTCGACAGATTGTGCTGTCACGGGAGGAAAGCAAATCTTGCAATGATCCACAAAGCCAATGTCATTTTAACTTCGAAACGACAGTTTTGTTTCTCACATGCTTCTATGTTTGTACACTGTCAATGATGTTTCTCTTTATTTGTATATTTTCACTAAAACTTCTTGTATAGTCTGTGTTCTAAATAGTACCTCATTAACTTTCTATAAATCCGCAGTCTATAAGAACAGATAGAGAATATGTGTAATCCTTGCTATTTATATATCAATTCAAACTTACTTTCTGATAAATTTGTACTTAAAAACTATTATTTAGATCTGGTTTATTATTATTATTAAGGTCATCCCTGACACATAAATTATAATGACAGAACAAAATGTATAAACGATGCAACCAATTTTGACTTGCACATACCGAGCTAATTTCTTTCTAATGTAATGTTTAATAATGTAATAAATGGGGAGTAAAAAATACAGACATATTGAAGATGGGAAGAGGGCAAGTTCTTTTTTCTTCCATGTTATGTACAATATAATATAGGAGGTTGGTTGGTTGGGAGCACTACGGTCTACTTTTTTTGCAACACGAGGGCTGATGAGACCGTGACCTACTGCTTAAAGCCGATTCAGAACTGCTACGAACATCCGTGCCTCAGGAGGATTCGAACCCACGAACTTCCGAAGGTCAGTGCCCTAACCATTCGGCCATCGTTCCGCATAACATAGGAGGAAACTCTTAATTTTGAAAGGAGGGGGGATCTTAAATCTCAAATTCCTTTCCCTATATTTTATCCATGTGTTTAATGATTGATGCCTGTTCAATATCATACAGTTTCAAAAGGAATTTGGGAACTAAAGCCCGATAAAGTACAGCAAACGTAAAAACACGCATATGCATACGGACCTTTCCAAATAAATCATAATCTAAAATAAAAACAAGAAACGAACAAACGCTGCAAATATGTATATTTTTACAGCAAAATATACACTTTTAAAACGCTTACAGATTGTCTCCTTTCTATTTTTGTTGTCACTAGTATGCAGATAACTTTCGTGGAATAACTAGAAATCAACAGGTGTTTTTCAACGCCGTTAAACTTTTCAGTATATAGTTTAAATGCTTGATTGTTCCTAATCACTAGTTTTCACACATAGCCTTTACAATAATAGAAAATGTATAAATGAGGTAATCATTTTTAGGTAGGTGGTTTACTATACATGCACACATACGTATTATGTTCATAAATAGCCATAATATTACACAATATAATGATATTCTCCATAGTTCAAAAGAGGTTTTACAATAGGTATGAGTGATTTCTATTTTAAAAGGGAACAAAAGCTTTTTTATTCTTAAGATAATTTCTATGCTAATCATAATAAACTTGAAACTGAAATGCATGAAGATTTCATTCAACAATTTTGTAATGAACATGCAGAAAAATTCCCTATTTATACTTGTTGCATTCATGATTACTATCGAAATTCTTGATTAAGTATTGATTCTGATTTCAAATGTCTTATTTCAACATGCTTAATCCTCAGGGCTTCAGACTAAGCGCAAGAATAGGAAAGTAAGAAATAACTAAAATAGAAGAGTGTATTGTTTTGAAAATCCTACTTACCTTGTAATCTTCTAGCTCAGCTTTAGTGAGTTGACTCTTCTTGTTCCCCATATTACGCTTCCAGAAATCCTCATGGAATATCCTAGAATAAATACAACCGATTAAATCCGGCAGACGGGGTGTAAACGGTAGGTTTTCGCGAGAAAGTGAGTCTGCTTTCTTCGAGAATTGGACTAGGAGGTGGGTGAATGAAGAAAACAACTTTAAAAGGCCCTTGCGCGCGCACCCCATCATTCTTTCCCATCTCCCGACGTTGGACTCGAAACCCAAGTGAGGTTCCCCCTTCCCCTCCCCCTCTTAATGGCCTCTTCCAGCATGAGGGTAGAAAAATAACAAAAAGAGAAAAAAATGTACTCGGTAACCCCTTCTCCCTTTATTCGCTGGCTCGTGAATCAATCTCCTTGATATATAAAAAGGGAATTGAACCTCCAAGTGAACTGTGCCTTAGCTGATGTCAGTTCTGCTTATTAAAACTCCTGGCATGGATTCAAGTCCAGTGTTGTTGAGTCTTGTTGAGAGTTTGTTTTTAATTAGCTCTTATGTCCTAATATACGAAAAACAATCGCTCTGTTTCCTTGAGGTATTCAATTATATTCCTTTTCTCGAAATACGAAAGTTTTCAATCAGACCTTCTCTGCTGACATACGGTCTGACGCGTTTTAATAGGTTTACCATGTCCAAAATCAATTAATCAGTATGGCATGAATCTTACCAGAACCTTAGATTTTATTTTATACTGACAGTTTCAGTGGCGTAATGAGAATAATTGGTACCCCTTTTACAGGAAAACATATTGCAGTATAAGAACAGGGGTATCCAACCTGCGGCTCGCGAGCCACATGCGGCTCTTTGAAGAATTATTTGTGGCTCTCGATAAATTTACCCGAGTTCCCTTTTCATTTCTGTGTTATCATTTAAAAAATATATTACAACTGATGGAGCAAAAAAAATTGGTCTTTTTGGGTTTTTAATAAATGATTCTCAAATTTCACAATTCA
>CM063501.1:115304078-115331578 GCA_032207245.1 Pardosa pseudoannulata | reverse complement strand
TAATAACACTCTCTTATCACCTTCTCCCCTCCTCTATTAAATTTTCATTACAACACAAAATAATTGATGATTAAATTTAAAATTATCACATATGTAGATAATCTATTATTTAAGCCAAATATATCAGAAAATTATTTACGTAATATCTAAGTTCAGTGATAAAACGTATGAAAATAATGCAGACGATATTTAAATAATTTAAAATAAGAAATGATAAATGAGATGGTTAAAGGAATGACGACATAATGCTAGAAAAAAATGTTATTTTTACCTACTTATTATGTGATAAATTGATAAATTTAATAGCCTGCTCTTAACGAGAAAATAGGGTTTGAAATAATGGCATTAAATGCTCGAAAAGGGGGAAAGGGGTGGATTTCGAACATTGCTAACTCTAACTCATCAAGAATCCAAAATGGATGCCTCTATCCATTCCAGGTACAACCGCTTAATAAATTAGAGGACAGACGGTCAGATAAATTAGGCTATTATTATATAGGGGTTTTCCGAACTTTAGGTTTATCCGAATTTCAAACGCCTGGATTTGAGGCCGTTTACAGACTGATTTATTTTTTGTTTACTTGTGTTATATATGAGGTCAAATTTTATGTAAATGTGGATACTAATATCCAGAAATGATAATTTTAAGAGGGAACATTTTTTTATGTAAGGGCCAGGACATATGTGTCTTATTAGACTTTTAGGGGGGATATACAACTCACTATTTTGAAACTAATTTTTATTACATGGGTGGGACACATATGTCCCGATAGATTCCAAAGGTTAAGTAACTGATTGTTTCAAAAGTGATGAATCTTTCAAAATCTAAGCGAAAATAAGAAATTTAAAATAAAAACCCGCCGTCGTAAACTATGTCATTAGGAAAGTTAAAAAAAGATATCGAAGAAAATCTAGATGCCTATCATTTTTGGAACAGTTTCAAGTCAGGCTAGATGAGTTCGTACTTCAGCCAATGTAAATATTATGTTCTGCGTGTCCACTTAATAGTTTTCTCCTGATATCAATACTATGATGCTGTTTCTAGAGTACATTTAAACGTGTATTTAAATGTAACAGTGACTATAAAAATATCCTCATTACTAATAAAAATGTTAAATTATGTTGATACCTAGTAAAATTTTCAGAGAATCCACTGAAGTATGACAACACCTTCACAACGACTTTCACTTATGTATGTCTTCAATATATAATATTTAACCCGTTAACACCTAAATATTTTCAGCTGAATGTGTACTGATAACATCTTAAAGTTATTATTGATTTCTGAATAAAGAAATAGGAAAATTATATAACATTGAATATTACAGCCTGTCTTGCGACGAGTTGTAATCGGGAACATAGCAAGAAATTTTTCTAGGGATTTATTTTCCCTCTTCAATTTATGTCTCAGAATTAATAAAACAATCCTAACCTACGTAATATATGTATAGAATAATCCTTATAAACGTTATAACTCCTGCAACCCCCCCTTCCTTACATAACTGGTCGGAACTGATAAAGTCATAGGATGGTTTAGTATAAAGCCCGACGACAAAAATGTTTGCAATTGGAGTGCTAGTTAAATTGGTACCCCCCTGCTTAAAACTGATTCCAAACGGCTTTATATAATTCTTGAATCCGAATTTGAGTCCGCAGATTCGGTGTCGCCTTTCCAGTTAAAGGAATGTTAGACAATTAAAAAATATCATTTTATAAATTATTAACTTGCAGTTAAGGAATTTTTACAGCCATAAATAAAAGCATAAGTAAATTAATAGCTTGAATTTTTAAAATCAAAATAAATTAACATTTTAAATAATTCAAGTTTTAAGAAAATTTTCGTTCCTTTTGAAAATGCTCTTCACGATTTAATTCTTCATAGATTACTTAATTCAGTGATTTCTTAATTCTGCCTTTATTCAGTGAATACTCTTAATATACATTAGAATAAATATGGGTATCCGTTTTAAATTTTGACTTTATTTAAATTATTAATCTAAATTTAAGTTTAGAAAGTTCGAATTTTTCATGACTACTTTATGTGAAATACATGAAATAATTCCTGTGCTCTAACTATTAAATCTATGAACAAAATATGTTAAATGTGTTAAAAAATATTTTTACGGAACATTAAAAAAATAGTTAGCAAGGAACATTTTAGAAATCAACAAAATATTTTTAAGTCTTCAAATAAATAAAATTAACCCTAATTTTTTAAAAATGTTTTTAAAAAAAGACACTCATAATCATATTTCACTGTGTAAATATACTAAGTTTCATGTTTTTAAAGCCGATAACATACAAGAACGTTTTCTGACATCCATTATCTTTTGGCAATCAGTAAAATAGAAAAATTCAGCGATAACATATTTATTTATTATATGTAAACACAGTAAAGTGAAGATTTTTAAAAATAGATATAGCTTGTTAGGAATGCAGTTGATCTACCTGGAGAAAAATTAAATACTTGTGTGAGGAAAGAAAAAAAGCCCACAAAGCATAAATGAAATTTAAACGATTTTAAATATTACAGACCATCTTATTTAGGGACATTTGTTTTTTTTAACATTATAGGGTGCCATTTATAAAAAAAGAAAAACTTCGTTCTAATATACTTATTGCTATTACATTTAACACAATACTGTGCTTAATACTTCTAGATAAAGCTATTTGTTACGATTTTTGTTAGATTTTTCATATCATTACTATGTATGCTGTTAGTAACATATATATATATACTAGTCAGCTTCTTTCAAATTTTTACTGTATACTAAAAAATTGTGTAGAAATAAAAATGCGGTTAAACAGCGTATAGAATTTTTTTTATGTTAAATACAACTTATATGAAACGATCTTTAAGTGAAAACGATCCTTGTTTAACTTTTCCTGGACTAAAAATATTTTTTATATTTTGGAACAAATTCTATCATTTTGAATGTAGCTTGTCCCGCTGGGGAATAAAGCACGAAGATTTCTTTTGTTTCGCTGCATTACAAATCCTCTAACTGGACAAATAATTGAACACTGAAAAAAAAAAGCATACCTAGTTTTATGACAAACACATTATTATAAGAAATCCAAAATTTATGCGATACTTAGAAAAACTTTTTGCATCTGGAACGTTTGAAAATCACGCATAAAAGGAAAAGGACTATAAAAAATATTTTTCATATTTCAAAACGAGAAAAAATGCCATAGACACACAAAATGTTACTTCAAGTTTTTTTCACAATAAAAAGACAAATAAACTTTGATGTTTTTCATCTAATCATAATACGATGATATTTATGCGATACCTTACTAAAAACACAAACAAATTATATTCAAAATCCAAAGTTACGTTCTTAAACAAATACAGGTTGAATTGAGGCATGTTTATGTTTAATGTACGATAAAATATGATTTTCTTTTTAGGGTTATTGACTCAAAATAATCATTGAAATTCAAAAATATAACTGGATTATAAAGTGTAGCATAGCTTGATATTTTCTAAACCACAAAATCTTTCATATTTTTAATCAAATTTTATCATTTATCCCTTCAGGGTCAAAAATAGCATTGGAATTTTTTTAAAAATGCCTTTATTAATATAAAATAATTATGTTCCGAGCTATAAATAATCGTATTTTGTACAAATTTTTAATCGTTTATCTTATAAAAATTATCAAAATGCCACCCCTAAAATTTGCCACCCTGGTCCGGGGTCCGGTTTGTTTGCCCTTATTACTCGTCTCTTGGTTTCTCGTCCCTTAACGCTTTGAAGCACGACTTACTAACACAATAAACTCATTTAGAACATTTGTAAATAAGTATTACCTAATAAATACTTAAAAGGAACTAAAAATATAGCCATATCCCCAGATGGTTTAAAAAAAATCACACTATGTATATTTATTTACGCAATAAAATAGACAGTTTTGATACTGCCATGTCTGAAAAAGTTAAAACATGAGTTGCCTTTTACTATAGTCCATGTAAAATCTATTGGCGCTTCAAGGTCACACTTTCTCGTTTCCCCACTCATCGGTTACTATGGTAGCTACCAAGAAGTCTGTGCATTCACACTTATTTTCAGCACTTCAGTTGAGGATTTGATTCCAGTGCGTTCAGACTTGCTTTATTATTATAAGCAAAGTCAAAATTTTCAGTTGTGCATAAATGCGTTAACTATTTACATAAAGAGAAGTTTAACAATATGTATAAAATGGTTATAGTAAATCACAGATTTTTTGTAAAAATACAAAAATTCATTTTAATTTAGAATTCTTACTAAAACATTAGGAATCTCTACCTTCTAAAGAAATTTTCACTTTCTAAAAATGTGTCAACAGACCATAAATCTTTAAATACATAATAAAATTATACAAAATATTGTTATTGCATTAAGACCTCCTTCAATTCTTGTAAAATCATAAAATAATTAATACAGTACAATTTTGGAATAGAAAGTTTACTATGGTCTACATAACTTCATAATATACTTCTTAACATACAACTTAAATTTAAGGAATTTCAGAACTACATTCTCTTAAATTAATTATTAAGAAATACTTTTGATATTTAGATTAAAAGAATCATACAAATATAAAGAAAAATAGTGAGAAATTATAACTAATTACTCATTAAAATTAGTGAAATATTCAATTATCTTAATGATATTTCTGTAAATAATGCAACTGTGTGTGCAAAAAAAAAAAAAATTAGATTTACTTTTTCAGTAGAATTTTTTAAATCTTACGGATTAGAATATAACATACAATTTTAAATTGTAATTTTATGAAATGGGATTATATCTTAAATTTATAAACTTAGAAACAGGTCTGAAATTACTCATAAAATTTTGTGTAAAATATTAAGTATTCTTCAAAGTGAAGTCTAAATAAACATACTTTCATCATGTACGGAGAGCCCACATGATGCATGGTACCCCTTAACACAGTGGGAAAAAAGAGTAAAATCATTCCACAATTGTCGTTATCATATTTTCAGTTGGTCATCGGGGAAAAATCAGTGACCTTGAAGTATCTATTAAGTTTACACAGAGTATAATGAAAGAGTTACTGTTTAATACATAAGTATTACCGTTTAAGTTGAACCGCTTTGAGTATTAAAAAACATAGTAGGAGTTGAAAAATGTAATAAACCTCAAAATCTTTCATATTTTTAATCAAATTTTATCATTTATCCCTTCAAGGTCGAACAGAGCAGTGGAATTTTTTAAAATTATATAATTAATATAAAATAATTATCTTCCGTTCTTCCAATCTGTAAACAATCGTATTCTGTAAAAAAATTAATCTTTTATATATATATATATATATATATATATATATATATATATATATATATATATATATATATATATATATAAATTGCTAATTCGATTCAAAATGCCACCTCTAAAATTTGCTTCCCAGGACTGGGGTCCGGTTTGTCTGCCCTTACTACCCATCTCTGGGTACCTCGTCCCTTAATGCTTTGAAGTACGACTTGCTAACACAATAAATTCAATTAGAACATTTGTAAATAAATATTACCCAATACATACTTAAAAGGGACTAAAAATATAGCTATATTACATTTAAAAAAATAGAAATCACACTATGTATATTTATTTACGCAATAAAATAGACAGTTTTGATACTGCCATGTCTGAAAAAGTTAAAACATGAGTTGCCTTTTACTAATGAAAGAGTTACTGTTTAATACTTATTTGAACCACTTTGAGTATTAAAAAAATATAGTAGGAGTTGAAAAATGTAATAATGAAACGAAACCTACAGCTTTCCAAATTATCGAAATATCGTCCACTTACCGCGATTAGAGTAGGCTCTTGTATTGCAGCTGTGGAAACGCAATCTGGCACTAAACATCGTCGTGCAGGTCTTTTTTCCCCTCAGATAATGTTATCTATGCGATGAGCCTGGTTAAAACTGAGAGCCATCTATCTGCATTAACTCGGTATCTAAGGCGAAAGAGTGTGCTCGAGTGATGTCTCGCTATTCCGGCAGCCTCATTTGCGAGCTTTCGTCACACCGCCCGGATAAAAGGAATGCTTTATTTGTGCAGACGTTGGGCGTGTGGACCGAGCGATAGATATGGAATTTGGAATACTCTTCTTTATTCGTTGGATTCGCTTTCGTTGCATGTTTATCAACAAAGAATTAGACGGAAATGGGGAGGCCTCCATTTGTGCGAGTGAAAAGGAAACTGTGTGACAGATAACAGATTCGGTCCTCTTTTTGTGCGTGTATTGGATATAAATGCCATTTATGCATTTTTATTTTTTTTTAATAGAAGTTTGCATTGTTATATGTTTTAGCATTGTTATAAAAAATCAAACAAAATAACGCTGAAGGAGTCAAGGGACAGTTCATCAGTCGAAAAGTAACTAGAAATTTGCTTTTCCAGCAATTTCTTAAAAATATTAAAGAAGACTTTTATACTAATATTTTTCTCGTTTAGATAAATGTAAAAGCTACTTCCCACTGTATGACTGAGTTCCGTTTTGACTACTACGTCGTTAAACGAACTGCTAAGTCGTTGAAAATATAGGGACGTGATAAATTACGATTAGTTTATTTGGAGAGCTAGGGTTTACTATTTTGTTACACGAAAGTTAATGAGATAGGAACCTACTACTTAAAGCCTATTCCGAACATCCATGCCATTAGTGAGATTCGAACAAACGAACTCCAGTATCGGAGAGCATCGCCCTATTTATTCGGTCATCGTTCGGAGTTATAAAATTATGAAACTAACTTCAAAAGCATTCATAAAAACATACATAAGTACATATTATCATTTGATCATTTAGTGCTCATTTAGTTCTTTTGATCATTTAGTGCTATTTGATCATTCAGGGAAGGTGAAGATGAGCAGAATTTGTATATTTAGTAGTTTTGAGGGTGAAGTGTAACAGTAGTAAAGAAACTCGAAAATATGTTTTCATAGTAATTTTCTTCATTTTCTTTTTTATAAATTTCTCTATAGCTCTTTAAATCCCACTCATACCGCGTGCAGCGCGATTGAAACGTTCAGTATTTGGGTCGATAACTTTCAATAACTTCTTAACAATTTCTTCAGATGATGGCATTCTTTTTCTTTTCGTCCACATCTACACTATTTTACCCAAATATTTAAAACATAAAGAGCTTTGACTGATTTTGTTGCCAATTAGAACTCAACCCATTAAGTCAGGCCACTAACCGAACAAAAGTTGGTTAGGACACTGATCTCGGGTACCGGAATTCGTGGGTTCGAATCCCACTGTGGTATGGATGTTCGCAGCCGTTGGAAATCGGCTTTAAGCAGTAAGTCCCAGTTTCATTATTCCCCTTGTTGCAAAAAAGTAGACTTCAGTGCTCCAAACCAAACCAAACAAAAAGAAAACGTAAGGTTTGGTTTGAAGCTATACGGTCTACAGATTTACGTCACAAGGAATAGTGAGACCGGGATCACACCATCCTACCCATTTGGCCATCACTCTGGCAAGGATAACATAAGGATATCAGACCAAGTTTAACAATACTACAAGATACAAGGAGCGAATATAAAGTTTTTAAAACCATTTAAAACAATCAATAAAATACAAAAATAAAAATTTCTAAAGCTATTAGATGGATAAAGATGGAAGATCGTGTGATCAAGACATATATCTGACCGTTCAATAAAAGGTACATGGACTTCTTTTGGAATACATTTAAATTAAATAAATTAAAATCTACACATAGAATATTTATCTGTAAAATTTTGAAAATGGGAAAATGTCCAAATTTTTAGTATATTTACTAAATTTTATAAACTTAAAAAATTAAAAATATAATGACAATGTTTAAATCCCTTTATATATAAATCATAGTATCTATATTTATGTCAGTAAATTAAACCTATTGAAGCGATTTGGAATAATTTGTAAGACATGTACATAAACTAAAAATATGAAATGAGAAAAAGCAATTAAATGTAAATTACATACGAACCTGACTCAAATAATCTAATTAGTTATAACTTTCGATTCCTCTGAGATATTAAAAAGTAATGGTATGAAAATCAGTAATAATGTTTCAATTTAAAATATAAAAAAACATAAATAATTTTGAAGACTTAATAGTCTGAGAACAGTTAACTAAAATCATTTTTTCAGTCCCAAATAGCGGAAAATAGTTTTAATATTAAAATTTGGACAAGGAGATTACCTGTTAAATCTGTAAAAGAGTTCTTTAAATCATATCATTTTGATATCCTTTCACTTTTATGAGATTTTGTTACCAGCACTCATCCTCTAACATTGTGAGTTATTAAAATTTTCCTATTCCGAACATAATTTTTGAGTCTCCGCAGAATACGTTAAACATTAATATTAAACCTTAAAATAGCAAGTTAAGTAAAATTATAAATATGAATAGCTGGCTTCGGACCATTTTAACCTCATGTACAAAAAAGAAAAAGAGTTCATACTTAATTAAAATCTTAATAGAGTTGTTTAATGTTAGTTGAATGCCAATTCAAATAAAAAGATCGTTATTAAAGTTAAAAATATAAAAGTGAGAGATAATGCGTTAAATAATATCAAGGACGTTTCTTCTATTATTAGCTTCTTTTCCTTGGAGAAAGGTACATTGGGGAAAAGATAGTAAAAGTAAAGCACAAATAATGTGCAATCATCTGGAAATGTGTAAATTTCCCAGTGTAACGTTACTTTAAAAACGTTTCGAAAACAGTGTGTCTAAACATCTGATGGTCTGAATAAGACTAAATTTAAAATAAAGTAAATGAAGTAGGCTTTAAATAACTGGAAATATTTCACCATTGGAAACCGAGTGGAAAGCAAGCAATCATGTCAGTGCATATTACTAAAGTAGCCAGATTTCAAAGAAAACACTGGAATTCAGTGAAGGGTGTGTCGATTGCAATCACCCATGAGGATTAATTTACTCATGTATTATACATGTAAAGATACTAAATTTGAGATCTGAGTTAAAGAGGGAGAACTCCCCTCCCCCTCCCTCATGAAAATTTCTTACTGTGCTCCTGTCGGGATGTAAAAGTGAAAGTAAAAATAGTTTCTATGCCTCTCTTCAGTTGAATAAAAATAGTTCTAAAAATTTTTTTTTTCTAAATTATATGATTTCTTTCTCAATTGAGCCGTAGATTTAACCTTTAACTTCTGTTTTCGGATATCACAGATTTTGTCCCTAAGCGTTTTCACTCCTATAAATCAGGCCTGACTAACTCAAAAAGGCTCTGCAGGCCATACTTGATGTATCTGAGAGTGAGTGTGTGTACACACACACACACACATATACATAATATATAAACTTTTAGGTGAAAATTTGAAACATACATTATTATTATTACAGTTTTATTATAATTCTTTATGAATTCTAGAACAGCTAAACATATAAAAGTACATAAATATTTATGACAATAATAATTAATCAAACAATAATGTTATATTTTTAGAGCAATATTTGTTTCAAATATAAGTTTCATAACTTCTGCCTCCCCCGACCGAAAAATTACACTTAACGGGCCACCGTTCGGCCACTACTTCGCCGAGAGATGGCCGAATGGTTAGGGCACTGACCTTCGGAACCGAAGTTAGTGGGTTCGAGTCTCAATGAAGCATCGATGTTCGTAGCTGTTCGAAATTAGCTGTAAGCAGTAGGTTCCAGTTTCATTATCCCTCGTGTTTCAAAAAAAGTAGACCTTAGTGCTCCCAACCAACCAGTCATCCACTACCCCACTCTTTCTTTAAATAATAATTGATTCATGCCTTCTCTGTATCTTCTTGCAACTTACAGTCAAAATCACTTATCAAGTTGCCAATTATCTAAATATCAATCGAAGTGAACAGCTTGAAATAGTTATATCACAATATATGTCCATAGCAGTTAACGCATAGTCATGTTAACATGTACTTGTTAAAAAAAACAACATATTCAGCTTAAGATTCTACTTTCCGATGAAAAATGCGCGAATTTCTCGTGTGTTAGCGAAAATTTTTTAACCAATTAAAGGCCTTATCTCAAGTTTAGCCTGAACCAAAATAAATCTGTTGAAATTTTTTTGATGCAACGCAAGAAATCCACCCATTCTTCACCCGGAAAAAGATAACAAGGCCTCGGTGTGATAAGTATTTGATTCCTTACCAAATAATGAAGCTTATTCAGTCTGTATAAAAAAAGTTGAATTAGCATATAAACAGCAAAAGTAAAGGATTTCTATAAAATCCGGGGCATTTTAAAAGAGAGCAGATTCGTTATAATCTCTAGCATTTCAGGAAACTGCCGAGATCCGGAGAATTTTGTCTAAAACCAAGACTGTCTCGCGAACGTCTGGTTTTCTTACACATTATGTCATCTAAACATAAATCTATAAATTGCAGAAACTATCTAGTAAACATACCCTTACCTTTTCGCAGGCCTTCTTATTTGAATTACTGTTCTAAAGCTCTGAAGCGTTCGGAACCAACAAAGGTGGGCGAGACAGGTATGATTTTAAAATATGCTTTTCCCAGTCTCGCAGTCGTGAACTTACGTAAATAACACATAAAGACCAAGCGACCGTAAAGAAAAAGGAGGATATGTTCTTTTCCATTGTTGATTCGAGAAAGCGGAATTCAAACGAAAGTCCGATATTCTTTTCATTTAATGAATAGCACATTTATGTTTCTTCAATCGTCATATACCCACGAATACGTGATAAATCACATACACAATCAAGAGCGTACGTACATCAGAAGACATGACTGAAAATAACTTAGCAGTGATAAAATTATTAAAATGAACTATAACTTTAAAACCACATTTTTAACCTTCAACTACTGTGTATGTATTTTTCAAGATAAAACTATCCCCGGTTTTTTATTTCAATTGAAGTAGTTAGTTTGAAACTTGGTAAGCTATCTTAACAGCACGTTGGTTGTTCGGGGAACCTGCGATCTACTGTTTTGCTACACGAAGGCTATGCACACTGGTACCTACTGCTCAGAGCTGATTCCGAACGGCTACGAACATTCATGCTACCACTGCGATTTGAACCCATGAATTCTGGTACCGAAGAGTAGTTCCCTACTCATTCGGCTATTGTTCGGCAGCAGGCTTTAGGAAGATGCTGAGAAAGTAGCGTATCAATAAAATATTTAGAGGGGTGAAAAACCTGAGGCATAAAATTTTTGAGTTAAAGGTTAAAGTGGAAGGAATAATATAAGTTAAATACGTCGGATGAGCTATGCAAATAGAAAGGAAAAAATATTCACAAATAAAGAACTTTCAGAATGAAATAGCTACTTTTTACATTTAAGTGGACTAATTTAAATAAATCAATTTATTTTTCTGAGCCGTTCGATAAACGAATAAGTAGAGTCCAGCGCTATTGGACATTGCTTTGCTGTTACCGATGTTTGTGATCCCCTCTCTTTGTGCAGCCGTTTGAAGAAACCTTAATCAACAAATCGTGGTCTAATTAACTATGGAGTAGTAAAATGTGTCAGTAGCAATAAAAAATAAAACTGAAATTTTTGAATCAATTTTTAACTACTCCCCTGTATTACTACCCAAAATAATTTGAGTTGTTATATATAATATGATATTCTATAAAATGCAGAAAAAACCCTATTCAGTACGATCTTGTTAAGTAAAATTCGAAGATTCTCATAAGAGGCTTGAATGGCTGAAAGGAGAAAGACATCAAATGCAAGTACACTTAGAAAAGTTAACACATTGATACTCGAATTATTTCTGCCGAATATATATCGATTTATATTTTGAGACCAAGTCATTATGATCACTAAAAGTAAAACAAATATGATATTTAAACAATTTTAAATTGCACAACCTATTGTCATTAAGCGGTCAGCTCCAAGGACGTATTTATATGGGTGATATGGGGGTTCTGGATCCTTCCTTTTAAATGTATGCGTTACGAGATTTTTTAAAATAAAAAATATGTGTACATCACTAATTTCCACTGCTATAGTCCATGTAAAATCTATTGGCGCTTCAGGGTCACATTTCTCGTTTCCCCAGCCATCGGTTACTATGGTAGCTACCAAGAAGTCTGTGCATTCACACTTATTTTCAGCACTTCAGTTGAGGATTTGATTCCAATGCGTTCAGACTTGCTTTATTATTATAAGCAAAGTCAAAATTTTCAGTTGTGCATAAATGCGTTAACTATTTACATAAATATAAGTTTAACAATATGTATAAAATGGTTATAATAAATCACAGATTTTTTGTAAAAATACAAAAATTCATTTTAATTTAGAATTCTTACTAAAACATTAGGAATCTCTACCTTCTAAAGAAATTTTCACTTTCTAAAAATGTGTCAACAGATCATAAATCTTTAAATACATAATAAAATTATACAAAATATTGTTATTGCATTAAGACTATTATTGTTATTGCATTTATTGCACATTTGCAATTATTTTTGGTGCATATAGGCAAGACTATAAATGCGAATGAAAATTTGAACATTCTGGTCTTAAAGCCTAGAAGAATTAATTTACTACTATAAAACGGTAGTTTTAAATTACTGAATATGCCAAGCTATTTGAGAATTGTGATATTAATTTTGTAAAATAAAATTAAAAAGGATGTGTCATAGTTCCTTTCTCAGTATTTTTTTTATTTTCCTAGTTATTAAATACATTAATTTAAATCCGTCTGGTAAATACTGGAGCGTAAATTCAATACGTTTCAGTACTTACAAGGCAAATTTAATTCTCATAAAACCTTAGACAATAACATAAAAGACACATTATTGTTGCATAAGTATTTTTCAAGATGCAATGAAATTACTGTCAGTGTTACTGATACGTTTTATGAGTTATTTATTTATGCATGCATAATGTATGCATAAGACTTATGTATTATGTACTTTATATTTGTGTATGCGTAATAAATATTTTTTATGAGATTGAAAGTTCAGTGTACTTTAGATTAAGATTTTGGAGTCTAAAGTCCATTCCAATGAAAAAATACTCAGATATCATTTTAAACATCATAGGGAACCCTTTATAAAAAAAGAAAAACTTCGTGATGAGATTTATTTGGTATTACAACATATAAGCAGTCTATTAAATGAAGTTTTAAAATAAATGGAACTGTTCATAATGATTTCAGCTGATGTTACTGCTGAAAAAGTTTATTTGTTTCGGAGGCTCGAAAACTGCCAATTCACATGACAAATTTATAAGTAATAGCCTAAGATCGAAAATTTAAGACATTGTTTAAGGAATTGCTAACATAACTACCACTACTAAAAATGAAAATTCATATGTGAAACCAAAAATGAAAGCATAAAAATTCTACAAATTATTTTTTAACTGCCACTAAAAAGCCCCCTAGATATTTAACAAAGCAGATAGTGCATTTAAATGAGAAGCGATATAAATATGTTAACATTTTTCTATGTTATAAATGGTATTTAAAAACTATTCATTGTAAAGAAAGAAAAATCAAGCACAAGCGAAAAGTTTTGTTTCTGTATTCACTTCTTTAACAAGTAGTTTGACACACTAACTTATTAATTCTGCGCGACCAACTATTATCGAGTGAACATCGAATATAAAAACACTTATATAAGAGGTGTCACTGAAGATAAAAGTTTGCTGAAAAATTATTAACTGTTTTGTGTTACTTAAATTAAGTTCTGCTGAGCAAAAAGGATATACAGATTCCATACAAAACCACCGATGAGCTTCAATAATTCAATAATATCTGAAAATATGCCTGAATACTCAGGAAAAGTTTGAAAAACGGAGTAAAGCGAGACCTAATAAATTCATAATGTAGAAATAATACTTACATAGCAGCATATAAGTCAAGTAAAATGTATTGTAGAAGAGTTAAAAAAAAATTACTGCGCTTGAAATAAAACGGATCAGAGAAAATCCCACGATAAATTCCGAACAGATATTGTTTACCCTAGTTAGAAGTAGATCGAAATACAGAAGAGAAGGAAATGACCTCGTAAACACAAAGACAGATTGAAGAAGATAGTTTACATGGGAAAGAAAAAAATGAATAAAACGCTTTAGAAATCTTTTCAAAACTCCTGCTAAAATATTACCAATCGGTCCACTTAACTCCGATTCTACCTTATTCGAGCTTAAATTCGTGCTCGATCGAGCTTTAAGTCTTGGGTAAGAACATGTTATGCTCTTCGACCGAGTAATTAAAAAAATCAGATCCACAAAGTGAGATCACAGTGTGTGAAATTTGGAAACTCTCGCTTTATAATTTTACTTTCGAACTGTTTAAAACTCTATAGAGATCTTCGTCTCTTGAAAGCTCAGCAATTTCTCTTTATTTGTGTAGAACATTTTTGTCTGACTGACGTGATATCATTTCTCTTTGCGAGGAAATGACGTATTTTTCGAGGTAAACCGAGTAACGCCGGGATACGCAATTAGTTTGTAAGATAAAAAAAAAAGGTTGGATTAGTTCGTATTTTGCGGCGATTCTTCGCAAATAGAAATTGATGCCAATAATAAAATAAAAAACTTAGCGAGTACTATAACTAGACGAGAAGGGTGGGCGAGAATGGCTTGAAATTTCCGAGGAACTTATACTACCCTATTGAAACCTATAGTCAAAGTTTAGATACGTAATTTTCACGATTATGTATACATTGACAAAAGGGAAACGCTTTTGAGATCTTTAAAAGTGTTTCAGAATGTTTGATTCGAGTTTCAGCTTAATGCTTTAAAATAAACTCATTTAAATAAGATTTGTTCAATAACGATAAACGAAATTCTTAAATTTTTTTCTGAAATTTTGTTAATTTTAGATAAATATATTTTTTATTTATTTTTGCAAATTATGACCGTGGTTCAGAGCAAACGGTCTTACTGTTTTGCTACATGAGGCTAATGAAACTGGGACCTACTGCTTTAAGCTGATTCCGAATGGCTACGAACATCCATGCCAGTAGTGGGATCCGAATCCCAAAACTCCTAAACAGCAGCTCCCAAACAGCAGCTTTCAACCCATTCGGTTATCTTTCGTAATTTAGGCAAGAAGTTTGGGAGACTAATATATAAAGCATATATCTCATGTTCGATGACACACATTTTAAACCAAGTATCCTGAATATGGGCTCTTTAAAGAGCTGTTTTAAAACGAACCAAAATTTATCAATCATATTAGAGTGGAACTGTAAAGAAATTAAATTAGAAGTAATTTTAAACAGTTTATAATCCAGAAAGAAATGAAGTTGCTCAAAAACCTTGTATGTCTTCAAACGTAGATTACAAAGTCTACTAACTGGAGATATAATGGTGAAGAAATATATAACATGGTAATCGCCAATATGTATACTATAAGGCAAAACGTTTGTGTCACAATAAAACATAAAATACAAAGCAACTGTAAGTCACAACTAGAGAAAAAAAAGTCATTAAGTGCTCTCGAATTGAAAATGTTGCTCGCTTGGAGCAACGAAACAGTTGTCTGCTCACTTTCTAGTTCTATTTGTACCTTACTTACGTTGGCTTTGGAGTTTAGGTTGTACTGGGGCAGAAAGGTTAAACTTCTCGTATAAAGTATCATATACAAAAATTATGGGCAAACCAACAAAGTATATTTTTTGTATAGTACTTAACACACACGCACGCAGTTTTACAGTAATAATATAAACGAGCTCCCTTTCCCCCTCTAATAAAAAAGAATCTGTGTTAGCTTAATATATTAATGTTTAATCACTTTTATATAACTTTTTAATACAAAATCATTTATACAATCAATAAAATCTAATTATTGTGTGATATCAGATTCTGGAGTTTACAAAGCAAGCTATGATGATTTCGAATGACCAATCAAGGACCTTAAGGGAATTTAATGTGGTTTTAATAAAGAGAATGACCATTACAGTTAAATATTGGGAATGATAACAAGGATTTTATATGAAGTTTCAACATATGCAAATGTTGTATTATTATGTTTTGTTGTTTAAAGGAAGAGTGGACGTTTGAGAAAGTTATACAAATACAGGGAAATATAAGTAAACAATCAAAAATAATTATTGGTAAAATACTATTATAAAATAATTATAATTAAAACAAACAACAATTAAAAGATACATTGCATTAAATTATATTTAAATATATATTGTAAATAAAAGATAACTCTTTGAAAAATTTTAATATTTTGGAATATTTTATCGATTTTTAAAACATTTCTTGCGAACTAATTTTCAATTTTTTTCTTTTATTTTTACCTTATCATTAGTTAAAAGTATTTTTTAAACATCTTTGGGTATTATTTTGTATATAGATTGCATACTTAATTTATATAAAAATATTTTTAAGTCTGTAAGTAGAATTTTCATAAAAAAACCGAGCCTTTAAAAATTATTGAATTTTAATAATCTAAATACAGTCAAAATTTAAACCGAATATCCAGATTTATTTTAATATATATTATTTTGCAAAGTTTGGTAAACATCTTGTAAAAATCCATGAAAAAAATAAGCCGTAAGGATCATTTCTAAAATTAACAGAAGTCTTGAAATGAGTAAATCAAAATTATTCAATGGTTTTAAGAGAAAAAATAAATGTGATAAATTTACTTCTGCTTCTATTTATATATGTACAAATTTTCAAACATTTTCAGTTAATAATTTGTAAAAACACTTTGTAATATCCATAATTTGTTAGATTACGATGTATTGAATAAATATATATATATATAAATATATATATAAATATATATAAATATATATATATATATATAAATATATATATATATATATATATATACATAAATATATAAATATATATATATATATATATATATATATATATATATATATATATATATATATATATATATATATATATATATATATAATATATATATATATATATATATATATATATATATATATATATATATATATATATATATATATATATATATATATATATATATATATATATATATATATATATATATATATATTAAAATTGGGACAGGGTGCATTCCACTAATTCGCTCCGTAAATCAGACTCTGCCAGGGCTGTTTAAAATGACACCTCGTAACTAAATGTTTCATATTTTATTTCTCTCAAGAGTCCATAATTTAAATTTAAGTACTGATAAGTATATTACATAAGAAATTATTCAGAGTTAACAATTCTTTTGATAATAGCTTAAAATTATAAGTAGTTAAATTAGTTGTTTATTATGATTGATTCTATTCGCACAACACATATCTGCAGTGCCGAATTAAACAAGATGAATGCCCTTAGGCAGTCGACATATCGGGGTCCTGTCACCTCACCGTAGCCAGAAATTATTTTCGGAGGGGGACCAAGGGAGAAAGACATCTTTATTTGTGAATGATACTTCAATTAATTAAAGAAAAGCATTGTATTCCAGATACAGTGCCGGAAATACAGTACTGTATTTCCAGCCAGAAGGAAGACTTTTATGATCTGAGCGTTTTTTTTTTAAAGAAAATAACAGTTATTTTTCATGACATCTAGGCAGATAGCACACACAAACACAAACGTGGGGACATTATCTATCTACAAAATGGTCTTCCAAAATTTCGGGGGGGACCAGTCCAAATTGCCTACGGCCTTGTCCACCTAATCATTTTATCAGTTTAATTTTATTGCACTACAGTTTTTAAAAACTTAATTTTATTGCACAAAAAATAAATTATCAACAAATTAGTAAAAATATAAATAAACGATAATTATTAAATGTGCAATAAAAACAAATTAAAAATAATTGAATATTTATTTTTCTCAATTTTTTAGCCATGAACTTTTTTAGATCATCTTGGAATTCCCATGTTCTGCAAGACATCGTATTCAACTACCATAATAGCAAGTGAGTTCAGTCTTTCTTGTGTCCTTAATTTTTAAACACATTGTGTGCGTGTACATTTCGCATCGGAATTTGTAACGGGAGTGGGCGTTTTGCGAGTAAATTTAGTTATTCAGTGAAATCTCAATAGATAGAAAATTATTTAATTTTTAAACAACTTTTCATATTTTATATTGAAATATATAAACAAATATATAAATAGAAATATATAAATAACAACCATAAGAATTTTGTAAATAAAAAATATATTTTTGAGTGGATGAATTTATAATAGTATCGTAAATATGAAAAAACAAATAGAAAGTTTAGTATATAGTTTTAACTTTTTCGAATTATGTTTTATATAAACATTTTTACACTATAAAAAATGAAAAGATAATCATAAAACTAATAATGTTTTACTGTGTGGTAACGTTCAAAGCATTTTCCTCTATGAAGAGATACACGGCAAAACCCGTACTAGTACGTGACCCGCGCTCAAGTATCAATCGTCAGAAAACTTACTAGTACGTGTCCTGCATATAATGTGTTAATACTCTATAACTTTGAAAAGCTTCGTTCACCAGCAGAGTTTGTTATCATGAGACACCATATTTTTCTCTGATGACATTGAGAAACGTTGACTGCACCAAGTTTTCGAAATAAGTTTGTATGATCGAGATACTGTTTCTTCATTTCTAAAATGACTCATTATTATAAAACAATGTTATGCAGGAAACTAGTTTGTATTACAACAAACAACAAATATAATACATGTGTACATGAGTAAATATTTCATATTTATCGTAAATTGTACCCTGATATTGTTTAGTTATTTGCAGGAATATATATTCTTGTATATATAAATATTGTTATATTGCATATCATAATATTTCTTTGTTGTAATAAAATATTATTATATCTCTTTTGTTATAATATATATATATATATATATTATATATATATATATAAGATATATATATATTTATATATATATATAAATATATATATTATATATATATAGTATATATATATATAATATATATATAATTTATATATATATATAAAAATATATATATATATATATATATATATATATTATATATATTTATATTTATATATAAGATATATGTATATATATGTATATATATGTATATATCTGTATATATATATATAAATATATATATATATATATGTATATATATATATATATATATATATGTATATATATATATGTATATATATGTATATATATGTATGTATATATATATGTATATATATATATATATATATATATATATATATATATATATAATGTATATATATGTATATATGTATATATATATGTATTTATATTATATATGTATATATATATATATATATAAATGTATATATAAATATATATATATATATATATATATATATATATATATATATATTATCATCATCATCCTATTTGGCCAGACATCCCAGGATGAGCCAGTGCCTTCCTCTGAATTCTATTCCACCACATTCGATTTTTGGCACAAATGCGACAGTGATATATGTATCTTATATAGAGTTTAATGTTGCGTGGGGCTCATAGGGAATTTCCTACTTCACCTAATGGATAAATACGGTACTACATATTTGTGCGACTTACTTTTGGAGAAAGAAAAACAGAAACCAAAAATTTGTATTAAAAAAAAAATCTTACCAAATCTCTTGTACTTAGAGTAGACACAAGATGAAATGCATTTCGCATGACACATAAAGTAATTTTTGATAAATAAGAAAAAAATATCAAATTGCTTGTATATAAATTATACCTATACTTGATATATTATTCTACACGAAACAAACGATGTAGGAAAATAACATCAAACTTTCACAAAACGTATAATGGATATATTTTTATTAACTACTTTCTTCATTCAATACAATCCCTTTTATCTCAAGTCTCAGAAAATGCGAGTGAAAAAATAAAATAAACAAATTTTTAGTTTTAATTTTAAGCGAATATCTATAAAGGGAATAAAAAAAAATTACGTAACAACTCGTAATGAAGAAATAGTGCTGACGAATATTGATAAAGAAATCTTACCTTGTCCGTTTTAACACTCCATCTGTCCTTGAAAAGCCGTCTTCTACTCCTTGCGTTCAGGCGTGATTGACCAGCGTGTGCGAGTAGTTTCCTTGTCTATCTTAATCTTAGAACGGCAATCGAACTACCGTCTTTGTGAGAGACCGCTGACAAAGAGCAGCTTGGCTACCGCGGCTCAAGAGAATTATTCGCCAGATTTTCGCAACCGACAAATGGCGCGGGTTTACCAGCTCTGATACTCCACTGACTCATCCACGCATACAAGTCCACTACGAAATGCTCTGATTATCTGAATACTGTAGCATAGACACTGGGAAAAAAAAGTTGAAAAGATATGTTTTTGTTTAAGAGAATGGAGATTTCTACAAAGCATTCTTATTAATTATTAAAGTGTCTCAAGAGTTTTAAAAATTAAAAAAGAAACTTATACCACGAATTATGTTTTTGCAATTAATTCATATTTTGCCGCATTAAGAAACAATTTTTTTTCACAAATAATTAGTATTACAGAATAAAGAGACAGCAAATTTTTTTTTATCAGTAATAACATTAAGGCAGTTATTAAACATAAAAAAGAATTTTAGTATCTATTTTGAACAAATTTAAATAAAAAAAACAAATCATGACAGATAAAATAGTAAAAATTACCCAAATTTAAAACTCTACAAAATTATAAATAATAGATAGTTAATTAAAACGTTATAAGTATTTCTGATTTAACTTAAGATTTATGTTAGCTGTGTAACGAAAAGAAAATATACTGTATTATTTGTAAAAATACAATAAAGGTTAGCTGTCACATATATATATATATAGTATATATGTATATGTATGTATATGTATATGTATGTATATGTGTATATATATATATATACATACATATATACATATATATATATATATATATATATATATATATGTAAGGAGACGGACTTCTCGATGGGTGGTTGCAGTCATGGCCATAAAAATGACACCGTTTTAGCTAAAGACCTTTATTAAGATAACGTTGAAGGACGGGTTCCCACTTCATCATAGGGACAGGACAAACTGAAGGGTCAGCTAGCATGAAGTTCTATGTACAAGACCCTTAACACCTGGGTCAACATTTGTGGGAAAGTATCTCTAGAAAAATCTCTCTCCGACAGCGTGTACCTCCTTTTTATTTGGAAATTTCCTAAATTGTCCGCTAGGGCCATGTAGGATTATAATTGGTTAGGCCACTTCTCTGAGGGAGTAAACTGTAGCCCCAGTGGTCAATTTAGGTTAGGGGTTAAAAAGGGGAATGCAAAATGACGCGGGAATTTTTAGCCCTTGATTTAAGTTTTGAAAACCCCTGAGAATTTTCCTAACACAAACACACACACACACACACACACACACACATATATATATATATATATATATACACATATACACGACGATGGTAAAATAGGTTAATTCTCTACAAAAGAATTCCAATTTTTTTTGGACAACCGACTCCCTTGTTATATTAATGTCTGCATATTATCTATTTCTATTTTATCAATTAAGACAGGCAGAAAAAATATCTATTTACAAAGCAGGTATTAATCAAAAGGCCATCAAGTATGGTAAAAAATGTTTATTTAAAAACATAAAAATAAGCCTAAATTCAATAAATAAAAAATTGATGATATGGTTGAGGTTGGAAGAATTTTAACAATTTGATAATGTCGGGTTCCAATTTTGTTAGCATCATTCGAAAATCTTCAGCAATGTTTCTCTCCTCGGACAGTCAACTAGCAACTGCTTTGAGTTAGTTGACGCTAAGCCAAATACGATGAAAGAAATAAATTAAAACTTTTGTACTCTAGCCTAAGGGTGGCCGAACAGCAGACCGTGGTGAAATTCACGAAATGTGTAATTGAAATAACTTTATATATAAAATTCTTCTGTGTGTTTGTAATAGAACTTCTCCTTAAAGGCTGGACTGATTTTAATGAAATTTTGTATGTAATTAAGTTCATTAGAAAATGTTTAAGATTCACGATTTGATCCGATAAAGTTTGTTTTTTTTATTAAAAATTCAGAATTGCGAGCTTATTGAGATTATTATAATGCCGCTTGAAACCCCTCACTGCTAACGTATCTGTGTCGCAGTGGTCAGCGTGATGGGCGTCAGTACGAGAAGTCCCAGAATCGAATCCCCGTACAGGCGTGGGAATTTTAATTTAATCTAATTACGTTTGTGATGACAGTATTCGTGGTGGCTTTAAATATTTTTAAAATAATTTTTTTCTTTACTTTTCCATCAAAACGGTCCAATTTATAATCCATTTAAAAACATTTTACAATTTTTGGATTTACAGTGTTAAAACAGGACAACGTCTGTCGGGTCGTCGAGTTTAACATAAAAAGAATTTTAGCATCTATTTCGCACAAAGATTTAAATTAACAAAACAAATCATGTCAGATAATATAGTAAAAATTAGCCAAATTCAAAACTTTACACAAAATTAAAAATTATGAAAATTTAACTAAAATGTTATAAGTATTTCTGGTTAAACTTATGACCAGATTTATGTTATCTGTGTGACTAAAAGAAAATATACTGTATTATTCGTAAAAATGCATTAAAGGTTAGTTGTCCTACATATATATATATATATATATATATATATATATATATATATATATATATATATATATATATATATATATACGACGATGGTAAAATAGGGTTAATTCTCTATAATAGACTTCCAATTTGTTTTTGACAACCGACTCCCCTGTTATATCAGTCGCTACATATTATCTATATCTATTTTATCTGTCGGTATATCTATTAAGACAGGCAGAAAAAAATATCTTTTCTCAAAGCAGGTATTAATCAAAATGGCCATCAAGTATGATAAAAAAAATTGTTTATTTAAAAACGTAAAAATAAGCATAAATTCAAAAAATAAAAAATTGATGATATGGTTGAGGTTGGTAGAATTTTAACAAATTGTTCACATCAGTCGAAAATCTTCAATGTTTCTTTCCTTAGACAGTCAACTAGCAACTGCGTTGAGTTGACGCTAAGCTAAATACGATGAAGAAAATGAATTAAAATTTTTGGCTCTATCCTATGGGTGGCCGAACAGCAGCCCGAGGTGGAATTTACAAAATGTGTAATTGAAATATCTTTATATTTAAAATTCTTCTGTCCGTGTGTTTGTAATAGAATTTCTCATTAACGGCTGGACTGATTTTGATGAAATTTTGTGTATGCAATTAAGCTGATTCAAGAATGGTATAGATTCTTAATTTGATCCTATAGAAAATGCTTTTTTTTAACCCAAAATTGAGTTCTTATAGAGATTAATATAATACCGCCCTTCGATGCCAAAGTATTTGTGGTACAATGGTCAGCGCAACGGGCTTCAGTACGAAAAGTCCCAGGATCGAATTCCATTACAGGCGATGTGGAAATTTTAATTTATTCTAATTATGTTTGGGGTGACTGTACGCGTGGTGGTGTCAAGTATTTTTAAGATAATATTTTTCCTTACTCTTTCATCAAAATGGTCCAATTTATAATTTATTTAAAAAACAATTTTTTTTTACGATTTTTAGATTTACAGCATCAAAACAGGACAACGTCTGTCCGATCGTCTAGTATATATATACATATATATATACATATTATATATATATTATATATATATATATATATATACATATTATATATATATTATATATATATATATATATACATATATATATATATATATATATATATATATATATATATATATATATATATATATATATATATATATATATATATATATATGTCAGGTTTGAAAACGTACTACTAATAATTTAGGTGTTTAAAGGCAGAAAGCGCAACGCACAAGCGCATGAATCACTAATAACTCCACATAAAACGAGTAAGAATTGAGAGCGAGCGTCTTCAGAAAGGGTTGCTATATGAAACTTGGCCATATGTCACTTCTTTGTTAGAATGTGGACACTAGCCACTCTTCGCCATGTTTGACGATTGTCTCTTAAACTGTGCAATAGTCATGAATAAAGGCATTATCAAGACATCAACGGCTGTTTGAATTGTCATAGGCATGTCAAATATATATATATATATATATATATATATATATATATATATATATATATATATATATATATATATATATATCGCGGTAAGTGTGTAATATTATTCGATCCATTAATTGACTATTTTTTATATCATGTATATTCTAATAGATATTATGTTATTGAACTTACCTTGACTAAGTTAACGTCCTCCATTTAACTCTGAGCCCGATTCCCGAAGGAAGGCTTTTGCTCCCACTGGGGTGAAGTCGGTATTAAGGATTTTTAGATTTATCAGAAATTATATTTTAAGATTTCTTTAGTACTGACCCTTACGTCCTTATCTCACATTAACCTGTACGCTTTGAAAAAGCAACGGATTGGGTTAAGTATTTTTTTCGCTATGAAGAATGTATAGATTTAATGTATAATAGCAAAAAAATCTTTAATTGTTTAAAGGCTTTATTGTACGTTCACTTGTTGTCAAATAAATCGGTTCAAGTTTTTTGCTATTACACGAGAAGTACGCGTATTCGTAAAAGTAATGGTAGGTTGCAGTTCTGCGATATAGGAGTTTTGGGGGATCGAAATTCGGTGTAGGCATGGTTGTTCGTAGCCGTTCGGAATCGATTTTAAGCTGTAGGTCCCGGTCTCATTAGCCCACGTATAGCAAAGCAGTAGACCGTAGAGCTCCTCGGGTAAAGGAATGATAAACTGAATCCGTTGCTCTTTTAATGCTTACAAGGCATTTACAGTAATGTGATAAGGCATTTACAGTAAAAAAGACAATGAAATTTGACAGTTCTTTGTATATATTTATACAAAGTAAAATAAAAGAGTAACTTATTGTTAATGTACTAACACAGTTTTATTCTTCGCCGTATAGAAATCCAGTATAAAAATGTAACACTTGATTCTTAATCTTTTGTCTATTCTCATATAAGGGAATAATTATATTATGTACATTAGATATAAAGCTTTAAATTTCTGATATCTAACTAAAAAATATAAATAAATTGAAGACATTACACCAAATTATTTTCTGCTTAAAATATAGTTCATTGTGTTTCACATGTGATGTATAAGCGTATAAAGCTTTAGATGTGTACATCATATGTGATGTACAGTACAGGCAAATGGTTAAGCATAAAAATACATCTTTCAAATTTTGCATGCATGTATGAAAAGATTAAAAGAATAATTCGAGCAAATAAAAAAAAATCTATATCTTGATCATAATTTGAGTACCAAGTCCCCATAAATAGACAAAATTAAGTGTTTAAAGATTTTATAAATATAAAAAACCCTATTTTTTAGAAGATTTCGCTAGAAAATCATTAAAATTTAACTACTGTAATTAAATTTAAATTTAAATTTAATTTACACACTGTTAGCTTAAGTTCATAATGTCCTCAAATATGAAACAAATATAGAACATTGCGCTAAATCTGGAATCAACGCCTTATCGTAAATCAAATCGCAACAAATCTAATAGAATTTTTTTTTCTTTTCTCTCTGTCAGCTTCGGCTGTAAATCTTGTTTATCGCCCTTTAATTGCGACACTAACGTTATCTTTAACTTTTTTTCTCACTTCTTTTGTACCTATACATGGAGCGGAGTAATTCGTTTTTAAAGAGCTGTAAGGGTAATCATCAAAAGGGTAAATTTTGTGACAGAAAAACTATAGTTTTGAAAAATAAATTTACTTGGCTGCACTTTATGCAAGTCTATAAAAGTTAAACTTTATGTCGTAAAAAAGTGTCCGGGTTGGAATGGGAATGAATTATTCAGTACATTCGGTTTAAAAATGAAAGATGACTATTAAAAGTGCGTTTTGTTTACATTATTTAGCATACTACTTTATGATTTTTTTCGGATGGAGGAGTTTGTTTGCATACACAGTTATATTTCACCATAGAATTGTTTACCATTTTATTATGGACTACCTTTTGGTATGAGAGTCTGAGGATTTCAATCCACCTGCTGGCTTGGATGTTCGCTGTCGTTCGGATTCCACTCGTGCACACACATAAAAAATGACCGCAGTTCCATAGCTACACAAAGCCAAACCACTTTATTATAGATGGGAGTGTTATAATATATATTACAGTCCAGAAGTTAATCATATTTGTTGTTTATAAAAATACTTAAGAAAACCTAAAGGGGAATGGCGGATAACATGGTATGCAGATATAATACGGTTATAACAGAAAAAATACTACAAAAGAATGATAATAACTATTAAAAAAATACAGATTTTAGAAGGAAAATGCAAGATAGAATAGCTTACACATTGCGGATACCAATAGGCACCTATATAGCTATCAATCTTCTTTTATGCTTAATCGTCAAAAACTTACGAAAAACATCCAAAATATTGGGTTTTTACAACCGGAATTTATAAATATCAAACATATCGAACATATTGCCTTGGAGGCTAAAAAACGTTTACACATCCTCAAGTACATTGCTGGTAGGGACTGGGGTGTAAATGCGACCACCATTAGAACTACTTACTTTGCTCTCATTAGGCCAATTCTAGAATATGGCTTTCCAATCTATTATTGTGCTTCCAAATCTAACCTAGAAAAATTGAAAAATGTCCAGTTGAGTGCTGTTCGCATCATTATTGAGGCGCAGCTGTCTTCCAAATAGTACTTTTTCAAGCAGATTTACAACTTCGTATCAGAAAATAAGCCAGTTTGGACAAATATTACAATCAACTTCCCAGTTTTGGCCAGGGCAATAAAATTTTTAAAGATCTTATTAATTGGTCTTCCTCTTCAGATATTAAAGAAAACAGTACCTTCAGTCTTGTTAACTCCTAGCACTCACTCGCGAAAAATGTATAACATTATCTTTATTGTGGCTTGAACCCCGTGGAATATCTTTCCAGAGTTCACTTTAAATACAACCTTTCCACTGTAGTCAACAAGAAAGATACCTTGCCTGAATTTCTTAAACTACTAACCTTGGAAATGTTTAATAAAATCCCTTCAACTGACGTCAAAATTTATATTGACGGCAGCAAAATTGATAATTTAACTGGCAGAGGAATATTCATCGAAACTCCTCCTGACAAATACTCCCTGTGTCAACTTAACTCCTTCTATTCAGTTTTTTGAAGCGATCTTCGATCTTCTAGCCAGTGCTGTGGGTTTGGAGTCCATCATGAGCTAAACTAATTTTGGTGACCTCTGGAAATTACTCGATAGCTGTAGCTCAATTCAACTCATTCTTCACAACTGAACCTGCATGGGGTATGAAACAAGCCCATCTGTTCTACTGAAGCTAAAAATAATATCTTTTCAGCATGACATCTATTTTCAATGAATCCCGTCCCATGCGGAAATTAGAGGTAATGAATTAGACAATATAGGAAAGGAGGGTTCAAGTCACCCTATTCTATCTTCTTCCGGACTTATCTATCTTGAAATATTTTCGGGAAAAGCTAGGACTAAAATTGATTGGCTGGTACCTCCCTCTCATCACTAATACGAAAGTAGAAAGCTCTCCCTAGCCTTTTCTTTTG
>CM063501.1:115274078-115299078 GCA_032207245.1 Pardosa pseudoannulata | reverse complement strand
TCTTTTATAAAAAATCTATACATTATAAACTAGATTTAACAGAAAAAATTAAAAAAATTCATTTATTTAATATAGTATGACATTTTTAAAAAACAATATGATTTAATAAAAAACAAATTAAAAATATTGTAAGATATAAACAAGCATCTGAAATAAGTTTTAGCTGATTTTTTCGGTTTTCGTTCCGAACAAAAATTCGGGTATCGGTTCCGGATCTCAGTTCCGAATCTCGTTCGAACTCTTGTTATAATCTTATTTCCCACATTCTTTATAATTACACCTATTAAGTTTTATTCTATAACATCGATGGTGAAATTTTCTAATATTGATTCTGTTATTTTATCAAACTCTTCATACTCATGAGGTACATATGTGACCTCGACTCTTCGTCTGAAAATAATCCTGTTAAAAAAATGGTATTAACAACTTGGTACACAGCGAGGATGTTTAAGCTTCTGACTGATACCAATAAATTGCAGCAGTAATCAAAGTTCTTCTAATATTTGTTATTCGAAGCGATTCGTAAGAAATTGTCGAAACAGCGTGCTCGTAAAAATAATTAAATTATTTGTTTTTAATGTTTTTAAGTTATAATTAATGTGTTCTAATTAAAAATTGTTTAAAATTTGTGCTAAAATAGTTTTTTAGATTTAAGACATGTGCATTTTAAGGGATACTTATATAGGTCCAGTATAAAAAAAAATTATTATGCAATTTTATACATGTAGTGAAGAGGTAAAAAGGCCTGATGAAAGTTAACATTATTGCTGCACCCGTATCCTACATGCCTGGGCTTACCGTTTTGTGCCATGACATAACCCTCCGCAGGGGTCCCACTTCTCGAAGTCAACAGCTATATTCTCTGGAAATTTAATCCACAGCTGTGAATGTAAGTGATGACCATCGTGGGAAAGTACATCGGTATACCTTTCAAAACTTTATGTGGACTATTTTAATTTCAAATAAACTATAAGGTAAAAAGTGCTATATTTGTCAATATCTGATGATTTATTATTGTACTACATTAATTAAAAAGTACCTGATCTTTATATATTCGGTTACATTCAACTCCGATCATACTTCCCTTAAAACAAAACCCAGACCAATGTTAAGCTGATTGAAGTTGTGAAACCGTCTACAGAAAAATATAATTTGCATAAGCTAAGCATGTTAAACTATTTAAGCCAGTCGTTTATTTATATATAGATTGCTATAGGATTTCATTATTTGATTTAATATCTCAATATATAAAACATTCCAAAACAAGCTGTAAAACAAAGTTTTCTTCAAACAAATTAATGATTGCTAAGTTACAAAACAGTTTAACTTAATTTTTCCACGTTATAAAGTGCAACCATAAAATTCGCTAGAGCCATCTATAATGGTCCGGCAAGGTGATTAACCGTTATAATTTCATATCACGTGACAGGATGATCAAAAGACATTTAAATATTGACAGTAACTGTTTGATGATATCAAAGAATGTCTGCTCAGAATTTGGTGATTTTCCGACAAACAGGAAGGATTTGTGTAAAAGACATCCAAACAAAGTTTATATATATATGCAGAGACTTTAGCACTTGTATCAATACGCATCTTTTGATTAATTATTTTATGCTAAACTCATGACGTCTCAGTACACAGACTATTATGCTTATGAGACTATACTATCATGAATTAAAACTATATGCATCCTATATCTTGTTATGTCAAATTATGATACACAAATTTAGAATTGCACTTTACTTGAATACTTATTTAATTGCACTTTACTTGAATACTTATTTATCAGTTTATTAGTAAAATCTGATAATCCTAATCTATGGGTAGTTACACTTTTGTTAGCTAACAATCCTAGAACGTTAAACCTTTTTTGTTTGACCTTATCAAATGTGCCTTTATCGTTTGTTTCCAAAAACACTTTCACTTTTCCTTCAGATAGAGATAAGTTAAATCTTATTTTGAAGGGAAATACCTAAATCTAAACAATGGTTTTTAAAAAAACTTTGTCATATTTTAATGTATATTTTTTAATTCTATCGTCTGCCCTAGAGATTCCGCAACTTGCCTGCAAGCGCGCACTTCCCACCTACTTGAACTGACATATATATATATATATATATGTATAATATATATATATATATATATATATATATATGTATATATATGTATATATATATATATATATATATATATATATATATATATATATATATATATATATATATATATATATATATATATATATATATATATATATATATACATATATATATGTATATATATATATATATATATATATATATATATATATATATATATATATATATATATATTGTAGCGTACTAGGGCTCTAAGTGAGCCCGAAAAAGGATAGCGGAGGCCTACGTACTGACTGTGATATTTATTTAGAAACACAATGTTCAAGTTATGATAAATACAGATGAAACGATGAATATCTACAAATGAAAATGATGATCGATGCAGGAATGGGCTTCCTAAGAGAAAAAAAGGGGGGAGGACACTCAGTCGCTCCCTTGTCGTTCTGGGCAGATGAGTTCACAGGAAACTCGATCGGTCAAAAGTCCTCTTTGGGCATCGAAATCAGCTCTTTTATATAGTCGTTTGACCACAAGAATGTCCACCTTAGCTGATCGGATAGCTGGTTGATGACGTGGTGGGGAAAGCGCGCGTAGCGCCAGCAGGTGCCAGTAATCGGTTTGACGAAATCTTGAGCAATCTCGCCGATCATTTATCGCCGTCCCTGGACAATCCCTTGGAGAACAAGATAGGAAAGTATTGTTGCTTCCCTTACAATGTAGAGGATTGCTGTCGTGTGAAACTCTTTCTTCGGGATGCCATTGAAACTAACACTGCGAACACTTCGCCAGCATCCTAATGAATTTCTCCGACAGAATGATTGAGATGGTCCTCGGTGTCAACAATCCTCCATTCTGCATCCCATTCTGCGCGAAACAAAGTCCTTTCACTAGGTAAAGAAGAGCTCAGTTCAAAAGCTCACAAAAGGCACGGTTGATATTCTTCTAAGTTATGCCGTCTTTTCTTACAGTTTTAGTGAAGCCTGTGCAGGAATTTAATGTAACGAGAATTCGTTAAAATATATATATTATATATATATATATATATATATATATATATATATATATATATATATATATATATATATATATATATATATATATATATTCATATACAGGGTGTTTCAAAACTGACCGATATACTTGAAAAATCAATAAAAACTAATTTGGCAGTAAAAGAAATATATAGTTTGTTTCAATATTCCAGGACAACAGTAAATTTTCAGGCACACAATCTTTCGAAAATAGTTACTATTTTCAGTAACAGATGGCGTTGCAGACGATTTGAAAAATATAGAAGAAAATGCAGTCTGAGTTCGCGAATCTGCAAGTCGTTTTTCTGCTGTAAGCGTATGCTGTTGTTCACATTGAGTTGCTATTAAAAAATGGTTTATTCCTTAAAACAGAAGATTGACTGGCCTGAGACGTTTACGCGGGTTTCTGAAATTTTCGTTCTAAGACTAAGCCATATTATTGCTGCGCATGGTGAATATGTGGAAAATATAGAGCAATTTGTCGCAACGTCACGAACTACTATAATGCCCTTCCCATTCATTTTCATGTTTACAACAGCCAATAGACAAACAATAAACTGCCCTTCCATTTGAAATTAAAGCCAGAATTGTCATAAGTTGAGATATGCCCTGCTGCGTGAAATCGCCTTATATAGATTTTTCAGTTTGCAGCGCCATCTGTTGTGAAATAATGTTACTAATTTTGAAAGTTTTTTGCCTGAAAATTGACCGTTGTACCAAGAATATTGCAGTAAACGGTGTATTTCTATAGCTACCAGTTTAGTTTTTATTGATTTTTCAAATATACCGGTCATTTTTGAAACACCCTGTATATATACACTACTATTATTTGATGATGGCAAGGGAGAATCTGGGTTCAGTCTCAAAACATTAAGATTCTACATCATTGTATAAGTATAAACATGCAAAATACAATAACAAAGTTTTTAATCAACAAATCTTTCAAGAATGAATTTTTTTCTATACGGTCTGTATGAACGTAATTCGTATATCTTTATTTTATGTTGGATTTTTTTTAAAGTGTTCCACTGTTAAACATTTTGCTAATGAATTGTTTTATTACAATTTTAAAATTACATTCAGCTGTCCATATTATATAGCAGTTTTCATTCTGCACTTATTGTGGGCTTGAATTTGATTCCTGAAGAGGGCCTGAATATATTTTGTTATTTCTTTATAGCGTAAAATGTCGACCATCTCAAGGGTGTTTCCATAATAAAGTGCTCGTTAAGTTAGTGGTGTTATAGGGGCAAAAACTGAAAGATGATATGTACACTTAACTGAGAAAAAAATGTATGCTTGTACGATATGATACTAAAATATATGGATTAGTTTTCACATAACGGGTCCGGTTATATTAATGGGAATATTTAATATATTTTATATTTTTCCGATTTTTAAAGAACAATATATATATATTTAGAAACTTTAACCTGGAGTAGTAAATAGATTTCCTTAAGCATTCTTTATATATATATATATATAAAAAATTAAATAACTAAAATAAAAAGAGTCACCATTCATTGAAAACTTGGTTTACGGGATGCGTAGTATTTAAAGCATTTATTTTATATAGGAAAATTACAAAACCTTTTGCATTATTATTCTATTTTTCTACTGAATTTATCCATTGAAAAGTATATAAAGAGTATATATATATATATATATATATATATATATATACATATACACATACATATGTATATACATACATATATATATATATACATATACACATACATACATACATACATATATATATACATATATATATATATATATACATACATATATACACACACACACACACACACATATATATATATATATATATATATATATATATATATATATATATATATATATATACATATATATATATATATACATATATATATATATATATATATACATATATATATACATATATATATATACATATATATATATATATATATATATATATATATATATATATATATATATATATATATATATATATATATTATATATATATATATATATAATATGTATGTAAGGAAAATTCTGAGGGGTTTTCAAAACTTAAGTTCAGGGCTAAAAATTCCCTCGTCTTTTTGCATTCCCCTTTTCAACCCCTAAACTAAATTGACCACTGCGGCTACATTTTAAGACCTCAGAGAAGGGGTCTGACCAATTATAAATCTACATTGTCATAGTTGACAATTTAGGAAATTTCCAAATAAAAGGAGATGCACGAAGTCGGAGGCAAAATTTTCTAGAGATTTTCCCTCAGATGTTGACCTTTAAGTTTAAGGGCCTTTTTTACATATAAGGGTGTTAAGGGTCTTTTTTACATATAATTTCATGATAGATGAACCGTCAGTTTGTCCTGTCCCTATGATGAAGGGGGAACCCGTCCTCCAACGCTAGCTTAATAAAAGGTCTTTAGCTAAAACGGTGTGATTTTTGTGGGCCATGACTGTAACCACTCATCGAGAAGTCCGTCTCATTACACACACACACATATATATGTATATATTGTATATATATATATATATATATATATATATATATATATATATATATATATATATATATATATATATATATATATATATATATAAGCCTATTTTCTTTAAAAGCGTTAACATTTTTTAATTTTCTACGTGTTACACCTATCTCTACGGATATGCGTCAATTTGAATCGATCGTAATGTAGACAACATTTTTAGAAAATTAGCTCTACTCATGCAAACATTACAAGAATAATAAATAGGAATGTACTGACAATATTTCGATCCGTTATCCAATATTGTTATCTCAAATGAAACAAGCAATAAGCAACAGTAGAAAGAACGAAACGCAGAATGTCAATTGAAGTCAGAGTGTGAAGAGATTTTGAAGGTTTTAGTTGCTTGGTTCGAGTATTGAAAAATAAAATACTAAAATATTTTTTGAATTAGTAATATTATTGTGAACCTCAATATTATCTCATATTTTCATTTTTTACTTATAGTGTATAATTACATTGCTTTCTGAGTGTTGTTATATGTATTCGTTCATGCGTCAAATGGATGCGTGTTCGTAGAGACAGGTATATAAGAAAAGTCCGCAAACCTGGAGTTAAGGAACCATAGAAAAATTTAAAAAGGGAAGAAATTGGTTCACCCTGGTACCAGAAAAAGTTGCGATTGATATTTAATTACTTTAAGTATGAACCTTACTGTACGCAATTTTTGTATGCATTTTCTTGTGAAAAGTAACATCTAGTCATGCTAAAATAGACTTCTTTTTAATGAATATGAAATTTTTTACATGATTTTTGCTTTATACGTGTATAAATTTTAACCAAATTACACAAAACTCACAGATTATTTTAGAGACAATAGCTGAGATATTCCACGAAAATTTGAATTATATCAAATACTCGGTGAGATAGCAACAGTTAAACGAACTCGGGTGTTGCTAAATGAGAACAGGTTCATAGCCTTGTTAAGGCGTTAAGATAATGTCTGTATCGCTTGCTGTGTTGGAAAAAAAAATTTCAGCATGATCAGATGTTTTTTTTTTCTCATGAAAATGCACACTTCAATTGCGTATACTTATGTTCATATTTGGTTCAATTTACGGGTCATCCGCAACTTTTTTTTTGGTACAAGGTAAACCAATTTTTACTAGAAATTTTTTTTATCAGCCCCTTAAATGCACTAGTAACTCATTTTTGATAAGAAAGTGTAAGATGCATTTTATTATCGGGGTGAAAGTTTACAAACATTTTTCAAGCAATTCTTTAGAAAATCCGAAAAAGGGAAAAATAGGAAGTGTTTCCATGTGACCAATTCCTATATGTTCTGGATACTCCGATAAACTATTTTAGTCAGAAATAAACTTTTTGTGTCATTTTTCACTGGAGCAAATGGTATTTTTTAAATAAATTATTTAAAAATTATTTCAGCTTCATAAGTTTAAAGATTTGAAATTATTTTTTATCATTTGTGCACAAAGATATCAAATAAAATATACCATTAAGGACAAACAGAGTGAATTCAGCTTTTGAATCTGACACTTAGAATAGTATCCAGAGGTGAGAGGGTCTGGAATCGAAATGATTAAGTTCTTTAAGATGCACAAAATAAGTGTACAGCGACTGGTAAACTACATACTAGTGTTTGGTATTAGTATGATATCCTCCCACACATAATTCACGTTTATAACTTTTGCGCTTACTTCAAAACAAAACTGACCATTAGACAGGCTGAAAATTGGCGAAATTGTTGCCAGTAGGCACGTATTTTCCATTACACCACTGAGCTATACTATCATCATCTTACACTGGCCTTCGTAGCTCTCCCCACCATACTGAAACCATAAAAATTGCATTCGAAGTTTCTCACAGATAACAGAGATGTAGTTTTACCCATTTCCAATTTTATTTTTCCCATAAAGTCAAAGTAAAAAAAAAAAGGAAAAAGATTCGAAATTTTTCCGATGAGCAGATTAGCCGAACTACATTTTCCAGTCAGTCGTATTAACCTGTTTATTCATAAGCATGTCTAATCGGGTGTTCAATGAAGCTAAAAGTTTATGGATTTGAAGAAAGTGTATAGAGTATAGGTTCCCAACAGGGGTGACAACGCCCCCTCCCCAGAACGCGCTGAAGACTTCCATGGGAGCAAGTAATAGTAGATTTAGAGGGAGGGTCAAGGTAGTCCGGGGGGGGTAAGGTAGTACAGAGGGGGGTTAGGTAATATTAAAAGAAATTAATAAAATACCTACTGTTTTCATGAGTAAACATTTTATCTAGCTATCTAAAACTTTTATCTTTTTTATAATCGTGTAAATAAGGATTATATATAAATTAGCATTAGGTATGCGTACACCTAACTCGGTTTAATATTGTCGGTTACAAGACTTGAAAGTTTTTAAGCTGATTTTACAGAGCGATTTTAGAATATTTTAGAAAAGAATATAATAATATTGGGGTTTTTTTTTAAATCCTTTCTGAAATGCTGATATAGCAGAATTGGAACTCGACATTAACAAATTGTTCCGATTCCACCAGCTTCAAATATCAGCCCATTTCTTCAAATTTATTATTGATTTTATGTTTATTAAGGTTTTAACAAACAAGTTTTTACTACATTTGATGCCTACACTTCGTCGAACTACATTTTTCAATCAGTTGTATCAACTTGTTTATTCATTAGCATGACAAAACGGGTGTCTAATGAAGTTAATAAATTTATGGCTCCGAAAATGTATTCCGGAGGAAGTATATAGAGCAAATGTTTCCAGCAGGGGCGATAGAGGTTTGAGAGGAAAATGTCGAGCTTTAAGGTAGTCAAAGGAGAGGACATGGCGTGGCTACCTATTTAAAAAATAATAAACTAACTATTGTTTTCAAAAGTAAACATTTTGCATACTTATTTAAAATTTTTATCTTATTGTTATCGTGTAAATAAGTATAAAAATTTAAATTAGTATTTGGTATGCGTATAACTAACTTAGCTTAATATTGTTGGTTACAACACTTGGAAATTTTTCATGCTGATTTTACAGAGAATATTTTACATATGAACATTATCAGTTTTAGATTTTTCCTCAAATGCAGATGCATCAATAGCAGAAACATCAAATTTAGAAGAAAAGTTCTTAGACTTCACACATAACGAAGAATTAAAAGTGAAATCCATAAATGGATACCAGTAATTTTGGCTTCAAATATCAGTACTAGTTCTCCCATTTGGTTGAGCATAGCTTTAAGGCAGTAGCTAATTCACAGTCTAACAGAAACAAACTGCACATCACTGAATATGAAGATTTGCGAATGTATTAACGAATCAGAACATAACATTAACAAATTGTTAAAATTCCATCAGCTTTAAGCCTGTCACCAATTTTTAAAATTTCTTGATTATATGCTTGTTTTTAACCTTTTGAGAAAGAATTTTTTGCCATATCTGATGTTCGTTTTAATTAATATCTACTTTGTGTTTCTGAATAGACAGATAGACATATAAAATAAGCATTGATAATATGTAACAATGTTTTAATATTTGGTATAATTCTCAGTTATAGAAGAAGGGGCTCTGAAATTGTTTTTCTTGTAAAGAGGGTGGTGGTCTAGAAAAAGTTGGAGCCTCTGATACAGAGGTTTAGTTTTGGTTTGGTTTGGAGCACTACGGTCTACTGTTTTGCACACATGGGCTAATGAGACCGGGACCTACTGCTTAAAGCCGATTCCGAACGGCTACGAACATCCATGCCATAGTGGGATTCGAACCCATGAACTCTGGTACCGACGATCAGCACCCTAACCAGTCGGCCAGCGTTCGGCCTGATACAGAGGTTTGGTTTATTTTGGAGCTTTAAGGTCTAATTGTTTTGGCTGAAATTTACTGCTTAAATCCGATTTCGAACAACTATGAACATCCATTCCATCAGTGGGATTCGAATCCACGAACTCCTTCCTTAAATTCCTCCCACCCCACCCATTCACCAAACGTCTGTTCTGATATAGAGGAAATATATAAGTCCACGATGGCGAACCTAAAATACACGTGTCAAATACGAAAGCTTTTTAAATGACCCATGCATTCATTCTTATAGATTTATATTTTAATCATAAAAGAGAAAACAGACAATCGAAAATATTAGAGTATAAATATATAATGTCGAATGTTAGCTGTGGTAGCTCAGTTGGCAAAGGCAACGATATAGTAACTGAGAGGTTGCGGGTTCGGAACCCCAACTGGCCTATGACCCGCCGTGTAAGTTAAAGGTGACTGGGACACTTAAAATATGTTTGTGGTCATAATATCCTCCAAGTTCTGAATTAATACCTCTGGTGGTAGCAGGCCAAGTCTATGGGTCTCCTGCTTGGTCTCTGCTTTAAAATTACGAGGACCTACTTGAGCGAAGTCGTTTTTTCACCTTAATGGTACTTATTAAAACGAAAGACGCACTCCTTGGCCTTAATACGAGAACCTGCAGGCTCAATCGTGCTTGGTTTGTCCAAGTGGTATGAGAAACAACAACAACGTCGAATGTATTAGAAAATGATGTTCAATTAGTAATAAAACCCACCAAGGTTTGGAGCGCTACGGTTACCGTTTATGCTACACGTGGGCTAATGAGACTGCTGCTTAAAGCCGATTCTGAAAGGTTACAGACATCCAAACCAAGAGCGGAATTCAAAATCCGTTACTGAAGAGCAGCGCCGTACCTATTCGAGCATCGTTCTGCTAAAAGTAATATAGAGGATGGAATAGAGTGGGAATTATTCAGTTATTTGTCTATTTTCTACACCAAACTTTCAGAATGAAGCAGATAATTTCAATTGTTGTACTACTTGTTCCATTAGTCACATCTAGTAATGGAGCAAAAGATACAATACTTAGGATCATCTGTTTTTTAGTTTGAGCGTAACAGACTAATATTTTGCAATAGGACTGCTAATGACACCTGGAACTACTGCTTGAAGCCGATTCCGATTGACTCGAACATTCATGTCGATGTAGGATTTCGACAGAATTTTTAGGCAGTGCTCTACTTGTTCTGCCATCACTCGACGATTAAACTTAGGAGGAAAAATGTTGATACTGTTAGAAATGAATTCAAGTATATTTTTTACAAAGAAACCAAAGAAACATATATCAATCAAAGAATGTTTAATTCGAACATATAAAATACCACTCAGTCTAATGGAACTATACATTATCTAAGACGGGGACATTATCCAATTCCCACGAGTCCTTCTCAAGGAAATGATGATTTGTGTATCTGGTCAATTAGGCGTTCTTCTTTCATATCGATCACGGACTAGGATCGATCGATATTCTTTTAATCGACAAGTCCTTTTTCTTTTGTATGCTATCCGACGTGCGATGAGCTCTCGGGTTTTAATACACGTAATGTGTTCCGAAGTATACTGTAACGGCCCTAGACAATAGTCAAGGGTGCGACTGCCTACGATGGGGAAATTTAAAAATGGTTATATTTCCTTAATCCTGAGTTAGTATTAAAATCTTCGTAAAAGTATAACTAATCATAAGTAATAAATAAAACTTATGTATCCTCATTATTGAACAATTTTAATCATTCAATTTTATTGATTTCATTACATTAAAATAATTATTAGTATCATTGTTTTGAAACATTTTGGGACATCTTTTGTAGTTTCTATCTACGTAGTTACTAGAGGCGAGATGTTCCGTCCAGCAGCCATGATGCGACAGCAATTTCTTAATATCTTTGTAAACTGTGTTTATTTTGTTACCGTAGAGCGTAGCGCCATCTAAAAAGGAAAAAAAAGAAAAAAAAACAATACAATAGTGTTTGCTGAGAGCGCAGAGCGAGGGGATTAAATCGGCTATATACTCTGTTTTTTCTTGATGTTTCTTAAAAGTGGATCGTTTGGACGACGTTTGGAGCGAAAATATTCAAAGTCATTGTAGTAAGTAAATTCTTAATTCCTTTAATCATAAATCTTATTGGGTTTTCATGTTCCGAACGCTGATCCAATCCATATACATTTAATTCTATTTGACTGTGTTTATGTATTTTGTATCCCCCTCTTTCATATTCTTATCTATTGTACTGTGTTAAAATCTTAAATGTTAGTAGTCATTCTCTAATTAATTCTTAACATCTCACACGAGATGTTATCAGAAGCACAGCTTTCCTAAACAACGTGTGACAAATAGTTTAATTCTATTTTTCTTTATCCTTTTTTTCCCACTCTATTCACTCCCTATTTGTTCGTAACTCCCTATACACTAAATCCCCAGCTAGCATCCATTGTACATGGGTTGAACATGCTCCATGGAGCGGTCTTAAATACACACGTGATTCTAAATTCCCTTCTCACCACTTCCACCCTCAAACATACTGGAATCCATCTGCTGCTAACATCCGTTGCGCATGCGCATTGCTGACCTTTTGGAAGCGATAAGAACAGGGGCAATATTCTATATCATGGGAATTTTGCTTGTTCCACGCTTTTAGTAATGATGTTATTGACATCCTAGCCCAAAGAAATTGAAGAATCGAATTTATATAGGAGGAAGTAAAGTTAAAACTTTTATATCCAAGTCAGAAGTAAAATTCAATTTTGGGATGAAAGTTCCTTACACTCTATATTCAAATTTAAAAAAAAGAATTTTTCCTTGAAATTTGTGAAAAGTTGAGAGAAATTTTAATAATAGCTTTTTCTTAAAAAAAAAAAAAGCACTATTTATAATTTTCAGTGTTTATTCCTACAGATTTTATGATTTGTATATGTATATATATATATATATATATATATATATATATATATATATATATATAATATACATATATATATATATATATATATATATATATATATATATATATATATATGTGTGTGTGTGTGTGTGTGTGTGCGATTGGTGTTTTTAATCACAGCAAACTTAGAAAGTTATCTATTCTGGATAAAATGTAGTCGTTAGGTTATGAAAAATACAGAAAAGTTTGAAGAGAAAAGAGTTTATTCAGATAATCCTTCTTAGGTGCTCTCCTTCAAAACGTTTTACATTCGCTTATATAGTGCTGTGAGGGCGCAAGAGAGCCAGCCAGTCAGAGTGTTAAGATTAATTTTGTACGGAATACTAGAAGTGAAATTAAACTGCGTAAAGGAATTATATTGTTACAACCACGGCAGTAGTCGATTCGAACCCACGGACTCCGGTATTGAAAGGGAGCGCCCTACAATACAGCCATATCTCGACACACACTTCGGAAATACCTGCACTAGTGTTAAGAAAATATTCAAAATAATAATACATTAATGAGTAGGGCTAGATATGAACCGATTTTATTCAATCGGACCCATCGTTTTTAACTATCTATATAATCATATACGTAACACATTATCGTTTCTTGAAACTTTAAGAGTCTTTAAAATTCAAATAAAGGGAATACCACTAAAGTTATAAATTAAAAAAATATTATTTTTTATAAAATGTGGTTTTATTTTGAGTATTTATACAAAAGGTACATATATGTACCAAAAGTAGCTTATCTACTTCTAAACAGCTTAAACAAGTTAAATCGTAATGAATAAGTATCCTGGACACATATAATTCTGTTAAATTTTTACTTTCGAATAATTTATTTTAATCATTTATTTTTAAATTTACCGTGTCAAATGGAGATTTATCCGACTAAACGAATCTCAAGTTACGCACAATATCCAAGTGCTGCAAATTCGAAATTTGTGCTGCCATCTGTAGAAAGACATCGTTTTTAAAAACAAAATACTCTCTCGAGATGTTTATTATTTAAATAATTTGCTCCTACAATCAATCTATTAATAATAGGATTACAGGACACGAGAGTCCGTTAAATACAAAAAATACTAATTTATTAAAATACATGCAGATTTTGTTATGATTTAACTCTTTTACTATTAAAATAAGACAATTTCTTGATAAAATTAAATAGTTAAAAAATAAAATCAAATAGTTTAAAAATATCTTATGAGATAAAAAAAAGTGCTATGTAAAAAAGATTTTGCAATCCAAACAAAAAATGGTCATATCAGTGAAAGTCAGAGATGTTTGATAATGTAAACACAATCCATTCCTATTGAAAAGTTATTGGATGTCCTATGTGCCAAAAGATAGAAAATACCTAATAAGTGTAGGTTAGAGAACAATTTCTGTAATAAATGTTCTAAGTTACACTTCGATAAATATTCTTCATAACGTTACTAGTGTTACACTATTAGAAAAATAATTAGGATGATTTTCTTATTTTAGTTATTTATTAAGTATATTATTGATACTGGTTATGAGAAAAAAATGAGGGAGATACTGTAATTATTTTGAATTATTGTATTATCTCCTATGCATAAATCTTCTACTTTGATAGAGTAAGAGGCTTGGGATATGGATAAAAATGTGATTTCTTGGGCTTGTAAGCTTTAAAGACCTGGTTTTTTTTATGTTTATGTCCGTGACTCTGCTTCAACCACTCTTCTGCTTGATTATTATATTACCTTCTATTCATAAAACTTCTATATCTTCTGTTCATGACATTTATAAAGTTAAAGGCTTAGGATATGGATAGGAATGGGATTTCTCGGGCTCGTAAATTTTAAAGACCCGGTTTGTCTTTTGATCTTTATGCGTGTGACTATGCTTCAACCACTCTTCTGCGTGATTATTATATTTCTTTCTATTCATAAATCTTCTGTATATTATGTTCTTGACATTTATAAAGTTAGAGGCTTGGGATATGGATAGGAATGAGATTTCTCGGGCTCATAAACTTTAAAGACCCGGTTTGTCTTTTGATCTTTATGCGTGTGACTATGCTTCAACCACTCTTCTGCGTGATTATTATATTTCTTTCTATTCATAAATCTTTTATATTTTATGTGCTTGACATTTATAAAGTAAAAGGCTTTGGAAAAGACAGGAGTGGGATTTCTTGGACTCGTAAGCTTTAAAGACCTGGTTTGTCTTTTGGTACTTTTGTGCGTGACTGCTCCGAATGCTCTTCTATGTGATAATGAATTTTAATCTCTCCACTGTTAAAACTATGAATATAGCTTCAATCGACTCAATTTTCTATTGCTTATTATGTAACATTATAAATGTAAAAGTAAGCTAAAAGTTTTTAAAAACTAAATGTTACTTAATAAAAGAAGGTATTTCTCCTTACTATGTGTCCATCAAAAGGTAAAGAAAAAAAATATATAAGGTGAAACAAATTTCACCTGGGATCAGTTATTTTTATGGAAAATTTGTATAAATTAACAATAATAATTTTCTTTTCTCTTGTTCACCAACTGTCTTATTGGTTACCCAAAATATATTTTATATCCAGACGTACTAGGTTTCAACTTTCAAGCAAAGAATTTTTTCCTTGCTCTTGATATTAAATAAATGACCCTGCTGTTAAATATTAAAAATATTAAAAATACTAAAAAATTAATTAAAAAATATAAAATTTCTCATGTGATTTTCAGTACTATAATTTACTTTATTTTATTTTATGCAGCCGTTCAACATCTGCGTAATATACTTGTTGACTGTAAAGCGTGCTAGTAATTCTCACTCTGAAATCATGAATTCATTTTAGGAGTAACTTAAATAATTACTTAACTCATTCTTCGATTCAAAATCCACTATTTTTTATTGTCGATATTTTAGTGCCTACAAGACAGGGGCGTAACGTAGATTTCTACCGCCCATGGCGTAATACAAATTTGCCGCCCGATGCAGGTATCAAATTTGTCACCATTCTACGTTATAAAATATGATATTATAGAAGTAAAATTTTCGAGAGCAAGGAAAATATTAAGTTGCAAAGATTTTATTTTCTCTAGAATTTTAAACTTTTACTAATTAGGAAACAGAAATTTAATTGTACATGTTTTAAAATATAATATTAATACATTATTATATTAAAACAGTATTATAATTTGGATATTATTTTTGTCAATCGAAAGTTAACAAAATAGTATTACAAAACTACTGACTGTTGCAATATGATAAAAAAATTAGCATTCATTTAAAATATATTTAAATTATCGTCAGTATCCTTTATATTAATTTAACGACAGAGGGTTCTCGTCCGAGGAGGGAGCCTCCTTTGCTTCTCTATGCTACGCTACTTCTACAAGAAAGCAGAGAAATCTGAAATTGAGGGCCTGGACTCAAACCCTTCTGTGAAACTCCTTTTCTTTTGTGTCATTGATTCTATAATCTTGTAATCTTTTCACTAATGATGTAAATCATCCTGGTAATGGAAGGGGAAGATTTACGGAATAAAAAAGAAGTGGAGTGGGGGGATGGTGAGCTGAGAGGGCTTGTGCACAAATGGAAATTGGGACACCCACTGGTCTTGTAACGGCAATCCTTTTTGAATATTAATGTTATAACATTTTGATGTCTTAGTTTCAAATCCAAAAACTTTTAGCAACAAAATATAAAATTATATTTGTTTAATAGTTAAACCACACACATTTCCACTCTAATGATATAGATGAAAAAATATCCTACAAAACAAAAAAGGAACTGTGCCAACGCAATTCCCTATATAATAATAGCTTAAGTCCGTCTGTCCTCGAATTTATGAAGCCGTTGGATCTGGAATGGTTAGGGGCATCCGTATTGGATTCGTGATGAGTTACGGTTAGCAAAATTAAAGGCAAGACTTTAAAACGTTCGAAATTCACCCCTTCCACCCTTTTTGAGCTTTTAAAGCATTGTTTCAAGTACTATTTTCCCCAGTTAAGAGCAGGCGATTAAATTTATCATTTTATCACATAATAAACTAATACAAATAACATTTTCTTTAGCATTATGACGTCATTCCTTTAACCATCTCATTTAATCCTTTCTTATTTTAAATTCTTTAAATATTGTCTGCATTATTTTCATACGTTTTATCACTAAACTTAGATATGACGTAAATAATTTTCTTTTATATTTGGCTTAAATAATAGATTAGGTACATATGTAATAGTTTTAAATTTAATCATCAATTATTTTTTTTTCTCAGATAATTCTCAGCCAATTCTCTTTTTGTTTCAATGAAAATTTTATGACCGGTATTAACAACAAATTCTTTTCATAAAAGTCTACGAGTCTATTTCACGGACTAATAAATATCTAGCGTTTAAGTTATATATCTTTGAAAATTAAGAAGTTTGTTCGTTTGTGTGTTTGTTTTTTATAAATAACCCCACGGTTTGACTAAATGAATACAATTTGATTATAAATTGCATTCGCAGTATCGGTAGAATTTAGAGGAGTATGAAGATAATCAAATTATTGAGAGTGTACCCGATAATTCTCAGCCAAAAAACAAACCATTTTCTTACCTGCCTCATAGGGTACTTTACAATTCTGGAAAATTAAAAATTTTAGTAATCCCTTCATATGACGGGCTATATGCTAGTACGTTAATGTTTAATCATTTCGTAAGATTTCATGTATTATCTATAACATAATTAAAAAATTATCTGCATTACACCTGGTTCTTATGTTAACAAAGCAAGTTATGGTAGTTTTGGCTGATGAAGATTCTTAAGGAGATTTAAGTCTTCTTAATAAGGAGAAGCACCTTTTCTCCTGAACAGTTCTGTATCGGGCGAGAGAAAATTAATTTTAGTACTGTTTCAACATTTGCTAATGTTGCACATTTTACATTTTGTTAAACTCTTAAAAATGCATTTTCAGATTTTGGTATGTGGTAAATACATCGAAAATAGAGCCCACTTCAAAATTTAGTCTTTGTATGTACACCGAATTCAGTACCGTAAATTAGGCTCTGTTTCTAGTGTTTTCAATCCTATTTACGCATGTGGACCGTCGAAAATAGGAAAAAAATATTTCGTGAACCTGTGTCAGCAAGAAATAAATATTACATAACAGGTATTTTATGTTTGTTAAATCTATTCTTATCGAAATATAATTTTTAGTTAGTGAGGCATTTGTTGCTGCTTATTATTTAATAAATTTAATGTTAAACGTGATTGTAGTTTCTCTCAAACTCCTTCTAGGGGCATAGATCAATGGCTCTCAACGGGGGCGATGGGTCGATGCTAATGGGAGGTGAACTAATATAGGGCGGTAGGGGGGCGATGTGAGCAGATTTTGGTTTTAAACTTAATTTTAAAAATGCTAAATACATGTATTACATTAATTATCTAATTTACACGATTTTTACCAGTAATAAAACAAACTTACTCTGTGGTACGATAACTAGTTATTTTCATTCTGTTAAACAATTGCTTAGGAGGGCGCTGACGCCCGTGCCGAGGTAGAAAGAGTTGTAAGCATGTGCTTACTTGAGATTGTAAGTTTCTGTTACGTGTTTGAAGGCGGCGGCCTAATAATACGCCGTGTATAGTCCTTAGTCCATTAAAGTTTTGTTTAAAAATGCTAAAATTGTGCCCACTGAACCACCATCATCTAAATTAGAAGCCGATTTTCTATACATGCCCTATGTTCTGAGTGAAATTGGGCTGACATTCAGAAAAATATATTTAATCAACATCATTTTTTTGGATTGATTTGATCTGGAGCACTACAATCAACTCGTTTGCAACACGAGAGCTAATGAGACCGGGACCTACTGCTTAAAGCCGATTCCTACGAACATCCATGCTCCAGTGGGTTTATGAAAGTCAGCTCTCTAATCATTCGGCTTTAGCATTCAGTTGAACGTTGCTTGAGCGTGTCTCAGTAAAAAAATTTGGTTTGTAACTCCACTGAAGAAAATTGCTTAAAAATTTTACCTTTTATAATTGAGTACTTCTACTACCCTTTACTTTAAATTACGGAATTTTTACAGAAGGGGGCGTTGAACACATTTCAGCTCCGTAGGGGGACGGTAGCTTTAAAAAATGTTGAGAATCACTGGCATAGAAGTACATAATAGTCTATGAACCCTGCATTTGTTCGTATTTGACAAATGAAACTATTTTGAGTGCCGAAAAAACTCTTAAGTGGAATAGGGAAAATGCTCTCAAATATTTTTTATTTTAAAACGTTGGAACGCTTTATTTTGTTGTAGGTTGGACTGTCCATATGCTGCATTCTAAGTGCTGAAATTTGACCATCCACATAAACAGTCATTATTACATTAGCCCATGAACATGTGTGTTCTAAGGAAAGCCGTTAGTTGAGCACTTTTGAAAAATAAGTAGTATTACAGAACTTTCTCATAATTTTTTTTTCCATTGTAATAGATAACAAGCGCTAAACTAGTGGCGTAATCCAATGTCTGAAAAAATGAGAAAAAAGAAAAAACTTTATTTTTTTTTAAAGAAAAACAAAATTTTAAAGAATAATGTTAAACAGGAAAAAGACACGTAATTGAATCTAGTTAATAATAATATTATAGATTTACGGAAAACTGTTTTACTGAAACACAAAATTTTTGTTACTTCTAAATTTGCCGCCATAAAGAGTCACCTATTTTAACTATCTCGTAGAGGTAGCTTTTGGTCAATTTCATGCATTTTATAAAATACAGAATTACCTTCTGTGAAAAATGATTATATATTGATCTGCGGATTTCATATACACAAAACTTTTTCAGCTTCTAAATTTTACCACCATAAACAGTTACTTATCTTAACTATCCAAAAATGTGTAGTATTACAGAACATTCGGTTCACAAAATTGTTTGCACAGTAATAGAAAGCAGGCATTAAACCAATGGCAGCAAAAATACTAAGATCTGTTCTGATAGTTTATATAAATTCAGGCTATCGAAAAAAAAACTTATATAAATCAGCATACGATAAACAATGCAACCTCGGTTTTGTCTTATTTCTCCCAGTCTATAAAAATCTGTGCATTTTTTTATTGGAGTTAGTTATTAACTATTATATGTGGGCATGATTTACCATAATAGTTACGATATGTATTATTATATGTGGAGTTAATAATTAAATGTGTGTAGTAATTCCAGTCTCTTCTGAAAACTATTTGAACAATGCTTTTCAATTCTTTTAAAAGATTTTTGTGATTTTTTCTCTTAAGATTATGCATATCTGAGGTCCGTAAGTTGAAAAATCTTATTAATTGTATTTTATTAGTAGTACTACGTCGCTACTACTTTACTCTAAAATTTTACTTTATTTAATTATTAAATATTTATTTTACTCAATTTAATTAATTTTAGACCATAAGGTTATGCCAGATTCTTTCCCAAATTAAACGACTCAGAACAATTAATTTCATTAAGACATAGAAAATTTAGATTAAAAAAAGAATTTATTTACAATTTACATATGTACACAAAAATTGAAATCAGTTGTCACTGCCTTAAAAATTTCAATTTTGTGTACATATGTAAATTGGCCGAACGATGGTCGAATGGTAGAGCGCTGCTCGTCGGAACCGAAGTTCTCGTGTTCGAATCCCACTGAGGGCGTTCATGTTTGTAGCCGTTCGGAATCGGCTTTAAGCTGTAGGTCCCGGTCTCATTAGCCCCCGTGTGCAGAACAGTAGACCGTAGCGCTCCCAACCAAACCAAACCATATGTAAATTGTAAATAAATTCTTTTTCTTTAATTTAAATTTTCTATGTCTTAATAAAATTAATTGTTGTGAGGCATTTAAATTGGGAAAGAACCTGACATGACCTTATGGTCTAAAATTAATTAAATTGCGTAATATAAATGATTAAGAATTAAATAAAGTAAAATTTTAAAGTAAAGTAGTAACGACTCAGCAGGAGTAACAATATCCTAATAGTATTTAAATATTTTTTTAGTAGAGACAAAAAGAGAAAAATAAATAAATAAATTACATCGGGCAAAACCAATACTTTTTTTTTTTTAAATTTGTCACCTTAGGCAAATTTCTAAAACTGCATGCACTCTCCAACTTTAGAAAAAATAAACTTTTTTTTTTCAAAAGAAAAACCGCTTTGTACTAATCAGTAAAGAGAAGTCATTGAATTAAGTCACTAATAATACTATAGATTTACGACAATCTGTTTAATTGAAACACAAAATTTTTAACTCTTCTAAATTTTGTTGCCGTTGACAGTCGTATATCTTGACTACTTTGTATACTGGCCCTTGGGTCAACTTCATAAACTTTATAAAATGCATAACAAATATATTACTAATTTACGGATTTCGTATATTTCAAATATAAAGTCATCGGAAAAAGTTTAATTTTTTCTAGATGTATATTATTTGTTTTAATAGCCTTTTTTAATTTTTTTATTTCAGATTCGATCAGGGCCATATCCAAGATTTAGTTTCGGGGTAGGGGTAGGTTCAAACTAAACTGAGACCCACCCCCCGTGATATGTCACTATTCTTTAATTAAAAAAACACAATTTAGTAAAAAATAATATAAAGTTTAATATTTAATATTAATAATAGTATTACGAATTATATAAAATTTAAAATAATATTATGCTGTGTTTGTGTGTGTGTGTAGGGGGTTGTAAGCTCATGTGCAAACATGCGTAATATTCTTTAAAGTATATCCGTCTACGTTGAAAACGTCATTTTTTGCCAAAAATCATTATTTTTATTTATTTCTCTATTGTAAAATTTCAATTTTTAGGCTTCTAAATCTGTTTTTGTTTTGTTACTACGGCATTTTAAAGAAAAGTTACAACTGTTTAAACATCAGTGACAACTGTCAAAACAAAACGGAAGTACCGACTTCGGAACCGGAAGTTGTGAATTTAAAGCCTTTTAAACAGCATTTTTTGGACAAAACTTTTTAAATTTTCATGAGATTAGTTTAAACATTTTTCTAGTATTTTTAATAATTAGCAACTTGGCAATTAGAAAGTTTTGAAGCAAGAAAGTGTGGAGAAATTTAAACATGTATTTTAATTTTTTAATAGTTAAAGTTTCTTTCATAAACTTCAAATGCGTTCTTCTCAGAATGGTATTTTTAATAAAATGTTGAAACTTAAACTGTGATTTTTCAAAAAGTTTTTAAAAAAATTTATTGAAAATTATTATGAATGCTTTTGATAGTATTTACTAGTAAATGACCTAAAAGCTTTAAATTTGGATAATTTTTAATGATGTTACACTCATAGTTAGATATAAAGGTAATGAAAATTAGTTAAAAATTCAATGTATATGATTTCGAAGGACTAAAATTTTTTACCAAATGTAAATTAAGAAAAGATTTTAGGCGATTCACTAGTCTAGTGTATAAGAAATGTGATGCATCAAAAAATGTTGAAATAATTTAATTTATTAAAAAATTAGACATTTTGAAAAAACCCGATTTTTTTTTGCTAAATTTTCTGTATTTATTAGAAATTATATAAAAACTTATCCAGGAATAAATTTTTTAAGTGCAATTCTCTATGATAATATAAAAAATAAATCTAAAAATGTAAAAACATGAACTAGTTTCTACGTTTAAAGAAAAATGTTGTCCGAACGTAGACGGATACCTTAAATGTATAATAAATTGTGAAACAAAAATACTGAAATTAAAAATGCAAATAGAAAGTGATTTTAATAGAATTATTGAAATGGATTATTGAAACTGGTGGAATTGAAATTTTAAAACTAAAATATTAAGTAAGCAGTTTAAGCGGTGGGGCTGAAGATGAGGGGGGGCTTAAGCCACCCCCCCTCATTTTTTTAAAAATTTGATTACACATTAATGTTATGTTATATGAATTCATAAAAAGAAAAATATTTTATTTTCTTTATTTTTATGGATATTTCTTAACATTGTATATCATTTATTACATACAGAATATAAAAAAAATTATCTTCAGTATTGTGTTTTTGTAACACATAAAATATTTCTAATATGAACATCAAACAGGTTTTTATTCAAAATTAATTATGTTTTTTCTTTTCTTGGAAAACAAGCAGTTATCAGAAACAAACAAAACAATCAAACAAGTTCAGTGTAAGGGCTTATTAAAATGTATAATAAATTGTGAAACAAAAATACTGAAATTAAAAATGCAAATAGAAAGTGATTTTAATAGAATTATTGAAACTGGTGGAATTGAAATTTTAAAACTAAAATATTAAGCAAGCAGTTTAAGCGGTGGGGCTGTTGATAGGAGGGGGGGGGTCTTAAGCCCCTCGAGAAACCCCCATCTCCCACACACACACCTCTGGCTACGGCAGTGGATTCGATATCAGATATTCAAATTTCCGTCCAAATAATTTTCTTATAATTTCTTATACTTATCTTTTTTATAATTTTTTTTTTGAAATTATACATAAAATGATGTCATAAATTAATTTAACTAACAATAAATTATTTTACAATTAATTAATTTTTATTTTCTATAAACAAGAAATGGTAAAAATTAAATGAATGATATTAGCCCCTGCGAGACAGCTTAATTTTGTTACACCGAAATAATTGATTTGGTGGGGGATCAGAGCTATTTGCCAAACCTATCGATAGATGGCGCGTGCTACACTCTCCCCGAAGTCTTGGGGGTTCTGCTCATAAACCAGTTTGAGCAGTGGTTTTAAGCTTGTCATTTTATGTTGTCTGTGTCGGTTGGTTGTGGCGTGAACGCCGGCTGTTTATTTACTTCATTGCAGTGTAAATACTGATTCTCTGAAGATTCCTCTTCTCATTACAGGATATTTCTGTCTCAGGGCTACCACATATTACAATCTCATCGTCTCCTTTTGCCTACTTGATTTTCAGGTGAGTACTTCCTGCTGGAATTGTAATTAACAAACGTATAAACGTTTTTTTTAGCCTTCTTAGGATACCGATTTTCATAGTTCATTTTGGGCATTCGATATATTTAATCGGATACATTCAATGTCTATTTTACCCTAATAGGATAAAAACATAAAAATATATTTAACTCACCATTGGGGATTCGGAGGATTTCAAGTGGTTAAAATATTAGAATGTTTGAATTTAAAAGTTAGATTTCATGCATATCCTGAACTATGTTAAATATATAAATTCCAAAATTATGAGATATGTAGTGTAAGTTATTATAAACACAAAAATTTGCATCTATACAGAAACAAAGTTCTATTCTTTCAAATGTAGTGTGGATAAACAGTCAACATGGTATTGATTGCAATTCTAACTTCTAATGTATGTTGATATTTATGTACAGAATTACAACTTTTTGTAACTTACAAAGCAAAACCTGTTAATATCATTATTTCGTATGATTATTATAAAATAATTTTAGAACAAATATAGATGTTTTTATTTTAATGCTATACTAACATATAGCGAAACTGCTATATAGAATTTCTCAGATTAAACGTGTACTGAAAATTAATGCTGTAGGGATTTGATGTTGAACTGCCGATTGATGTAGAAAATATATCTTCCTTTGATATTTAGTATTTTTTAACACATATGCTAAAACGTAATTATATTGATGTGGTATAATATTCTCTTGATTTCTAAGCCATGATTCTAATTTTAATAGATTTTCTAAGGAATATCCTACTTGAAATTATACACCGGGACCGGTCCAATTGTTTAGGCCGATGTAGTCAATCCCCAAAACTGCTTCCTCCATTCAACAAAATAACACTAAAAATAATAATAGTAGTACTAAAATAGTGATGTTAACCATATTAATGACGTAATTGAATTAAGGCAATGATACTAAAACAGATTTGGGGAAAATTGATACCGAGAAGTCTGTCTGTCCCTGTTACATTTGAATAAGCTTGTTAAATCCGGTTTGAGGTACACCTCAAAATATAGGAATTCCCTCAAACTTCTCACTTCTTGTTGCATTTCACTTTACTATTCCTTTTTCTTCTAGATTGAAGTATTCGAAATATGTTTTTGTGGGTTGTGATAAGTTATTTTTTGCACTTTAATTCAGTCAGTTCTGCCGCTCCCAAATTTTGCCGCCTTAGGCGATCACTTAGCTTACCTACCGCCTAGGGCCGGCCTATTATACGTTAAGGACAGGAGCTAGCTACCCTCCATAGATTGTCCTATCCCTCACTTTTTCTTTTATCAATTCACATTTTGCACACTTGAAGTAATAAAATATGAACGAAAAAAAAATTTAACAGCAGGGGAGCACCTTGAGGGGAGTGACTTAGCCTCCTTTTCCTGGTGGCTCCCTTATTTTTTTTTTTTTAATGAACTCATAAAAAATTAATTGTGCAACACAAGGGAAAAATCAATTAGTGGTTGCTTAAGGCAGCATAGGAATTCACCGTTTCTTATTTATTTATTTATTTCCTTTTTCGTTTAAGCCTTCAATTTTTTTGTTCATTTTTATAATAATGACATGAACTGTTCATTTTGGGGTTATTAAATGAAACGACATTTCATTAAGTAGCATCAAAATGAAACGCTATCTGAAAAGGCAAATGACTCCTTATGGAAACAGGATCCTCAGATTACTTCCTGTATTTTATGTCGTCCATACA
>CM063501.1:115251578-115269078 GCA_032207245.1 Pardosa pseudoannulata | reverse complement strand
CAGCCGACTTTAATCAGTATGTCACGGTCCCATTAGCCCCCGCGTAGCAAAATAGTAGATCCAACGTTACAAGGTAAGAATAAACTAATAATTAACAATACACAATCATTTTTGATAAAAAAAAATTCAAAAACTCGCACTAATTTGAAGAAAATTTAAGTACAATGAAATTTAGCTTAATTTTCATTTAAAAATAAGTGTTTAATTGCTAGAATGACTTTCATTCTATAAATTATAGTACTTTATACATGTGTAAAAAATTTTGAAAAAGCTTATCTATTGAATAGAAATTTTTAAAATTTTATGGATGCTATATAATCTTAAATTGTACAATATTTTTGCTGTACTAAATTAAAAGGGATAATTCTATTAGAACTGAAGCAGATCTCGAATATCTTTCAATTTTTTGTATATTTCTTTTAAGTATTTAAGAATGACACTTTCAGCATGTGCATATTCACGAAGACTTGCCGAGCGATGGCTGAATGGTTAGGGCACTGACCTTCGGAACCGGAGTTCGTGAGTCCGAATCCCATTGTGGCATGGATGTTCGTAGCCGTTCGTAATCGGCTTTAAACTGTAGGTCCCGGTCTCATTAGCCCTCGTGTTGCAAAAAAGTAGACCGTAGTGCTCCCAAAACAACCAACCAACCATTCACGAAGCCTTCTTTTAGACGGTATGAAACATCTTAAGATAATGGACTATATGAATGGTAAGGCTCTTCGGTACCGGAGTCCGTGGGCTCGAATCCTGCTGCTGGGATGAATGTTCTTAGCCGGTCGAGATCGACTTTAAGCAGTAGGTCCCAGTCTCACTAGCCATCGTATAACCCCCCCCCCAAAAAAAAAAAAGGCTGACCGTAGCTTTCAAAGGCAAACCAAACAAGATTAAGTCAAAGTAATGCCTAGTCTGCAAGTGTTCCAATTTTTAATATCCCTTAAATTTTATTTTTGTTTATAGAATATACAGGGAATTGTATATCATTGCTGTACAAAATATTTTATAAAATTATAATCATGCTTCATTCAAAATGTAAAATTAATCAAAACTATAAATAAAAATCAGCATTTAACTATTGCGGGCATATTTTGTGAGATAAAACTATCTTCAATTGTTAAGTTTTAACTAGCATACAACTTGTTTATAAATCTTGACAGGACGTTGCAGATAGATTATGAGAAAAGCACGGATCAATTATAATATAGAGGGTTGAAATCTGCGAGAGCGCACAACGGCAGTTAAATGCAAGGCAATTTTAATTACTGAAACAAACCAGATATTAAAGTCTTACAACATCCTTTTAATCTTAAGTTATTTTCGTCAATTTTTGGTACTTTTTATTGGTCAAAATTTCAAGTGAATTTTAGGAGTGATCTGGCGAAAACTCAAAATATAGAGGCAAATATTAAAACCTAAAGAGTGAAACTGACTCAGAGTTAAATTCACTTTATGGGAGTGAAACTACCCCATCTCAAAAGAATAAAATGTTTATTTGTTTTATATAAACGTAAAGAAAAAAGCCAATAACAAAAATTGAATAAGTAATCTGTCCACTCTTTGAGTGAAGCTATATTTTGAGAGATTTTTGTATACTTTTCAACCACAGGGAATAGTGATTGATAAATTATTCCTTTTATATGGTTGTATCCATGCATTATGAAACGAACACATTTTTTTCTATTTTGCAGGAATTTATATTGTAGAAACGTTATTAAAAATATTATTTTGCTCATAGGAAGAAATAGAATGTTGTCTTCCCAACGTTTTTTCATAAATTTCTTTTCCAAAAAGTCTCAATGATTCATCTATCATCGTATTTTTAATTTCCTACTCTAGCATTCTTTCTCTCGCTTCTTCTTGTTTTAAGTTGTTAGGTTTCTGTGGTCTTCAAATTGGTTTTAGGCCGCAAAAGTGTGACCGTAAATCCTTTGCGGTTGATGCATATTTCATTCGTGGTTGATTTTTACCATAGTCTAGAAGAGTTATTTTAGTATTTATTTTACAATTCATAATTACTTTTTACGATCATAACTAGTGTTAGAAAAATGTATTTTTGGTATATTTTTCTGTAGTGTTAACTCTCTATAAATTACATATCCTTTTATTATTGATTTTTTTAACACATTGTATACGGGTCACGTACTAGTACGTTTTCTGACGATTGATACTTGACCTCGGAAAACGTACTAGTACGGGTTAGTGTAAGAACATGGTTTGTTTGTGGGTTCAAAAATAACAGTATATACAGGAAAACGAAGCCGAATGTTCTTGTCTACTACATAGATTCTGGAAATATTTAGACGAATAAAAACTAGTCTTTACATCAGTTGATGCGGAACCACAGAACAGAAAAAAATTTAAACTATATTCTACTATTTCTATTTGATTTTTCATATTTACGATATTATTATAAATTTATCCACTAAAAATATATTTTTTGTTTATAAAAATCTTATGGTTGTTATTTATATATTTCTATTTATATATTTCAATATAATATACGAAAAGTTCGTTAAAAAATTAAATAGTATTCGATCTATTGAGATATAACAAAATAACTAAATTCACGCGCAGAACACCCCGCTCCCGATACGGTTCCGCTGCGAAATGTACCCTCTCACAATGTGTTAATAGTTTTATTTTCCATTACCTATTTTTTAAGCTTTTAGAGAATATTTCTAAATTATTTTACTTTGAAAATGTGTTTAGTAAGTACACATGAAGTGTGAGGAATTTTAAAATTAAAATCCCTTAGAGTTTCTGAGTGGCATTGATGAAAGACCGTCGAAAACATGTTGCTCTAACTTCTAAACTTCAATCCTTATTAAAGCAACTTAATTAAAACTTTACTGAATTTGAGCTTCATAAATTTTAATAAGCAGACATCCCATTATATTTAGGATAAATGCTTTATTATATGTTATCAAAGGGAGTTCTCCTTTATGAAAGCCATAACAATATAATTAAAACAAATTCTCTTGTTGAAGAAACTTATGTATGAATAGTTATTAAAAATTCCACTCAAGAAAAAAGAGGCAGAGTTTACGCAGGTCAGGAAAAAAAACCAAGACTATAGAAAAAAAAGATCCACTTCCGGTAAGTAAATTAAATTGGAAATTAACGACTTAATTAAGAATCTAATGACACGACTTTCTCGCCACAAGATTCTAGAATTCTTTTCCGTGCTTAAATTCTTTAAACAGACAACTAAGCTGTTTTTTTGACTTGAATTGTTTAACGAAGAGGATACAAATTAAGACACGTTTTTTTCTTTACTCAGGCATAAAAACGAGCTCCGTATTTTAATAGGAAGGAATTTTCTTTCCCAGCGGAAAAGTCCATTTTTAATAATAAACAGTTGCATAAATTATATGCTTAGTAGATTAAAATCTTTGAACAAATGAAAATTGCTTGCAGGTTGGGTTAAATTTCGAGTATTTGAACTGTATATGCAAAATTTGAAAAAGTACATTGTTCTTTTTTATATTGTACAAACATATGAATTACACAAACGTTTCATAGGTTAACCCGGAAAAAAATAGTTTCTAGTTAAACGCTGATATTGCCGGAATCTGTTTTGTTTTTCTTTGGGCTACAGCAATTTGTGATTTTGATGTGGAGTTTAAAATAAGCCTATAAATAATCGGGGGATATTTGAGATGAAAAAAAAGCCGTTAAGGGTACAAGGTACACATTCAATCTCAGTTTTGGAAGCATTCAATTTTTAACTGTATTCTTATAATTAGCATAAATAATGCTGTAACATAAAATATATGGCGGCACTAATATATGACATTACTGACAGTATTAGAAATGAACTTTTGATTTAAATGCAACATTTTTCTGTAAAAATTATATCAAAACATTCTTTAAAAATATTCCTAAGTATCCACAACTCAGTAGTCAAAAGCAGTGATCATGACAGTACTAATAATAATATATGACAGTACTAATATATGATAGTACTGGCCGTATTAGAAAAGAACTTTTGATTTAAATACAAAATTTTCCATAAAAATTATATCAAATCATCCATTAAAAACATTCCTGAGCCTCTACTGTTCAGTCGGTAAAAGCAGCGGTCATAAAATGACAGTACTAATATATGACAGTACTTGCAGTATTAGAAAAGAACTTTTGATTTAAATACAAAATTTTTCCATAAAAATGATATATCAAATCATTCATAAAAAAACATTCCTGAGCCTCTACTGCTCAGTCGGCAAAAGCAGCGATCATAAAATATATGACAGTACTAATATATGATAGTACTGGCAGTATTAGAAAAAAACTTTTGATTTAAATACAAAATTTCCCATAAAAATTATATCAAATCATCCATTAAAAACATTCCTGAGCCTCTACTGCTTAGTCGGTAAAAGCAGCGATCATAAAATGACAGTACTAATATATGACAGTACTGGCAGATTAGAAAAGAACTTTTGATTTAAATACAAAATTTTTCCATAAAAATTATATTATATCAAATCATCCATTAAAAACATTCCTGAGCCTCTACTGCTCAGTCGGTAAAAGCAGCGATCATAAAATGACAGTACTAATATATGACAGTACTGGCAGTCTTAGAAAAGAACTTTTGATTTAAATACAAAATTTTTCCATAAAAATGATATTATATCAAATCATTCATAAAAAACATTCCTGAGCCTCTACTGCTCAGTCGGCAAAAGCAGCGATCATAAAATATATGACAGTACTAATATATGATAGTACTGGCAGTATTAGAAAAGAACTTTTGATTTAAATACAAAATTTTTTCATAAAAATTATATTATATCAAATCATCCATTAAAAACTTTCCTGAGCCTCCACAGCTCAGTCGGCAAAAGCAGAGATCATAAAATGACAGTACTGACAGTATTAGAAAAGAACTTTTGATTTAAATACAAAATTTTTCCATAAAAAGTATGTTATATCAAAATATTCATTAAAAATATTCTTAAGCCTCCACAGCTCAGTCAGCAAAAGCAGCGATCATAAAATGACAGTACTGACAGTATTAGAAAATAACTTTTGATTTAAATACAAAATCATAAAAATTTCAATCATCCATTTCCATTCGATATAGCCTCTAGAGTCGGCAGTTCAAGACTTCTTTGGTTTGGTTGATTTAAATACAAACTTTTGATTATTTAAATAAATTTTTCATAAAAATTTATATTCAAAATAAACAAAAAAAAAATGCTCAATGCAGATATCACTAATTAAGTATAGAAAAAAATTTTGATTTTAAATAAAAAAAATTTTTTAAATAAAAATTATTACAAAATTCTGATTTCTAATTGCTCAGTCAAAATAACAAAATGAACTGCTAAAAGATCAATTCAGAATTACTTAAAGTTTAAAAATAACATTTAAAATTTTTCATAAAATTATTTTTATATCAAAAACCATAAAAATTTAGCCTCCAGTGATTGACAAAGCAGTCATGATCAAAAAATGACAGTATTCGAAAAGGGTTTTTGCTATAAAGAAAATTTTGAAAAATAATTGTTAAATAAAAACTACTCCATTAATTTTTAAGATAAAAAGAGATCATCAAAATACTGTTGACAAATATTAGAAAAACTTTTTTTAAATAATTTTTTATAATCAATCCATAAAATCTACTTAGAAATCTGTAAACAGAGTAAAATGAAGGCTGAGTTCTGAAAAAGAACTTGATGTTTTAAATACAATTCATTAAGTTTTATATCAAATTTACAAATATTTTAGCAAGCTCAGTCTGTGAAAAATTTCGTAACCCAAAATACTTTCGGTTTAAAGACTATATCCGTGCGGAATTATGATCAATTTCTTAGAAAAAGATGCCCGACATAAAAAAAGCTTTGATAAAGTAAAACAATCTTTCAGTTTAGATTAATCTTTTTTGATTTTAAAGCATATAGCACGACTTTTTCAGCAAAAAACAGCATATTTTTTAGTCGAAAATCTGACTTTTGAAGTCCTGGCTCCTTAACTCTTTAGAATTTTATTGAAATATGATGTATAATTTTCGACCGAAAATGTATGCAATTTCTTTTAATTCTCAATGTTTGTTCACCTAAAAAAATTAAATCATACATAAAAATGAAATAAATTATTTCTTTTCTTTACAAGTGTGCTGCAAGTTTAAAAATAAATAATTTAAATAATATATTATTATAAATATAAAAATATAAATATATATATAAATGTAATAAAATTCACCACGGGTGGTTGCAGTTATGGCCCATAAAAATGACACCTGTTTAGCTAAAAACCTTTATTAAGATAACGTTTTTGGACGGGTCCCACTTCATAATAGGGACAGGACAAACGGAGGGTTCAGCTAGCATGAAGTTATATGTAACAGACCCTTAACACCTGGGTCAACATCTCAGTCAAAATCTGTGGGAAAATCTGCTTCCGACAGCGTGTGTTCTCTTTTTTGTTTGGAAATTTCCTAAATTGTCCGCTAGGGCAATGTAGAGTTATAATTGGTTAGAATACTTCTCTGAGGGCGTAACTGTAGACCCAGTGGTCAATTTAGGTTAAGGGTTAAAAAGGAGAATGCAAAAGAATGCGGAATTTTTAGCCCTTGACTTAAGTTTTGAAAACCCCTGAGAATTTTCTCGGGCTGTCTTAGAGGTTTAATACAAAATGCCTACATTAGTTTCCCAATCCAGTTTACTTTTCCTTATACACACACACAGACACACACACACACACACACACACATATATATATATATATATATATATGTGTGTGTGTGTGTGTGTGTTAGTTAAAAGATGTGCCATTCATTAAACTAAGTTTTATTTATTCTACGTCTGCTTCGTCTTTTGATTTTCTACATATTCAGCCATCATCTACTCCTCAGTTTTAATACTGGATAAGAGCCGATTAGACAGGATGATAGCGGTGGAAAGTAGAATCCGTAAATCAGAGTTCCTCTTTTGGTATAGGTAAAATACTCGAGATTGGCTTTATACAGTAGTCTAGTTAGTAATACTAAAACATTTTACGTAACTATCCCAGCCAAATAATCATTAACTAAATTTTAATGAAATATATTTACAGATTATCCGTTTCATCTGCACAATTCTTCTGCAGATAATGATGTTAGTTTCCATTTTAACCCCCTGTCTTACACCGAAGTTATACATTTATGCATTATCTAAAAATGAATATCAGTGGCATTGGGGTAGCGCTTTGTGGTCCCATGTCACAGGTAAGGCAAGGTTGACTCGTTTCATCCATTCAGTGGGTAGACAAATTGGGAAACAAGTGTGCTTGGGAACTACACACTGGAAGTTCCGCGTAAGGTTGACCACCTAACCGGGACATATGCTTCGCACCCCAGGGCACTTGGATGGGAAAATAGAGATTGGCAGCCCCACTCGTTTGGCTGTAGAGGAGAGTTTATTATATTAAAATACATTCGATTTGGAGTGCGCATATTTTTGTTTCAAGTGAAACTGATATTACATAATAAAAAAAACAGTGATAATGAATAGGAAGTTATTAAAATTTAAAGCTTTGTAACAATCCTATTGGGAGTTCAGTTTGTTTGTATATAGACAGGGATATCAGAGTTTCACTCCCTTCCATGCTTGGATAGTTTTTTTTTTAACTTCATGTATAGAAACCCGTTAACTTATTTTAAATTTCAATCATGCTTATTTTCAAAACTTACATGTAGACGTATTTAAGATACTGAGTAGATAAGTACATTCTAAGTTTACCTCTACAACGCATTATGGAACAGCCATTTGTTTCAGAAATTATACCATTAACAAAAGCTGGCTGTAACTTTTCTTATCTTTCTAACACTTCTTAGAAGGCAACTTTATGTTTTTCTCTTTCCCGCGAGACATGTGGCGCTTTCCTTACAATGTCATTTCACTCCGGAGAGAGATGGGTAAATTACCCAGCTACTGAAAAATTTAGTTTTGCCGTGACCCGTTTCACTGCATTCAAGATCCTAATTTTGGGGTTGAAACACTTCTTTTGTGACTCTCTGGTACTTTTGCTGAAGAGATGATTACAGAGAGGGATACTTTGTGTTTAACTTTCTCTTAAGAAAGTATTAATCTTCGGAAAGTTAAAACACTACTCGGAACGTGCAAACGGCAGGGAGGATGAGGCTCGTGCAGCTTTGGTCTGACGAGCTTTGCTCTGATATTTATGACGGAGAGTATTGATTAATTAAATAATGAATAATCTTTCGAATATTCTAGTTTATATGAATAAATGATATTTACAGGGTTTATTTATGGTTTATTTTTTAAGTTTAATTAAATGTAACTTAACTAAAAACTTGTCAGGCAGTAATTGCGACGCTTGCGTTTGGAATATGTTCTTTCAAATTCTGGTACGGACATAAAGAGCTGTACTAATTTATTCATTCAGCATAAAATTTGATCAGCAACGCAGTTTTGGCCTATAGCTAACTCTTTATATATCAATATATATATATATTATATATATATATATCACAAAACACTTTTATTATATATACTTATAATTATATCACTATTATATATACTATATATATATATATATTTTCATCTTTTAAAAGATTTAAATTACTAAAATAATCATTAAATTTATTTTTCATTTTTATTTAATTATTGAAATTATTTGTATATATATTTGTTTTATGTTAATTATATATTATGTTTATGTTTTTAGAAATTTCTTTAAATATAAAAATAAATGTATATAGAAAAAATATGTTATATTTAAATTTTATAGATATATTATTATATATGTATATGATATATGTATTATTCTAGTTATATATATATATAATATATATATATATATATATGGTTTTTTTATATATTAAATAAACTTATACTTAGTCAGAATAATTATATAGCCCCTGCTGCTTTTACTTGCCCGGGCTACTGGGCAAGGAGAAAGCTAATTAACTAACAGTAATAACGAAAGAAGCAGTCTGGCCACATTGAAGAGACCGGCAAGTCTAATTAAAAGTTTATTTTAGAATTGCTAAAACAGACATCTTTACTAGCTAACGACAGATAAAAGAGGCCGAAAATCACTGCTCGAACAGAGGTGCACCCAAGAGCGAAGACAGAAAGAATTATCCCAAGGGACACGAAACTTACTCAGCGAATTTAAGTGTTAAGATCAGAAAAACCTGGAACCATTTGCCGGCGACAGCTGGAAACGTGTTGAATAGACAGAAAATTTACATCTATAGGATAGAAAGGTTTGGGAATTGTATCGAAAGAATTTTAAGTCGAGGACGCTCCTTTGATTAAGACATTTAGAGGATGGGAAAAAGATTTTAAGGAATTAGAATGGGAGAGAGGATGTTTTTAAGGAAATATTAAAGTTAAATAATTTTGATATATTACACACACACACACACACACACACATATATATATATATATATATATATATATATATATATGTGTATATATATGTATATATATATATATATATATATATATATATATATTTATATATATATATGTGTGTGTGTGTGTGTGTGTGTGTGTGTGTGTGTGTGTGTGTGTGTGTGCGCGTGCATATGCGCACAGAAGTACCATAGTTCAAATCTGTTTTTCTTTCCCCTATGATTGCTCCTTAGATCAGATCTCATGTAGCAAAAATGTTGAATGTAGCACTGTAAACCCACCAAACAATAGTTTCCTTTTGAGCCTAGTAAATTGTTTTTGAATTGAGTATAAAAGATAGAAAGACAGAATGTGGAGAAATGATTAACGAGCAAGATTGGATATACGACGCGAAATCGACTATAAGATGTTTTATTACTGAGATGTTAGATGAAGAATTACCTTTTTATCATATTTTTTTGTTTATTAAATGTTTTTCTATCACCGTTTATACTGTCGTCTGTTTTCGTACCACCTTCACTCTCCACAATGTGGTGCCAGAAATAATTGAAAAATCTTTTCTAAGAAAGAATCGAAACAACTGCTAAAACTCAGGACAAAACCACACGAGACAGAGAAACCCATATATTTACCTTATCAACGTAGTCCACAGGTATTATTGCTGTTAAATATTCTGTATTATTTTCCCCCTCAATAACGACAGTCTGTCAGCTTCCTTCTCAAACAACATCTGTAAAATTGTAGTTCTGCCGCTTTCTTCCGACAGGTGGCATACGGAAACTCCCCCAATAATGATGGGTTACTTTTCTTGCAAAGTTTGATTAAATTTACCTATTACTCTACGCCTTATTCAAACCAGTATAACCATACGATTTTCACTGTGTTAAGATGAAATTAAAACAATGAAATAATCGCTCAGAACATTGTACAACTAATCTCTACTGGCTCTGGGATTTATAGGATTTTTGTACTAGTTTGATAACTTTAAATTCTTTATCTTAACAATCTTGAATTGCAAATATTTCCTCAAATGTTAGAATATAATGATGTTAAAAATAAAAGAATTCAGTATAAAAGAATTCAGAATTAAAGTATAAAAATTCTAAGTAAAAAATATTGTATTTTCAACTAACAGAAAAATTCATATTTATTATACATATTGTAAATTATTTCATACCAAATTTTTTATAAAGTGATTTGGTTTGGACCTCGACGATCTACACGAGGAAAATGAGACCAGGACTTTCTGTTTAAATCTAATTTCAACTTGATACGAATTTATATACCTGAAGGGTAATTCGAATCCATGAGCTCCGGTATCGAAGAGCAGTGCCCTACATTCTATCCTTGCCATTCGACCATCGTTCAGCTACTTTAAAGAATTGGAAACTGCCTTGAGGAGGAACCTACTTATAGTATCGCCAATTCTGTTTTCTAAATGCAACAATCTCAAAATTCAAATTAATTTCAGTAATAATTATGTACATCCAATCAAGCAAGAAATTAAAGTTTGTTATGAACAGTTTACTTATTGCCATTTGATTGGGATTCCACTACCAAATTGTGTTAATGCCGTGGTGCAAAATAGCAACAATCAACAAAAGTCTTTAAAAACCTGCTGCTCTAATATTTTTATGTATGTTGAAAGTATAATACACGGGTATGATCAAGGGATCAACCAAGTATGAGCTTGGATTAAGTATCTTATGCTGCATAGGAGCAAAAGCACGCAGACTGTGTAGCACACAGCCAGCCAAAGTAAAATTCATGCTTTATGATTTTCTTATTTAATTTGAGGTTTTAAAAGTACAAAAACATGTTAAGAGACAGAATACCCAATAAGGAACTAAATTGTAAATTTTGTCAGGAAACTGTAACTAACTGTAACCTTAGCAGGCGGTGCCGATCTAGAGAATGTTGTAAATATAAGAACATGTCACTCACCATAACTTTCCAACAAATTCTTATTCTAATTAAAGTATAAAGAATTTAATTGGTAGGAAGTAGTGTTTAGAGAGCTAGTAAGAAATTAGACCGACCCGAAAAAATGGACTTGAAACTTCTTAATTGACGATAACGGAAAGGTCTTTTCTGTCTTATCTTGTATTGGGTAGATGTTCTTGTTTTGTGAAATAACACGCTTATAAGTATTCTAAACATGAGAATTTTGTGTAGTGTAAGAGTTTTACTTTCACCCTATTTTTTATATCTATCTAACTACGTTAAGCTTTGGTTCAATATTGTTTAAAGCTCAAAGTTCTTTATGTAAAAATATTTATTAATAGTATTATTTGTTACTAAGCTAAATTCCTCGGCACAACATCCCTTAGGAAACTAGGGCCTAAGGTGTCAGGCTCCGTTTCCGAGACCAAGGGACCTGGGTTGCGAAGCATATGTTCCGGTTAGGTGGTCAACCTTACGGGGAGCCACCAGTCTTTAGTTTGAAAGCATGCTTCGTCCTCAGTTTGTCTACACACTCAAGGAATGAAAGTCTGAGTCAGCCTTGCTTAGCCCGTAGATCGAACCTCGGACCTGTGTCGTGAGCGCGATAAACTATCCCAGCTCCAATGGACTTTAGAATTATTTGTTATTTAAGTGAAAAATATGTCAAAAGTTTCACTTTTAAAATTTCAAACTGGACAGTAAAAGCTTAGTGTGCAAGTTGATTGAATGTATATTTGTAAGCCCCTTTTACTGTAAGTAATTTCTAAAGTAGATTCTTCAATACTCTATTGACAATTTTAAAAAAATTAAAAAAAAATCTTAAAAAAAAAAAAGTTAAAATAATTTAGAAAAAAAAAAAAATAAAAAAAAATAAAAAATAAACAAAATAAAAAAAAAAAACAAAAAAAAAAAAAAAAAAAAAAATAAAAAAAAAAAAAACCCAAAAAAAAAAAAATTTAAACAAAAAAAATTAAAAAAAAATAAAACAAATAAAAAAAAAATAAAAAATAAAATAAAAAAAATTAAAAAAAAAAAAGAATCCAAAAAAAAAAAAAAATAAAAAAATAAAAAAATAAAAAAATAAAAAAATAAAAAAAAATAAAAAATTCGATAAAAATAAGACAAAAAAAAAAAAACAAAAAAAAAAAAATATCATACCGCTTATATAAAAATAAAAAAAAAAATGACAAAACAAATAAAAAAATACAGATACAGATATCTCAAAATTAAAAAAAAATGAAAAAAAAAATGATAAACAACAGAGAACAATACTCTATATTTTTTTATATATTTTATTTATATATTATAAATAATAAATTTATAAAATTATATATTATTATATTGCAATTTTATTTTATATCAATTGTACAAACTTTTCTTATTTTATATATTTATTTTTACATGTTACAATTTCATAAGATGATTTGATAGAGTAGCGAGATTGAAAATTCAGACAAAATCTTATTTTATATGTAGATTTTTTAAAGCGTTAGCAGAAGCGAAAAACAAATATAATTTTAGACCTCTCGCAGTCCCTGTTTTCTTAATACATATTTAAGGGAACAAAATGTTGAATATTGGCAAATATTTATCGCTTGACGTTGCTTATAAGATAAGGGAAACGTTCCAAGAAAAAAACTATATTTTATTCTCCCTTCGTTACATTCTATCCAAACACATTTTTCATATTATTATCATTTTAAAATTTGTACTTATCCTGACCCTCACACATACTTTTAAGATGATAAATAACTGTTTTCATCTCCTAAATTGGAGTTTTTTATTAGCATCTATGCATAAAATGGCACAATTTTAAAAGTTTTCTTGGTAGCCTAAAATTAGGAATTTTTTTTAACTTTGAAAATATATATTTGCTCTGGTATTGACTTTTTTTCTTTATGGAAATCACTTACAAGAAAAATGGCTAGTGCAATTTTATTTTTTCATAAATTTAGCTTTTTTTAAATTCTTTATATTTATTTTTTTATTTTAAACTTTTTTTTAGATAATTCTAATTATTATATTCGCCTACTTCTGTCCAACTTTCAGATTTCAAATATCTTGATTGTCATTATTTTGGGCTTATTCATATGATTCAAGTATTATATTATCCGTGATTCGTTTATGAGGATATAATACAACAAAAAGATATCGACATATTCACATGTAGTTGAAACTATGCTTATTAAGTCCACTTTTAAAAAATTCTGTTTGTAGACAATAATTTTCAGTTTTTATTCCTAATACTGAGTAACATTTTTTCCTCAACGGAGCAAACGGAATAAAGAACTATTCCATACAGAGATCAACCAATCTCGGCTGAGAAGCTGTTAATCATATAGCACCACCAGCAGTGCACGTGTAGTTTGAGAAATACTACGGACCCCAGTAACATTGTTTCCCTACAAAGTAGGCCCTCTTTATTTAGAAGTACAAACCAAGCAGAAAACCCCACCCCTATATTTGATCTGACATCCCTAGAGGTATCGTTTGAATTTCGAGAACATTGTGCCCACGAACTTATTTAACGTGCCTCAGCCACCATTAATGAATACGGCGCATATTTGGCCGGCGCAAGCCTCGAATGCACAACCTTATGGCTATGAGCTCGATGCCTTTGCCCGACTGAGTTACCGCAGCTGTACCGAGTAAAGTTGTATACTGTAATCGCGAGAAACCTTAATATAGCTGATGTTAATACTGCTGGTTACGACTAGATAAAAGTATTTGATATCAGTTTGTACAACACCGTAACCTCGAGTAATGAAATTTGAATCTTTAAGAGAACTAGCAACTGATTATTCTGATTAAGCATCTAACATTTAAAAAAAAAGTGTATAATTCATTGCGATGGGGCAAAATTGCTGAAAAGTGTAAAATATGAGGCTTGTTTTTAATCCTTTAAAAGACTGTGATTTCGCAGAGAAATCACCTGTTAATTTTTTTTTCTCACCTTTTTTATATTTTAACTTGACAAGATGTTTTTTCAAATATTTTCTAATTTTAATTTGTTATTTTCCCTTGTCTGTATAGACATTAGGATCTCTGTAAAATAAACAAAAAAATATATCATTTTCTATTTTTGAGTGTATAATTCAAGAAGAGTATAATTAATTCAGCTGGTGTCTGCATCAGATATTTTTAAACATGCCCCTGTGTCGTATTATGTTTGGTTACAGCTTTTAAGTAAGAAATTGGTTGGAATATTTTGCAATGTCTTATAAAAACTAAAAATTCGTATTTACTACACGAATACAACTTTCAAAATTATTAAATGCAGTTCTATTACTAAATTTTCCATTCGTAATAAATTTAATAAAACGATAAACAATAAAATGCAGTTTTCTATTTATTTGCTATAAATTCATTAAAATAGGTAATCACAAAGTACTGGCATAGCAAAAGGGAAAAGGGGGGGGGAGTTATGCCCCGGGTTCAACTGGTAGAAGTCTCTAAATATATAGTAAATATATATATATTAAATAACTATTTATTCATATTTATAGTAATTCAATATATATAAGTATATATTATAATATATTTTTGGGATATTTATCCTATATTGGGATATATATCCCATATATATATTATTTTTCTCAGCCCACGTGTCGAAGTGTGGCTCTAATTACTCTAACTACGTCACTGTCACAGATGATATATCACTCGAAAAAGTACGGTTATACGGAACATGTTTCAGAGTGTACAGTAAAAACAAGAGTACAAAGTATGGGGAGAAAACTTTAATCAAATTGAGTAATAATATAGGCTTCTTTAAGCTGTTAATAAAACGTGAGGCGTTATTATAAATAACTATTATTTGCTTCATAAGATATTCCATAAAAAGTATCATAACAGTAATAATTTATTTTATAGTAAATGATATATATCAAAGATAATGCCCGTTATTAGTTTATTTTTAATTTATAATATTGGATAGGGGAAATAGTTTGATGCATAACTGATTACATTGAAAGATCAAAATACTGGGAATTTCTTTACATTTAAAAATCACTTCACATTTTTAAAAACTAACACACTCTTTCCCATTTTTAAAAAAAATCTCTTCAACCTTTGATTTGCCAGTGAACAAAACGTGAGGCGATTCTCCCTTTGCCGCTTGTATTTATGGATGGAAGTTTTTTTTTTAAATAAAAAGGGGTGAGATTCACCCCCTTCTTTTATTAATATACTTTTCAAAATAATTATTTACCGCATCTTTACCTAAAATTTCTAAAATTACAGATTATAATTGGTCTATTAGCGATTTTTATTCCCTTGTAATTGAAATATGGGTGAACTCGTTTCATCTACAAATCTATCACTGCTGCAACCCCTTTTCACTTCCTCGTAACAAAGGTAATTTTTTACGAGGTAAATGCTCTCGAACTAACTATAGGTCAAGATGAATAGTTCACGATCCTAACTCTTCCCAGGTGAGACATGGGAATAAATTTTATTGCATCCGCAAGAAAAGTTTTTCCCCCCTTTAGGGCAGCAGTCAGAATAGACAATTATCCTAACGCCATATAGAACTGTCATCAGAACTTTCGATTCCGGCGTAAGGTTAGATAGAGCCAAATTTTCATCCAGCTTGGACTTTTGAAAGGGAATTTTCTAAAACCATTTAGTAATCGTTTCGACAGGAAAAACAATTGCTCTAAAAAAGTAAATCATTTATACTACGTGAAAGAAACTTTAAAAATCTTTAAATATAGTGATATTATTATATTTTTATATTCGATAAGACAATAATGTAAAATGCAATTTCGTAATTATTTTTAATAAATCCAAATATTAAGATACCACAGATGATATATCGCTCGACAAAAGTAAGGTTATACGAAACACGTTTGAGGAGTCTACAGTAAAAAATGGGGTATAAAATTTTAGGGAAAAATCTCGCACAAAATGAAATAATAAAAAGGGCGGTGATGGGCATAACTTTTTTCCGCTTTTCTTAACACTTTGACTGTCATGGCTATCATATGTGATATCCAGTGATATTTCCTTTGAGACACTGGCTATCCGATATGATAGCCATGGTGTTTTAACACTTCAGGCCATGGCTATCAAAGATGTTATCAGTTACATGAAAATCGTATTGGAATTTGATTGTTGGGCTCCCTACGATGTGTTAGGTATACGTGGTTTGCGCAAATTGGTATATGTGACGATTTTATGAGCTAAGTTTTATGAAAAATTAAATATTTGGAACATGCAACAAAAAAGGGAATATATATATAAATAGAGAGAGTTTGTTTTAAAATATTGTTTGTTTTGAAATATTGTTTTTATATATAGTTTTATGTTGAAAAAATACAAATTACACAAAAAAAAAGTTTGGCCCCGTTGTGAACATTTGCAATTTTGGCTTGGCAGTCAAAGTGTTAAAAGAGCATCATAATAGCAATTATTTATTTTATAGTACTTAAGACAAAAAAAAAAGATAATATCCATTGTTAATTTATTTTTAATTTATAATATTAAATAATTAAAATAATTTGGTAGATAATTTAAGTATTTGGAATATCTTTTAAATAAAAATATATTCATTACTTCTGTACACCTCTATTCGATCTAGGTTGCAAAGTTGTTTATTTGCCCTCTTAGGCGAAAACGTGTAGCTCAATGAATTCTACCGACGCAAGGAGATATATTCTTTTTAGTAATCTATAAGTTCATAAACGGCACGATTTGCATCAGAAAAACATAACTTTATTCTCTGAGACATATGACGTAAAACAAGAATTCTAATATAAATAAAATCATACGCTACATACGCTATCTATCTCAGGAAACTATAACAGTCTCTGCTGGGTATCACGTTTGGACCTGGAAGCAAGGACCACGCAAAACACCTCGAGACTTAGTCTGCCACATGCAGAGAGGTATCATCTGAACTTGAAAAACAGTACGATCACGAACTTATCTAGGATACCCCTGCCGTCATTAAGGAGCATAAATGGTCTTTAGCTCTGGAAAAAAGTGGGAGGATTGTGTGTAATTTAATTTTTCTCCTATAATCGTGTTGGGTTGTTGATTCGTCTTAAGAAATTTCAATTGTGCCTATATCTTTTTTTTTCACTTTTTTGGGCAAAGTAAAATTAAACATAGAAACGGTGAAAAATTTCGGTTCACATTTCAATGGAAATACATATTTTGACCATGCCCAAATAGATTTTG
>CM063501.1:115231578-115246578 GCA_032207245.1 Pardosa pseudoannulata | reverse complement strand
AAACTGAAAACCACAATGGTTTATGTTACTTTTGTTTCGCGGTTCAAACCAGACAATACTTAAATCTACTTCCATCATCGCAGGTGAGAAGATATGTCTAAGAGATCCATTTTCATGTTCGGCGGTGTATAGAAAATCCTACATTAAGTCTATCTTTACACGCTTGCTTTACTCCAGTTGAGATGCGAATGATGATGTCTCTTCACTGTTTGATATGTATCCCGAAATGAAAGGACTATAAAGCATTTTTTTTCATTCCAGTTTGAATATATCATTGGAAACACCAGATAATACAAGTTAATAACTTCAATGATTCATCGCCGGATTAAACATTTTTCGCTCACTAGACATTTGTTTTCCTCCTGCCAGACCTCCTCTATCGCCCACAAAAAATAAAAAACTGTGAAAAACGAAAATTTAAAGTCTTTATTAATAAAAAAATTAATACACACCGATAAATTAGTTTTCTCGAGAAGTTTAAACAGTTTGTTTATAAATAAAAAAATGAAAATTAACTATATATATATATATATATATGTATATATATATGTATGTATGTGTATGTATGTATGTATGTGTATGTATGTATATGTATGTATGTATGTATATATATATGTATATATGTATATATATATGTATGTATATGTATATATGTATATATATGTATGTATATGTATGTATGTATATATATGTATGTATATATATATGTATGTATATATATATATATATGTATATATATGTATGGATATATATATATATATATATATATATATATGTATATATGTGTATATATATATGTATGTATATATGTGTATATATATGTATATATATATGTATATATGTATATATATGTATGTATATATATATATGTATATGTATATATATATGTATATATATATATATATATAGGTATATATATCTATCTATATGTATATATATATATATGTATGGATATATATATATATGTATATATGTGTATATATATGTATGTATATATGCGTATATATATGTATATATATATATGTATGTATATATATATAAATATATATATATATATATATATATATGTATATATCTATCTCTCTCTCTCTATATATATATATATATATATATATATATATATATATATACATACAGTTTACGCCCCTGGAGAAGGAGCCAGACCAATTATAATTCTACATGGCCCTAGCGGACAATTTAGGAATTTTCCAAATAAAAAGAAGATACACGCTGTCGGAGACAGATATTGCTAGCGATATTTTCTCACAAATGTTGAACCAGGTGTTACGTGTCTTGTACATAGAACTTCATGCTAGCTGACCCTTCAGTTTGTCCTGTCCCTATGATGAAGTGGGAACCCGACCTTTAACGTTGTCTTAATAAAGGTCTTTAGCTGAAACGGTAAAAAAAATTTCCGTTTTAGACTTTACGACTTCTCCGAGGGCGTAAACTGTAGCCCCAGTGGTCAATTTAGGTTAGGGATTAAAAAGGGGAATGGAAAATGACGCGGGAATTTTTACCCTTGATTTAAGTTTTGAAAACCCCTGAGAATTTTCCTTACACGCATATATATATATATATATATATATATATATATATATATATATATATATATATATATGTCTAACATCCCTATAATATCATAACTATTATATTGCTATGTGTCTTGTGGGCACTGGTCAAACATTGTAAATCTTTAAAAAACAATATATTTTTGTTTATTTGCTTACTATATATAGCTGTCCAACAGAAAAGTAAACTATCTTATATACAAATATTTTTAAAATAAGTCTCATCGGGGTTTAGACATTTGTCTGATTTGTTTATGCAATGATCAAGCCCTTAATATATTGATAACTGATGTATAAATAAATGTACTGAAAATAAGTAAATCTGGTATAATTGTTTTCTTTTTCTATGGCGTCTCTAAATACTGTAAAGGCCCCTCCAAACTATGGTTCACTGTAGCCATTACCATCGTCTGGAGGGGGTATGGCTTATCGCAGTCGACGATGGCAGACAATAAAATGGAATTGGCAGAGGATGGTTTCGGAAGCGGTTTTTCACCAAAGATCAAAGGTGCCAAATGCTCAACTAAAGTGCGCAGCAGTCCCTATGGACGAATCCATGCGTTCGACTCATTTAACCACTGTGCGGATGAAACCCGTAAACCATCATCCAAGGTCACCATCAGGAAGTGGTGAACAATTGGCCATAGTGTGGAGGCTACATAAGACTGATATACGTTTTTAATTTGAAGAACACATTATGAAGAATAGGTGAATGCTGTGGTTGGTAGATTAAGAATCTTTTTTTATTATAAGCTTTGTTTTGGGGAGATCTACAGGTAACATATACCTGCCCGAGATTTAATGATAGATTGGGAATGGTATGGTTAATATTCTGACTTGGTTTGGAGCGTTACTGTCTACTGTGTTTTACTACTTAAGAGCTAATGAGATCGGGATCTATTGCTTAAAGCCGATCTAGACCGGCTTCATCTATTACACAGTGAGAATCAAACCCACGACCTCAAACTCAAGAGCAGCGACCTGCTCATCCGACTATCGCTCCTACCAAAATAGGTAATTATAATGAATACTTTTCAGGTAATACCCTTAAGTGAAAAGAAAAGGTTACAATATCTGGAATTTATTCATGAAAAATATTGCACATTACCACTTTATTTAGAGAATTATGAATGCATAACGAAACAACAGTTACTTTTTTTTATTCTAAAGGTGGTATAATATTACGCCACTTGCGTACATCCGAAATAAGTTGTTATATCAGCAAATAATAGTATTTTGAAAGCGGAATATTTTTTACGAAACCGTCAGAATACCGAAAAAAAATACCCATTTGCAGTCGGATAAGTGATAAAAGGACAGGGAAAAAAATTTCCCTCCGTCAAGGATAATGAGATAGAAATAGGGATAAAAAGATTTGTTGAACATGTAACATTTCTTTACAAAAAAAGCTACACATCCTTACCTCCGACTGTTTCATAATGCTGCCGGTCGCGACACATTGCAAACTGTTTTTATATTGTGTTAAGATCATCGTTTCTCAGCGATGATTATCAGCCCATACAAGTTGTGACCTCCAGCGGTTTGAATCCCAACCTTGTCGGAGCTGCCCTTGGGAACGCCCATCGAAAAGCCATTGTGGTTGTTTTTTGGTGGAGAGCGTTATTCTTTCTCGTTTGTCGGAATATGTAATCTTAACGAACAGGTTCTTTTTTCCTCCATTTATTTTCGGCTCGTATGATTCGATATCCGATCTTTCTTTAAAAATTCTTTTTCCCTGCTCATACCGGAATGCGAGTCGGCAGAGTATCGGGAATCTATACCTTCCCGTAAATCGGCTGGAATTAGTTTTATTGGTAAATTAGTTACGATGTCGATATTGACTTCTTTTCCCTCACAAATTGATTACGAGTGCGACCTTTTGCGTTTCGAATCCGTGTGGAGGTATTGATCAATATGTTTAAGTGTTTTTTATCTTTTTTAAGTGGCCGTGAGGAGGAGAACTGCTAAAACAAACAATGCAGTTTATAAATCGGAGCTTACATATACAGGATGCTTATTAAAGGTTTTAATCGGCCCTTTTCTCCGCAACCGTTGATCGTAGACACATACTTGTTACCAAATACACTGATCTCATTCCTTGTAATTAAACTTTTAATCATAATTTAATCTTGGTTACTTGATCTCGTTTTTTTTGTATGATTCGTGGTTTTTTTGCATGTGAATAATTGTCGAGGTTACGAGATCAAGGAGTATAAAAGGGGCACTTAACGTTTAGCTTTTCCTGTTTTTGTGGCCTTGTTGTTGCCTGGTGATGTCTGTTGCTCGTCTTGTTTTTGTTTCAATATAGTTTTTTCCCCATCAGGTAAATTAATTACACAATATATTCACTTGCCAGAATGTTGAATTTGCAAATTAGTTTAATATTATCTGCGAACTGTTTTGGATGCTTTGTTTAACTGTTTTTTTACGTTGTTTTGAGAAAGAAAAAAATAAACTTTGATGTTTTTATATTTTTTGTATAACTTCTTTGAAGACACTCAGTCTTCAGTTAGGCCATGCTAGTGTGCTAAACATCAGTGGAAATTTACTAATCGTTACTGACCAAACAATACTTTCAGTTACAAAATATTTCAAATAAGTTGAGCGTTCCTTTTATACTATTCTTAAAATAAAAAAAAATTCAATTTTGCAAAAATAACAAAATTAAAATTTTTGTATGTTGCCTTGTTCCTTATTATTGTATTTAGTAAGATTTGGAAAGCTACGGTCTACTTTTTGGAACACGAGGGCTAATAAGACCGGGACCTACTGTTTAAAGCCGATTTCGAACGGCTAAGAACATCCATGCCACAATGGGATTCGAATCCACGAATCCGGTACTAAGGCTAGCACCCTAACCATTCAGCCATCGTTCGGCTTGTGTTAAGTAAAAATTGAAAGTCGTCCTAAGAATCGTAACACAAACAGTTGCACTTCTCTGGGATAAAAAAAATTAACAGAGATATTTAAATTCAAAGTTTGAGAAAATTTAAAGATTTTGTTCTTCTTTCGGAGTCTTCTTTGAGGGATTAATTACAATAATTCAAGATTTAAATATGGTTGCAACGTCTTGGAAATATTTAAATTCAATGCTTGAGAAAATTTAAGGATTTTTTCTTTTTGAAAGATTAATTACTGTAATTCAAGGGTGAAATCATGTCACAACTCACAACATCTTTTTTTACGGCGAAAGGTGGTGGAAGAGTGTTATCTGATTATAAACTGGACATTTATCCTATTAAACTGAATGTATACTGTTTTTTCCAGTATATTAAATAAGCTTTTAACACATTGTATGCGGGATACGTACTAATACGTTTTCTGATGATTGATACTTGATCGCGGGACACGTACTAGTATGAGTTTGTAACAACATAGTTTGTTTGTGGGTACAAAAATAACGGTATATACAGGAAAACGAAGCCTAATGTTCTTGTCTACTACATAGATTCTGGAAAAATTTAGACAAATAAAAACTAGTTTTTACATCATTCGATGCGGAACCAAAGAATGGGAAAAAATTAAAACTATATACTACTATTTCTATTTGATTTTTCATATTTACGATACTATTATAAATTTATCCACTAAAAATATATTTTTTTTTGCAAAAATCTTGTGGTTATAATTTATATATTTCTATTTATATATTTGTTTATATATTTTTTATACATTTCAGCATAAAATACGAAAAGTTGGCAAAAAGATAAATAGTTTTCGATTGATTGAGATTTAACTGAATGACTAAATTTACGCACAAAACGCCCGCTCCCGGTACAATTTCTCTGCGAAATGTACCCGCACACCATGTGTTAATACCATCCCACACCCTTATGTCGTCAAAGGCCCGTTGCAACCTTATTCCAACCTTAAACTACTGTAATAAATCTATTAACTGATCCTCAAAAAAGAAGAAAAAAAAACGCTTCCGTTTCCGCAAAATTTGAATTAAAATATCTTGTTTAATTTTTCTCACAGAAAATTGAAACTTTTTGTGCTACAGTTCTTAAGAGTTTCAATTTTTACTAAATTATAATAAAGAATGGGGAAACATATAAAAACTGATAATTTGTAATTTTGGGTATTTTTTTTTTTTTAAAGGATGCTTATTTTATTTGAAATATTTTTGTAATTGGAAATATATATATCTGCAACTAACATTTGCGGGGGAAAACATTGCCGGTCGAGGATTTTACCAAGCATCCAAGTACATATGAGCAGATGTAAGAGGGGCACGGAGATATGTGCCTCTCTCCACTCTGTCCTAGTTTCACGCACATACAAAATAACTTCTGAACAGGAACCCAAACATATTATAAATATCTAGTCGTTGTATTTGTTTTGTAATTTTATTTTAACACTGTTTTCGATGTCAAAATCTGTATTAATAAGGAATAAATATTGTAATTTGTTCGCGTCTGTTCGCTCGTACGTAACCTCAACGCATCGAGAATGGCCTAAGTTCGGGTTCGAGATAGGTATTAAATAATTCGTAAAATTCTAGAGGACTCATTTCGCCAAATCTCGTTTTACGTATATAACAAGAAGATATTAAATAAAAACATTAATTTTCTTGCTCGAAATCTGTTATTTCTTTGTCCTAACAGTTCGTGTTCACAACTAAATGTGGATGAAAGAAAACTAAATCTTTACTGTGGTTGCTAATGGTGCTGCAGCAACCGGGGAAGATAATTCTGAACCAGTCTTTAGTCGGTAGTCATGAGCACGTTGCTTCCAACATATCGAATTTCAATAGCATCAGCACCGTGACACGTTTCACGCTTTCTATTTCTCAGGGTAGGATGCTGCTCTTTAGAACCAGAAGTTCGAAACCCGCTGTTGGTATGGATGTGCATAGCCGATTGGAATCGGTCTTAAGCAGTAGGTCACGGTTTCATTAGTAACTGTGTACAACAAAAATAGTTTAAATAGTATACCGTAGCGTTTCAGTTCAAACTAAACACCCTCTTATCCACACATACTGCTTACATCCTACATATGTTAACTGTAGAAAAAAAATAGTAAAAGAAGGCAGTAGGAATTAGACTCAGACCTTTGAGGTGTCGGAAAAATGAAGGCGAATTGAGTTATAGTGCCAAACACAGAAGAATAAGTAGATATGAGTACGTAGTAATCAACTTATAATAATTCAATCTGCAACGTTTGGAGCATACACCAATGTTTGGCCATCCTTATGTTATGAAGAGTAACTTCAATGCGCGGCCATATTGTTAAAATGCATTGTTTTGTGATATGATTCATATTGATAGACACAACATATTTTTGCAATTAATAAAATAATACGCGAATACAATATAATTCAACTTACCCAATGAATATTATTTCTAGTACGTAATTCATAGATCACTCGATTCAGTCAAAAGTATGCCTTAGAAAAAAGCAACATTTTATTCTTACCGAAGACAAATGACTTTTGAAAATTCTTTACTACATTCACTTAGCTAAACGTTTTTGTTATACGATTTTTGTTTAACGACTTCATCTGCACTTGAAACACAATTGGTCTGCCTTGAATTTTGTAGGCGGAACATATTTCTTTCCCTTTCATTACCAAGGTAGCCGTTGAATTCTTTAAAATTGCTGCGATTCTTTTTTCTGTTCTCAAAGAGTCGTGATTTTTTTTCTTCTCTCAAAGACTGTGTTTGTCGATGTAGTTTGAATGTTTTCGTGCGTCATTGTTGATGAAAAGAAGCATGCAATATTGCATGAAATTTTTGATATTTTCATCTCCTGCCACCCTTTAAGTGAGTTTTTACTTTGCGAGAATTATTGTTTATTTTAGAATGTTGACCTTTTACAAACTGGTGGGAAGAAAGTATTTGAATTAGCTTGTGAATTATCTTTGAATTGAAAACAAAGCGTATTCTTTGAGTCTGATTTATTATTAAGTATTTTGTACGTTCTCCCAAATTATTGGAAAGTATGACGTCACTCATTTAGTTTCGGCCTGAGATATGTGCAATTTTTTTTTATTCTCAATGGTTGTTTAACCTATAAAAAGGAATGTAAATCACTAGCATAAAAATCACTAGGGTCAGTCCGTATTTGTCTTTTTCTTTACTTAAGTGTGCTGCAAGTTGCAGAGTGTAAATATATATATATATATATATATATATATATTATATATATATATATATATATATATATATATATGCTGTTTATTAACTAAGTTTTAGTTATTCTACGTCTGCTTCGTCTTTTGATTTTCTGCATATTCAGACAACACAAATATCTGTTATTAAATATTATTACTGTAAATAAAACTAAAACATACTAAGAATTTTTTACAGTAACAAGACATTTAGATAGTCTTTATATCAATAAGTAAAAACAATTTGTCTTTAATTATGATTTTGTAAAAAGTTATTGCTTAATTAATAATTGTCAAAGTAATATATACTTAACGATCCCGTTATTTGAAGTTGTGATTTACTCTCTTAATATATTACCACTAACTTCGTGTTGTTGAAAATTTATATTATTATTGCTGGAATTCTTTGAACGTAAAGTATCTTCTCGTTTTACGAAAAAAAAAGTAAATCTTTATTGGACCTATCCGATATAGGATAGTTAAAACAAAATACTGTATTTGAAATGGAATTAAAATGCAATGTTTTGTGATATGATTCATATTGATATAAACAACATATTTTTGCAATTAATAAAATAATACGCGAATGCAATATAATTCTACTTACACAAAGAAAACTGTTTCTACTCCGTAATTTATAGATTACTCGATTCAGTCAGAATTATGTCTAAGAAAATAGCAACACTTCATTCTTATCCAGGATAAATGACTTTTAAAAATTCTTTACAACAATCACTTAGCTAAACGTTTTTGTTATACGATTTTTGTTTAACGACTTTATCTGCACTTGAAATACAATTGGCTTGAAATAAAATATAGATTGCATATGTGAGACGTCGAAATATAGACTTAATTTCTTTAACATGTGCTATATCCTTATCCAGATTTGGGAGCCATCGCCTAATTAGATGAATTAACTGAAAAAAAAATTAGTGGGAACGTTTCTGATCCACTTTATGCAGAATGTGATTTTAGCTTGTGATTTCTATTTGTTTAGTCAGGTCAAGTTCTGAGCAAATATTATAATTCTTATCACAGGTTTTCTTACATCAAACTTTACGACTAGCAATCGGATGTACAATTTATTTTTCTAACCCCTTAACGTGCACGCTCGAGTTAACTCGAGCGCGCTAAACTGGTCGAACTGTGCACACTCTAGATAATTTGAGCTGCGTTGTACTTTGTGTTGCTTTGATTTTTCACATTCAAATGCAATCGGGAATTGAAAATAACAATGTGAAGTAAAAAAACAATAGTTTTTTTTATATTTATCATTTACATGGGATTGTAAACTATAACACTTACTTCTGCAAGTATAAAATATATATATTTTTTTTCTACTTATCACTTACGACTTATCACTCCCTTATTTTCTGAAATGTTATCAAAATCCAAAATTGCAATAAATTTTGGTTATTTTTGTATTTTTGTAATTTTCTTGGCAAGACAACGTTTTAAAATTGTATTTGTTACATTGAAAAAAATTGATTTTTCTTTTGGCCGGCCTTTTTAAAAAAAACTGTGTATTAAGAGGTTAAAAGAAAAAAAGTGTGTGCAATCAAAAGTGAAAAAAGAATATAAAAAAGTGCATGAGGATTACAATTGAAGCTCTTTAAAGTGTTTTCCACTGTAACAGAATCGTAGTTAGCTATCAGCTTTCACAATGAACCAATGAATTCTGTTGTTTACGATGAATGCGAATCGAAAAAGAACTCAAAAGTATTTGAAGCGAAATACTCGGAATAAATAAAATTCTAAAAACAAACTATGCTTCAAAAGTTCAAAGAAACACATTAAATCACGTATTTCACAAAAACACACGAAAAAAAATTTTTGTGTGTGTGTTTTAAAGAAAAATTCAGTGTTCTGTACCCTCGTTATCTACTAGAGAAATTTTTTTTTCAGAAGATAGGAAATCGCTTGGGGTTGTCTAATGGTCAAGAGTTTTAAAAATACTTTTTTCATTGTCTCTTATTTGTGGTTCCCTTCAGAGTGCAGATATCCCTTTTTTATTCTCCAGCATCGATAGAGAGGAGATGGATTTGTTAAACATTCCGTTAAAAATCTTTTTCTTTCTCTACAAAACAAAAGGGGAGTCTTTCTACAAGTTTAATCCTCTCTACCATTGGGCTCTCTCTAGTGCCATCGGTTTGGGGGGGGGGGGTTAAACAGAAAAGAGGTTTAGGTTCGAAGTACTCTTGAAGACTACACAAAAATCAAATGAGTTGAAATGGAGTTTTACTGAATAAATGTTTAAATAATGTTCCCTTTTATTTGGGAAAATGAGAAAAAATTTTATAGTTTGCATTTAAGAAAAATGTTTGCAGAACCACTTTTGCACACAACCCTCTATCTCTTTCTTAACACATTGTGTTCGGGTACATTTCGCAGTGGAATTGTACCGGGAGCGGGCGTTTTGAGCGTAAATTTAGTTATTCAGTTAAATCTCAATAGATCGAAAATTATTTAATTTTTTAACCAACTTTTCGAATTTTATATGGAAATATATAAAAAAATATATAAATAGACAAATAAACAAATGTATATATAAATACAAATATATATATAATATATAAATACACATATATATAATATCATTTTGCAAGGATAAATAAAAAGTTAACTTTAAATCTAAATTGATTTTTTTAATCAACCTTCCCGTTCTGTGGTTCCACATCGACTGATGTAAAAACTAGTTTTTATTTGTCTAAATTTTCCAGAATCTATGTAGTAGACAAGAACATTCGGATTCGTTTTCCTGTATATACCGTTATTCTTGTACCCACAAACAAACCATGTTGTTACACTAACCCGTACTAGTACGTGACCCGCACTCCAGTATCAATCGTCAGAAAACGTACTAGTACGTGTTCCACATACAATGTGTTAAGAAAGAAAAAAAACCTTGATAGAAATTACATTGTTTTGCCTTTGCTTTAAATCATTTTGAAAACAGTTTTCATTTTTGATGGTTATTTAGTATTATTTAAGCTTTTGTCTTTCTTAAGGACTATTTACACATCAACATGGCATGTGTTGGAAAAGCAGCAGATTCAGTTTGATTCCTTTTCCAGTTGAATAATACGCGTATTCTCGTGTGATGGCGAAATACTCTTAATCGATTATCTTAAATCAACTTCAACAAAAGTAAATCAGTTGAAAATATTTCACCGTAACACAAGAAATCTGCATATTTTTCAGGAGTAAAAGAAATAATAAACTAATACGTACATGTTGTAGTGTGGTAAGTACTTTACTAGTGTAAAAAATATAATAGATTTGTAAACTCATTTTGAACTCGAACTTTGGTGCTTCTCACAGCGTCCTTCACAATTTTTTTCTTGCTCATTAAAAAGTTTTGCTCTTTGAAACTCATATATTTTTAGTTTAATTTTATTATACTTTATTAAATTTAATAAAAATGGCAAGCTAAATTGCAGAGATTTGATTTTATCGTATTTATAAACTTCTATAGAAAGTTTATAAATTTGTACTTTAATTGAATGGATAGTACTCCACTCTTGTAGTTCAATAATTTCTGACATTAAGAGTCAACCACTAGTTACCACTATATTAATTCAGTGACCCACTCATTTCTTCAATACAAAGTTGAACCCTAATATTGAGATAAAGTAGACTAGGTTAGTTTATCATCTTTATTTGATATTTTTATCCTTTCTTCACATGACAAAAGAGTCCATGATCTTGCTTAAGGTGGGTATCTACCTGCGATATTGAATTCCTGTAGCTCAAATTTAACTTATAGAAAAAGTAAAATTCTTTCTGGCCGGTTCATATACTAAGAATTCTTTTTTAAAAATTTCACAAGCTAGAACAGCAGATGTTTTAGGATGCCCCCCCCCCCTTTAAAAAAAAAAAGAATTTGGTTGCTACCATATTACAGTCGACATATGTCACTGGTGACTTCTACGTCATAATGACGTCAGAAATAGCCACGGATGGCAATTTACTACCATAAATTTCCCTCTCTGATATCATTATGACGCAGAAGTCACCAGTGACATATGTCGACTGAAATATGGTAGCAGCCTAAGTCTGTTAAATGCTCTTATTTGCGTTTGAAAAAGAGTATACGGAAATTTCTCATATATACTTTTAAATTATACATTATATTATTCTCGATGTTTTTTAAAAGGGTAAGCTAGCATTCTACAGAATTCGCTAGTCTGTTTTGTGGTATAATTTGTTTAAATAATTCTTAAAATGAGAGATGTCCAGGGGGAATTTTATTTACCCCATAGGTTAACATTGAGCTATCGAAAACTACTATGGAAGGTATAAATCTTATTTAATTCATCCGTCATTACGATCACAGAAAAAAAAAGCTTTTCAAATTGATGTAACACTTGCCCTTTATTTTTACAATCTCCTTATTAAAATTTTCCCCAGGTTTTTAATCTGTTTTATTTTTATTCCTTCTTTAATCTTCATGTCCCAGTTACAAAGATGTTATATCGAGAGACATTTAAAAGTAATAAATAATCTTTATAACAAATCTGCACATTCAATTGGCTAAAGCCCCATATTTGAAATGAAAATGAGAAGCAATTCCCAGAGCATGTTTGATTCACGAAACTAATTGTAAAAAAAGGAAATTATTAGGAGACTTTAAATCCTGATAAGAACAAAAGTTCCATTTATTTTCCGGGTAATGTAGTTAAAAGTATATTGTACCCGAGAGAAGGCCCGATTTCAATTTCGGATTCGGTCGTTACAACCAATTGTCCAAAGAATAATTAATGATTCCGAAAGAAATTTTCGTCCCACGGTTTTCTTCTTGCTTTTTCACATTGTGTGTTATCAAAGTTTTAATTTCTCCAAATTATTAACAATTACTTATGACTTATATGGACTGATACCACTTCGTTTAAAAATTCGGGATTTTATCCGGTTTGTTGAAAGAAAAATATTAAAATTACTTTAACGGTGATTTCGGTGTATATTACAACGCAATAAGCGATTAACCCCTTCCGGTAAAATGACGAGTCTAGCTCGTCATTGGTTTTTCATTCCATACCGCACAATGACGAGCTACACTCGTCATGCGACTAAAGTTAATGTTAAATATGATAATTAATTTGTTTATAATTTCTAGGGTACTGAATTTAGCAAGACTTTTGTTACTTGTGGAACTACCAGGTCACTATTACATATTATTTATTTAGAATTTCTTGGTACAAGTCACTGCCAAATTGATGAGTCAGAATAAAAGAAAACCTACTAAGAAATGCCGTGTGTTACAAGAATCAAATTAGAAGTGAGACTCCCTAGCGGTGTAAACAATTCAGTATTCCTTTGCACTTTGTTTTGAAAAGTACCACTATCTTGAAGACTATTATCTGTATACCTTATTAATGTTTTGCTTTGATATTTTCTTAATTATACCTTTTCTGATATTATTTAACACTATGTAAAAAGTGGAATTTAATTAGGAATATGTAAGAATTGTAAAATGAAACAAGTTTTTTAAATAAAAAATAAATGGTTACTTCACGCACAGTTTTTCATTATTAAATCGTACCGGAAGGGGTTAAGCTTTACACATAAGTAACTTCGGTGCATGTTTTGGTCCAATTAACAGCTAAGGGTGTTTCTTTACCCCCTTTTAGAACATAAGATGTAGGTTTATGGCATCGTAATTCAGTCAGCAAGTACATATAAAGGATGTTTCGAATATTGGAGGTTTATCTAGAAGGAATGATACTACATATGAAGGAAATTGTTCTATGTCTGGGGGATGAGCATTAAAGATTTCCTTGAGCAAGTTTTATTATGTGATAGAGCTGAAAATTCTCTGGATTATGTATGATTAATCTTTTCAAAAAGAGCGAGTAAAAGATATGCGTTTTAAAATAATTGTAAAGAGTTATGATATAGGCTTCTTTGAAAGCAAATAAGGACATCCTATCAACATAAATTTTAAATTAAGATCATGCATAACCCTGAAAAATTTTACGCTCTATCATAGGGTAAAATTTAAGTAACCTTTAAATGCAAACGGTTCAGAATTAGAGCAGTTTTTCCCATAGGATAACATCAAACAAAAGGAATCCAATTATTGCCTGTTCCTAATCACCCTAATAAAATATATATATATATATATATATATATATATATATATATATATATATATATATATATATATATATATATATTTAAACGATCTACAATACTATAAAAATTATAATAATTTGAAAATGTTCCGAGATGGTTTGTACCTGTCATATTGGTTTCTTCTTGCTCCACGTTAACCTGTGGGGGAAAATAAAGTCCCTCATGGTCGTCTCACATTTTAACAGTTGATTAACAAATTCTGCAATGGAATAGAACAGCAAATTCTATAGAATGTCATTTTCCCTTAAAAAACAAAAACAAAAAACACCGAGGCAAATATATTTAATTGTAGGTTATTTGTGAGATATTTCGGTGTATTCTTTTCCAAACACAGTTAAAAGCATTTAAAGAAATAAATTCAAATAAAGAAAACTGTAACATATTAGATAAGTTGGTCTATCACATAGTATAGCCGAACGATGGCCGAATGACTAGGATGCTGGCCTTCGGAACCGGAGTTCGTGGGTTCGAATCCCACAGTGGCATAGATGTTCGTAGCCGTTCGGAATCGGCTTTAAGCAGTAGGTCCCGGTCTCATTAGCCCTCGTGTTGCAAAAAGTAGACCGTAGCCCTCCAAACCAAACCTATCACGTAGTATAATTGTTTTATAGAATCATTAAAGTGAAAGTCGACCAGAGGGAGTTTTGTTTTTTCTGTAGGTTAACATTGAACGACAGGAATTTAATATGGCACGTACAAACCCTCCTTTACTGGTCCGTAGAATAAATTTCCTGCTAGACACTTCGTAACGTAACAACAAAGGAAAAAGAACATCCTACTTATTGTCATAAATGGGGTGCAAAAAAGCGAACGAAAAGGAAACAAAAGTAGTGGGAGACGAAATCAGCGATACAGAAACTGTGCCGGTGTTGGCAATTCACAGGACTTTAATCTTGGTACAACAGTTGTACTACCAACGTAAAAAGGTTAATAAAAAATCACTGCTCGTTTTAGAGATTATATCATGAGTAAAGCAAAACCACGAACAGTACTCTCCTGCTGAAATGATCTACTGTGCCCGTAACTATTGGTCTCGACGAATCATGATCAAAAATCGGGGAATCTGCCCTCTCCGTTCGGCAACGCCAGGTGTGTTTCTTTGAGTGGGGAGGGAGGAATTTCCCCTCCCCGCAGCGATGTGACGCCTTGTTATCAAATTTCCTAGGCAGCAAGGAGGATTCC
>CM063501.1:115224078-115226578 GCA_032207245.1 Pardosa pseudoannulata | reverse complement strand
ACCTACTACTTAAAGCTGATTCCGAACAGTTAGAAATATCCATGTCACAGTGGGATTCGTACTCACGAACTCCGGTATCGAAGAGCAGAGATCTACTTATTCGGCCATCGTTCGGCTTTGGTAGAGAAAAAAAAAGAGGAGGCTAATATTTTAGGTAAGAATTCACCATTTTCACATGTCTGAAAGTTTTGAGAATCATGTCTATGAAAAGCAAGATGTCTATGAATCACATCTACGTAAAGCAAAACTATATGTACCATTTCATTAACTACTTTTTACTCTTTGTTTCAAATTGTTGATCACTGTATTATGTTAAGAGTAAGAAATTGTATAGGACACCATAGTTATGACATTGATTAGTTTATTCGTTATAGTTTTTTGAGCAAATGATCAATATAACTAATGAATGTCATGTATTTGTGTATCCTTTTACTGGTAAGGTAATCAGTTATTCCTTTTGTAAATAAGTTTAAAAAATTTAAAGTTTTATTAATTTTTTATTTTTTATTACTGTAACTGTACGTTCAAGAAGTTAAAAGAGAGAAAACTTTAACTTCTTTTTGAGGTTTGAGCTTCTTAAGCCTCCTATCGAAATGTACAAGGACCATATTCCATCTTTTACTGATTCCCTAGAAAAGAATGGGTCCATTCCTTTATTAGAGAGAAGTTGCCATTTGCCACATGGCCAGAATAACTAGAAATTATTCGATGACCAGATATCATCCTATGATTGTGGTCACCAAGGTCGCCCGACCTGTCACTGTTCGATTTTTATCTACGGAGTAATTCGAAAGGTTGCCTAATGGACGGGAACAATAAAAATATCGGCGTATTATTAAATAAATATGCAGGGTGGAGGACATTTCAAACTGTTGGTAAAGGCACTGGTATTGAAATAAGGCTGACTTAAAATACTTTTTCGATTAGTTTTTGAACTCATTGTACTACCGGATACATCTTCTGTATAATTCCTCCTCATAAATAAAGTTGTTACCTCTTCATAGTGATGGAAAATATCTCATCATCATTATTCAGATCTGAACATTTAAATGTTAGAGCATTAGCTCCGGCATTCCAATGAATAAAGAATGTTAAAAATCACAAATACTTTTTAAAACTTATTACACTTCATAATACAACCGGTTCCTCTAGTGAATAAATACAAAATAATAATAATCTATAAATTAGCAATAAACAAAGTAAAAGGAATTTTGATAATTATAGTTAATGCTAGTTTTTATATTTCTGGAAGCCTTACTATAATTAAAAAAAATTCTTTGACAGCAAGTTCGTTTCTTCCTCTCAATAGTTTTTAGAGCAGTCAAGATAGTTCTATGATAGTCCAATACGCTACAAAAAAAAAATGGTTATGAGTGGTTATATATAATCTATATTTCTTTTATGTGCTCGTGTTTCTGGCTTCAAAATCAAAAAGATTTCTCTGCACATCTCCACGTCACTCAAAAATAAAAATAAATAAAATATAATAATAAATATATAATATAATATAATAAATATAATAAATATAGTACAAAATAAATATAATATAATTAAATATAATATAAAATAAAAAGAAATAAAGTATTTAATAAAAAAGGGGAAAAGAGATCCTCAGGTTGATGGACTAAATATGTGAATTGGTTTTTATTTACCTTTTAATGCCTTTATAAATGGAAAACATTTCATTCTAAAATTTTGTATTTATTTATTTATTTTTATCAAAACATTAACTATTCACGTTTTAAGATTAAATTTTTTTATTCCTTTGTTGCTGTCTCTTTCCTCAGAATAGTTTATGTGCATAACTTTATCTCCTGTACTTTTTAACAGGGGAGTAAAAGAAATAAATGTTAACCGTACGGTTAGATAAATAAATAAATGTCTATTTGTATCTTTTACACAAATCCACACGATTACTGTAGAGTTACCAAACTTCAGATAAACATTCTTAATTATCACCAGAAGGTTTCTATAGATATTTGAAATCTCTGACCATATAGCCACGTGATATGAAATTATAACGGATATTAATGTTGCCGGTCCACGTCAGATAACAGTACAGAAAATGTCATTGTTGCTTTTTTTGCCTTGGGAATAAAGTAGGTTAGCTAATTATATGCATAATTTCATATATATATATATATATATATATATATATATATATATATATATTTATATCTAACGATTTTATATCATATATATTATATATTATATTTACATATCTTTTATTTTTAATAATTTTATATTGTATATTATATTCTTTATATTTATATGCATAAGTTTATATCCTGTCCTTTTTAACGTGGGCGTAAGAAAATAAGTGGTAACCATATGGTTAGATAAATAAATAAATGTCTATTTGTGTCTTAAACAAATCCACTCGTTTGTTGTAGAGTTACCAAATTTTAGATAAACATTCTTTGGTATTACCAGAATATTACTGTAGATATTTAAAATATCTCCCGACTATACTGCCACGTGATGTGAAATTATAACGGGA
>CM063501.1:115151578-115219078 GCA_032207245.1 Pardosa pseudoannulata | reverse complement strand
TTTAAAATTTGTGATTTGATAGTGTGCAAACTCGGTTCCGCCCCAAATCTTTTTCAAATGTGATTTATTGAGTTATATTCCCTGACTTTTCAAATCTCCTCCTCCTCCTTCTCCAATTTAATAAACACCATTGCTCTCTTACTGCCGGGGCTCATCCGAGGGAGAGAGCTAAATGACACATAATCTGACTCACTCTCTTTTTGTTTTCTGTAATTCAGTTAATCCGCTCGTCCGTACTCGTCTGTCGTACGTGCACTTTTTGCAGCGCTGTGGAATTTTAGGCTTTCCATCTCCTTCTCCCCTCTCCTCTTTTCTTGATTCTTTCTCTACGACATGGGCCCAAAAAGAGGAATTGCAATCGATTTTCCCTGGAGTGTGCACTTTGTTGATAGGCGGTTTTCTAGAGCTCTTCTTTAGGGACTGACTGCTTTCGACTTGATTTCGCCCCGAGAGTGATTCGGCATCGAAAATCGAGACCATAGATTTGCTTCGGAGCATGACGGCGACTCTCGAGCTCTCTTTCAGCGCATGCCTGTTTGAATGAAATAATATGTCCACCCCCTTTTTTCGACACAAGATAAGATCCTATGTATATCTCGTTTAAGCATTACAGTAAAAATTTTACCATAATGAAAGACTTGTCTGTAACAATAACTTTTTTTGTGCAAAATTAAACAATCGACAGTTTACTTTTTTTTAAATAAAGCAGGTAATAAATTTTTAAATCATAAAGAATTTTTAAAATGTCCGGCATATGTCATTTTTCTACTACCATTCGCAAACACATTTTAAGAATCTCTTTCTTTTTACGCATTTGTTTCTATTCGTGGGATATGTTACGGCATTGTTCCCTGTGACGTTCATAACTTATATCATATTCCCGTGGTTCTAAAACTAGGTCACCCTGAGGTACTAAGGAGTTTACCATGGGTGCTGCAGCACTGATCAAAAAAGTCTGTTAAAAATTGTGAAGTTATTAAAGAAATCACGAAGTTACGTTAAAGTTAAAAAATTTTCCCTGGACGTTGTCGAAACATTATAAGAATTGTCTTTATATTTACCTATGTGAGACTATAACAGTGCAGTAGATTTCGTCAGCGTGATGCAAGTCTTGGAAATTCCGCACCTTAAATGGTTTGATTTCGTTGTTTATGACATCCATTAAATATATCGTCTTATGTAGCTGCCTTTTTGTGTCAGAGTGAGCCACGGTCATAGATGCGACCGATTCTCATAAGCAATCCACCAACGAGGTGCCGGGGTGAGATACCACAACCGTGTGCGAAAAAAGTTTGAGAACAGCAGTGATATATTCTACTGACTGGGCTAGTTTTAAAGAGCACTACGGTTAATGTTTTGATATTCTAGTTCTTATTAGACCATGCTTAAAAGATACAAACATATATGACATTAGAAAAAATCATAAATGCCGTTCTCAAAGCAAATGTTCTAGTTAGCTGTTATCATTTGGCTTACAAACTGGAAAAGCATTATCTCACAGTGCAGTATATCTGTATTGAAGTCTAAGACAGTAACATGTCTTCTCATTCCATACTGTGTGAAATAAACTGAAATTCTCAGAGGAAACAACCGGTTACATGTTCTTTTTCAAATTCTGCAATTTTAAAATTAGTAAGAGGTATTAGGTGTTTTAAATAACCCCATTACAGAGTAAATGTGCTTTACTTTCGACTTCTAGTAGCTCAATATATTATTATTAAAATTGGGAAAAAAACTGCAGTTTTATAGAACACAGTCAAAATTGATATTTTCATAATATAAATATTTTTGGTATTTATATTTTATGAAATACATCTTGGGAGAATGACCTGGTAAATAATGATGGGTTCGTACTCTGTAAACTAAACCTATCATTCTTTCCTTGGTTAAGCATTCTGTAGCATCTTCAGATTCTAAATATATTTGGTAAATCACGATTTATTTAACAACAAAAATTTCCCACAATGACTGAGTGCATTTTTTTAGTAAATATTTCATTCACCTTCTTTGGCTTATGGACTAAAAAATCATTCTCTCCAGTAGCGTGCGGTCCATATGTGCAGGGTGTGCACTGCACAACCTGGCAAAATTATGAGGGACAATAATTTTCTTCACCTATGTCTACTTGTCTTTATATGGTATATAATAAATATTATTTATAATATATTCAAATATTATGTTTATTTCCTTGCTTGTATTCCTGTAGTGCGTGCAGTACTAGGTGCTGCACCACGTAGCGCACAAACGAACATAAGAAGTTCTGATGTGTACGCACTGCTCACTAAATTGAAAATCACGCTTTATATGTATGGGCTACTGGAGAAGCACAGCATACTATGGCACTGAGGCACGTGCAGCTATTTTTCCTGCACTTGGCATTCAGAATCATCCGAAGGTAAGGTTTATTAAGCGTTGTATTAGAGCGGGGACTTCCGTGCTGAAGCGATTTTTGTTTTTTAACTGATTATCTGGCCATACGATTTTGCAGACGGTTAATGTTTAAATTTGTATATTGTAAGATTTTGTTTTCATAAAAATATAAAAGAAGTATTTCATCATTATAAAGTGAAATGTTTTAGTGTGGTAAATTAATTTCGGTGATACATTCTATTTATTGAAATAATTGGCTGAAAAGCAATGTTGTTTTGTTTTAAAGAAATGAATTTTAACAGAACAGTCCAAATTTTACCATTCATTCATTGCGTCTTATAGACAGTATATAAGTTAATCTGTAACACCTTATCCCTGGTTTTGTTTATAAAAATTGTCAAGATGTTTTTCGCAGAATATATGATTTCCAAATGTTAAAAACAATTAATAAATATAATTTAATCCATTGACCGAAAAAAAAGTTCGCTCTATTGTGCCAGCGTGCAGTGAAATCCTCTGCACGTGGAATAGACTCTCGGTTTGTCGACACCAATGAACATTCGGATGAGGCTCCGCAGTGGCGGGCGCCATGTGATGCTACGTTTGCTGAACATATAAGTTTTTCGTAGAAGCCCGAAACGTTGCTTTTTCGACGCCGATATGACGCCATTCAACAAAAGACATGATTTTTGCTTCGGTGCTAGTAGAATTCTCATAAGTTTAGCTGTTTTTATGGTTATAAATCGACTACTCGTAAGTAAATATTTTATTTATTGTAATCTTTAAATTTATATTCATAATAAATAACCCGTTTCAGAATGGAGAACTGAGATATCTCAAAAATTAAAGATTTATTGGAAAATCCATGTTCTCTGCACACCCTGAATGAAAACCTACCTCACGCCACTAATTCTCTTGTATAATATATCTATATAAATACCTCTGTCAATAACATGTTTTCCCTCTGCTTAATGTGTGGTATAAGTTTGAAAACTTAGTATTCCTTTAGAATGTAATTATAATATATCTATTTAAATACCTGTATAATATATCTATATAAATACCTCTGTCAATAACATGTTTTCCCTCTGCTTAATGTATGGTATAAGTTTGAAAACTTAGTATTCCTTTAGAATGTAATTATACTATATCTATTTAAATACCTCGGTCATTAACATGTTTTCCCGCTTCTTAGTGATTGGTATAAGTTTAAAAGCTTAGTATTTCTTTAGAGTGTAGTTATATCTATACAAATACCTCGGTCAGTAACATGTTTTCCCGCTGCTTAGAGTACGGTATAAGTTTAAAAGCTTAGTATTTCTTTCGAGTTTAGTTATATCTATAAAATACCTAGGTCAGTAACATGGTTTCCCGCTACTTGGTGTACGGTATATGTTTAAAAGCTTAGTATTTCTTTAGAGTGTTGTTATATCTATATAAATACCTCGGTCAGTAACATGTTTTTCCACTGCTTAGAGTATATGGTATAAGATGGAAAGCTTAGCATTCCTTTTTAGTGAAGGTTTAAGGAATCATTATTATGGAGCAACTTGATGCAAGAATAGGATTACAAAATATATGCTTAATGTAACTGCATTTATGTGACAGGACTTCATTCATCTGTGCTCTACCAAATACCGAAACAATTTCTATTCCTTAGAAATACTCGATGTATTTATTCATTTGACATTAAAACGTTAGAAATGCAGACAAGAAATGAAAATTTCTCGACGCTCTGAGAGTTCCTTCCAAAGACGAAAGATAATTCGTCGAGACGAAATCTATCCCCTGAATTTTTCTCCTGTTCCGGACCTCAAATTTACGAGCTCTCGCAGCCGAAATTGCTCATGAATTGCTCAGTCTGGGAAACGAGTCTTTTCGTATTCTCGCAGGAAATGACTCCTGTCTTTGTTCGGAGAAACTCCGGTAAATATATTTCGAATTCCACAGTTCCGATTGAGCGATAAATTTATGAGATTGATTCGTCTTGAATGATGCTTAGAGAATTGCATATTGTTCTAAAATAACTGCCAGGTGTTATTCATTTCATCTGCATCTTTCTAAAGAAGTGTGTGTGGAGAGGGGGAGGGAAGTGCTGGGAATCTGTGATTGTAGCATATTAACTCTTAATAGAAATCCTGATTCATTGACGTCTTCACCTAGTTTCTTTAATTTTTGTAGCTGTGCATATAAGAATAAATTCTAAATAATTGCGTATTAACATATATAGTGAAAGTATTCTTCGTAATGTTTCAGCAGCTCATAAGCTAGTTCCTTGAAAGCGAAAGTGTTTCTGAAAAGCTTCATATGAAGTACCGTAATCCCGGGAAAATAAGCAGCTGGGAAGTATACATCGCACAAATGAAAATGGACTAAAAAAGTGAAAGCTCATCGGATCATTGACAGGGTTGCTAAAACTATTTATTTATTTATTTTAATCAGAGGATTGTAGCCTTTTTTGGACCAACCCTCTCGTTACGACGAAAAAAGAAAATTCCAATATTCCCTTATCTATAATAGCTAAATGGAGTCGTTTCGATTTGTTTTGATGCTCTAAGGCAGGGGTAGGCAAGGCGGCGCCCGCGGGCGCCATGGCGCCCCCGATCGATTTTTAATGCTCCCTCGCTAGACTAATGTGATAGCCAGAGCGATTTACTTACTCTTGTCAAACGGCGATATACAGCAAGTAGTCAGTTGAGCTTAGGATTGTGCATAGATTAGCAATTTGCTAACCTTGAGTGTATTTAATAACACGCACTTATTTTTTGTAAGTGTGTGATCGTATTTCGAATAGACCACACGTAGACCGTGCATTTAAAACTACCAAGTAATCCGAAATAATTATTTTCTTTCAAAACCCTTCATGGATAAATGTAAAAGAAAAATAACATATTATTTTAACGATGAATGGGAACATCTATATTGTTTCGTTGATTACAAAATGAAGTGTATTTGTTTGTTGTGTAATAATAGTGTTGCGATTCCCAAGAAAAGTAGTATTGAACGACATTTTAAGACCGTTCATACCAATTTTGATAGTGACTATCCAATGAACTCTGAAATTAGAAGAAAAAAAAATTATTTCTTTAAAATGTTCAATAACTAACCAGCAAAGTTTTTTTACTAAACTACTGCAACAACATAAAGCAGCAACGATCGCGTCATATAAAATATCGTATTTGCTAGCTAAGAATAAAAAACCATTTACAGATTGAGAATTAGTAAAATAAACCATGTTAGAAGTTGCTGATACACTTTTTGAAGAATTTAAAAATAAAAAAGAACTAGTTTAAGCTATAAACACGTTGCAAGACAGTCAAGTTTCATTAGGTATCATTAGGTATGACACCAACAAAAAAAAAAGTTATAAAAAATCTGTTTTTTTTAATGCCTATTTATACCTGTTGATTATTTGTAAAATATGCGCCCTCGGTGATTTTCAAATTTTGTATTGCGCCCTTAAGGACAAACAGGTTGCCGACCCCTGCTCTAAGGTCTACTGTTTTGCAAAACGAGAACAAATGAGACCGGTACCTACTACTTAAAGTTGATGCCGTAGAGCTACGAATATACATACCTGCAGTGGGATTCCACTCACGAACTCTGGTACGTACCAGCAGTGCCCTGCTATTAAGGCTAATTACATCAAATATTAAAATATTGCTCCCTATTATCAATAACTATTTTATCTGTACATCGTGTTATGAAAAGATCTTAAAATTGGTTAGTTAAACTGTATTTTTGTACAAGTGACAAGAAAAAAAATCTCCTTAAAATAAACCTTGTACGTTAAATTAAAACTTATAATATAAACCTTTTTACCCAAAAATTACGATAGTAGTGTTTTTTATACCTATTATCCAAAAGAATATTTTAAGGAAACAGTACCTATCGAAACTTAAAACCTTCATTACAACAGCCAATTTTCAATTTATCATAAAATTAGTACAACACATTTTTTTGTTCATTTTAATATAATTAAGGTTACAGAATAAAGTAAAAGATAATTAGTTTAACACTAATTAAGAAGGTCACAAATTAAAAATTTATTAATTATTACTCAATTAACGTTAAGGTCACAGAACAAAAAAAAAAAGATTATTACCTTCTATCTCATTTAAAAAATAGTTTCTAATTTTAAATTTTCAAAGGTTATCGAGCAGGCAAGTGGATTTCTATTTTTTCTCCTTGGTGTTGTATATAAATTTTTTTTTTTAAATATATTGCTTCGTATAATTCAGCTAAACCTTCTAAAGTCACATGCTTATTAATGATCCGTAAAAAAGTTTATTCTAAACAGAACAGAATATTTTATTTTATAATTAATCGAAAATAGGCAATTACAATGAAGATTTTTTTAGTTTTATAGTACCTCATACTCTTAACATATAACACATATAGGAAAAATTGAAAGAGAAATCTATAATTGTAACTTCACTATGAGTGAGATGAATTAGGAAGATTAAAATTCATTAACTACCGAAAAATATTCCATTCATCCCAATATGTAACTAAGTTCTTATTTAGTTTTTCTTTAAACATACTATAACTAGTCATTTATATGTAAAAAATATGATGGGTAATGAACTAAAAATTCTTATTATTTGTGTCTGTAATGCATAGAAATTGACAATATACAATTTTGTTTAGTTACAATAAAGTTTATTTGTTTATTTCCTTCCCAGTATCCATATTTCATATATTCAATCAGGAAACAAACTCTGGTCATTTGACAGGCTATGGTAGAAATAGCTATGTATTAAGTGTTGGTACGTTTAGTGTTAATCTCTAGAATTTAAAATTGGTACTAAACATTTTATTCATTTTTAAATTTACTTCAATTTTATCTAATTGTCTTTTTAATAAGTGTATTTTATGTTAAGTTATACAATTTTTAATATTTTTTCTATTTCTGATATTTTAATTATTTTATTCATTTTAATGTAAATTGCCATTTTTTTTTCTATATTTAAGATGCGCTTTCAGTCTGTTTCCATATAAAAATATTTAATTTTCATATTTTTATTTCGTTATTGTCTGTACTTAATTTTAATTTCTATTATATTATTTCTAATCCTTTTAATAGTTCATTTCGTGCAGTTGAATTTAATTTTAGTTATGAAATCACATAACTAGTATTAAAATCTGTTCACGTTACTTTATGTAAATATTTTTGAAGATTATTCAAAACCTATTTAATTGTGTAGGATTTCGTACCACTTCGCTACGTCAGTAGTACAATCATAGAAGTAATTGACTATCAGTTTTGCCTAACGCCGAATATTTTTTTTGCTACTGATCCATTTACAAGAAAAAAATATTCGAATGACCCTTTTTTCATAGCAGTTAACTATACCATATAATAAAATACTATGACATATCTCCATCTATATTATCTACCTATCTATCTTAAGGTAGAAATGAATTAAAACAGCCATCAAATGTAGGTAAAAATTGTTTACTAAAAACATAAATATAAGCTTAACTTCAATAATAAATAAAGTAAAATTACTGAGATCATTAAGAATCATTATGGATTTTTAACAATTTAATATCGGGCTTCAGTTTCGTTTACATCATTCGTTAATCTCCACATTCAATGATGTTCCTTTCATTGATGATCCATCATCCACATTCATTGATGATAATGATGATTGTTTTTTAGACAGCCAACTATATACTGCACTGAGCACACAATCAGCGAAAAACGAAGAAAATGCAGATAAATTTTCGGATCTCTAGCCTAAGGGTGGCCAAACGGCGACCCGTGGTGGAATTCACAAAATTTATATAATTGAAAAAAAATATATCGCATTTATTATGGTAAATACAATAATATTCGATTGATTCATACAGTAAATATAGGTATCATGTATATTTTTATGGATATTATGTTTACTGGAGCACCCCCTAGATTTTCTTAATGCCGTTGCATTTGCCTCTTAATATGTACTGCCCTCCCCCCCGGATGGCTTCAGCACCTATTAGGAGTTTGTACCCCTATTAGGAGTTTGGGCCCCTATTTTTTAGAGCTTAAAAATGGGCATTATAAAATATCCTTTTATTTAATTCTTTCCATTTATTTTTTTTTCGTGTTAAGTTTGTTTCAAATTTATTTAATTTATAATAATGTTTCACCATGTATCCTTTATGGAAAAATCTAGGTGTCAAATATTCGATTTTCTTTGATTTATACCTTACATTTTATTTTAATTTTTTACTGGAATAGACCAAATACACCCCATAACAATGTTTCAAATATGGACATAGAGTAATGTAATATATTTGATCTCGTGTGTGAGACAAACACATTTGCTGGTGCTTTCAGAAGCGCAGTTTCATAAATTATGTATATACTTTAATGGAGTTTTCCTGCTTGTGTACTTCAGATGAAAATTTTCCATTTAAAATTTCAAACTCTGAAATGCTTCTTCGAAATATGGCTTCTGAATTAAGCCATCCATGTTACTCAGATGTCTTTCGCGTTTAACAATTTTTTATGTACTTTTTTACTCATTTGAACCTCACATGAAGCTACCAATTTTAATAATAAAAAGAGTTTGTGTAAATTTTCAGCAAACTTTTTATCTTCCGTGACCTTTTTTATAGATCTAGACCTACATCTCATTATATTTAATACAATTTTCCATAGCAGAAGATTAAAACGTAGATTCTTAGATATATTGAAGAAGTTACGTTACGTTATGCTATTTATCCCCGTGGTGTAAGAAACCCACACCAGATGCAATAGACCAATGGTGCGCAAACTAGGGGTCGCGACTCCTGTGGGGTTCATCAGAAGTTTTTTTGGGGGGTCGCCATATTTTTATGAAATGCATTATCCCTGCATGCTGCGATGGATATTTGATTTGAGAAATGAAGTGTACATGTTTTTAATCGAAAAGAAACATAGATTGGCAAGTTATTATATCAATGAAGTTTGGCTAGGGAAGCTGAGCTATTTAGTTGATATTTTCGAAAAACTTAACGACTTAAATTTGAGCTTGCAGGGTGAGAATTCAACTATCATAACTGCAGCCAGTAAAATTCAAGCTTTTAAGAATAAGCTTAGTCTCTGGCAAACTGAACTGAATAAAAACAACACCGACATGTTCCCTTGCTTTAACGATTTTATCAAGGAAAATAATATAGATATATTTACATTTAAAAACTTCATTTCCAATCACATTGAAAAGTTAAAGAAAATTTTTCGAGAAGATTCGAGGATTTTCCCGAAAAGGATCTTGGTTGGATTCGTGATCCATTTTCCTTTGACATATGCAGTTCAACTCTTCAAATTATTGAGAAAAAGCAATTGATAGATCTAATTAGTGATTGTACTCTTCGAAATCAATTTAAGACTCATCCTTGCAAAAAGTTTTGGCTGACTCTTGAAATATGACCAAACTAACATTCACCCAATTACAGTAGTTTCTCTTAACAAACCTATATGTGGAGTGAATAAATTTGGAAACTATTTTCTGTTTTCTAAACAAATTCCTCTGTATAAATTGAAAGCAAATATATAAAGGAAGCAATTAACTTCATAAAATAAAGCACTAAATATTGATTTAATAATTAATTTCAGAAATAATTTTTTTAGAAAATAATAAATTCATTAAAAAATTGGAAAAAGGAAGAGAGTGATAATTTTTACGTTACCTGAATTAGCATTTTTTTGTCATCAAATTACAATAATTAAAGCTGATTTTTAAATAAGGTATTTTTTTATTTGTAATATGTATAATTAGAATATATATTATATATGTAAATATAAGTCTTTTTATTGTGGATAAAATTATAAAAATAATCCCATGTGTCAATCTATGTATTTGACATAAAAAGTAACTGGTTAATTGTTAGTAATATTCACAGATTTATTTTATAAACAATATAAAAACCCTGTATTTAAATTTAATACTTAAACGTTAGATACAAATATATATGACGTAAGTGTACAAAGGAGGGGGTGTAGCCTTCACGGCCACCTAGTATGATAAGGCAACAGGAGGTTCTTTCATTGATGAATATGTTTATTTTCTTAATATCAGCTGGATGGGTTACTACTTCATTTCGAGAAAGGGGACGAACTGCTAGTTCTTGACAGTTTAGAAATTTGTGTGCGTCCCCTGTTTTCGGAATTTTCCAAACTGGGCGCTAGGGATCTATAAGTTTTAATTGGCTAGACTTCTTGTTAGATGGTGTGGTCAGTTTAGAGCAGGAGTTGAGAGGAGAGAAAAAGGCAGGAACACATAGAGTTTTCCACCCTTGATCTAGATGTGACAACAACTGAAAATTTTCCGGAAACATAATGAGGGCTATTGGCTATAAATTTACTTCAGTAACTTTTATACATCGAACTACCTGACGGGCTTTTGCAATGCATTTCTTAAAGGAGCGTCTTCAGGATTTTATACAAAATATTTCCAGATTTAGTTTACTTTTTCGACATGCCTTCATTGTATATCTTTAAAATTATGCATATTTTTTTATTTGGATTGTAAGACACATCAAGATTATTATTTGCATATTCACTTCAAGGTACAAAATTAGTCTCGTTTCTCAAAATTACGATTTATGTTTGTAAGCCTTTAGTAAAGCAAGCTGGAGGCGACTTGCAACGTTAATACACAATGCATTGTAATTTGTTGGAGATATATGAGTTTGAAGGCCGAGTCTGCCAAAGATCCATCGAGTTTACTAATGACGTCTTGGCCACGTAAAATAGGTTCATGATCTCAATATCGTCCAAGTTCTAAAACGATACTTCTGGAGGTGGTAGGTCAAGTCTGGGGGCCTTCTTGATCCCTGAATCTAAACTACGATGACCCGGGGGGCAATGTACTCCCGTTTGAAGCATTCCTGTAGATATATTTGCTTTTTGGGTGGTGCAAAATGAGCAACAATTTCGTTTGGCCTAAATGTCTTTATTGCCAAATACATTGGAAAAAATTATCATTAAACTACTTAGCTGCTCTCCTCGTATTTTGAGTCTAGTTTCTGTACAATGTTCCAGATGCCACCAGTACCAATAACAATTTTACATCCACAAATGAATAAATCAAAAAGAACATTGACAGTAATATTCAGCTTAGGAGTGATCTCGCACAATGAATTTCATACTAGGCAATATTTGAGATTGATAGACTGAATTATTATGACATATAACAGAAATCACAATTTTTGAGCCAATATGTTTTATGTCAATCCAAATATCAAAATGAAACGTACTCTTCCTTAGTGCACAAATCTCGTTAGTTGTTCTAGGCGAAATAGTGTTTTTCGGAAGAACAAATTCCGTTTTATTTGTATATCAAGAGGTTAGCCTAGTAAAATGACAAATACTTAAATACATAACAAAGAATATTTATACCATTAGAAATCATTGCATTATATCAGATAGAAATTTAAATGTTGTGTAAGAACACCTCAGAAATTTAATTTTTTTTTAAATTTCTTGATCCAATGTTTTTTTTTTTTATTAATATTAACTGAAATATCAGTTCCGTAATAATGAATTATTTTTCCAAAGAATGTCGCGAACCTTACTGAGTCTTTTGGGAAAATATTCTTTATGAGTTATTAAAACACGAATTACTGTACAGTGAAATCCCTCTGCTATGTCTTTCAAACATAGGAAACTTTCTATTCTTTTAATCTCTTTAAACATAAACCCCGTGGGTACACACTGACTCATTAGGATCTTTAATTTTTTTTTTCAGTTACGCCAAAAATCGTTCCACCCAGTGGCTTCTTTCCACGTTTATTCCCTCATGGAAAACACGCCTCACGTCAGCCATTCGTTTAGTTTCTGTCTTAACAATCTTAAGATAATCGCAGGCATTTAAATTTTTAAAGCAGCTTTCCACAACACAAGATGAGAATTTTGATTAAAATTCGCGTGGAGTAGAGAGGAGTATTTAGTTTTAAAACCCAGAACAATTAGGATGTTACACTATTGATTTAAAAGGATCAAAGTCAGATTTAACAACTGTAACTTGTTTTAAATAATATAATGAAAATATTTTTGAATAAACAATCGCTTTTGACAGATGCACAGCTCAAAAATGGTGTCATACATCTTTATTTTCAAACATAATTCTTTTTTCTTGAATATCGTTGGGTTGGGATGATACGACTGTATGATACATGACTTTAAAACAGAAATAATTATTTCTTTACTTATTTATAAACAAATAAATGTATTCCTAGTTATGCAAATATGAAGGCTGAATCATTTTGTTTCTGGACAATCTAAAAATTGGGGTAGAGGTTGTTTAGCCCTCAGGTGGTCTGTAGAAGAGAGAATGTTATTCCTGCAATCTACTTAGTTATGTCATACTAAAAGGTGTAATTATTCAATATCAGACGTATAATGGACTAGACTATTCCGCAAATTAAAAAGTTCCGTTGTTCTGAGCAAAATTGAAAACTAAAAGATTTTTATTCTTTCGTTAAAACTGGCTCATTTCCGCACTAAAAGACCACTCATCCGGTCCTTAACTACCCGCTCTAACCATAAAACTCTCTCTCAAACACACGCATATATGGGATGCATAAAATCCTCAGTATGGATATATGTAAACACAGTTGTACGAGGTCGCAAAGGACTCAACCAATCAGTGTTAACAACATTTACATGGGGATGCTTAGAAATGAAACTAAGTTATGTAAATATAACTTTAGTTGAGATAAGCAAATATTTATTTGGTAATCTCGAAGTCGCCAAAAGTTACCACATTTAAATGAAAACAAAGGCATATCGCCAAACGTTGTAATTTTAGGGATAGAATAATTAGAATTTTAATTTAAAATGTAGTTATGATCAAGGTGGCTAGTTAGGTTAAAATATCATTATAAAGTTATATGTACACACACACACACACACACACACACACATATATATATATATATATATATATATATATATATATATATATATATATATATATATATATATCGATAGCAGACCCGTTGATTCATTTTTCCCGTGCATTGTAGAGGTACTATACATTCTAGAGATACTTTCGGAATGATATCATTCCTGGAGCCACATCCCCTCCAGTAGTTAAGAAAGGGCTGGTACACATATTTCGTGGCATTTTTCCTTTAAGATCGCGATGTAAACAATATCATCAAAATATTTCTGTGTTTTGTGTTCTTTTTTTAAGAGGGGATTTAAGAACATAAGATAGTGTCATCTTATGTTCTATATAAAAGATGTTTTTGTAAGTGAACGTATGCATTAATCTACTCGGCTACTACATTTAATAATTGCTTTACAGTGATGACTACAGTATTTTAAAATTATGTGGACATTTTACATATATGTAATATTAAAATCCCTTATTACATATTTTAATATTAATTTAATAACTGCTGTTCCTAAATTACGTTGGGGTTTGCCCGGTAATTCTGATTTTTCCCTCCAGACACGCGATAGACTGAATTCAGCCTCTGTTTGTACTTCTTTAGCCAATAGTAAACGCGCTCTCTTTAAACATTTTTTATCACGTGATCAAATGTGCTTAAGGATTATTCGTATTCTTTTTCCCTGAGAAATCCCTACTTAAAACGGTGTGTGAACACGATGTACAAAAAGATCTGGGCTGTTGTATGGATTTGATGTATAGCCACCAGTAATAAAATGTGTTGAGATTTTGAATGAATCTCGCCCATATTTCATATATATTAGTGTGAAGGTATATACATAACAGTGTATATGTAGTGCATTGTATGATTTATGTTAAGGCTTTTCCCACTGAAATATAATTTTTGGCGATAGGACTAATTTAGTCAACTGATTTTATGATCATTACAAAAATGATTATTCTAACTATAGAAATAACTGTATATATCTATTAAATTTCATTTGGCTTTCAGACACTTGGTGGCGGAAGGAATAGAAGGGCTTCCAGTGGGAAACGGAAACAAGAGGAAGACTTACGCAAAAGAGGATGGGGGGGGGGTTGTGTGTAATGCCAGCTGTAGTGTTCACATTAATGTAAATACTATTTTATTTTGAGTGATGCAACCTTTACTCTTTCTTAAAGCACAATTATTCTACATTTCTAAATGACTCGGATTAAACTTACATAAATGCGAGACTAGAACAAAATGCCCACTCATTTACACCTTCCGTTTCAACGATTCATCCCGCGGAAAATAATATCACGGCAATAAATTCCCTTGTCTTTAAAATATTAAATTAGTTCGAATCGAACCGAGTGCGGAAACAATTGGGAGAGAGTGAACACCCGTCCCAGTTCCTGGATCCATTAGCCTCCCGTTTGATATAGACCTTCGGCAGCTCAATTCTATTTATATCTCCCTCGGGCATGCCCTCTGCCGATCTAATGATGCTTTTCGGATCGCCGATGCTGGCTGTCGACGGGGTTATCCAGGCAGTCGATTTTTCGTCGCGTGCGGCCTTCGCTGATAAATGATGCGGTCAATCATCTCTCTGATTGTTCCCTCCCCCGACCCCGACACACAGAAAACGGTACTAAACATCCGCCAATGACTCACCTTGCAACATTATCATCTCGATGCCTGTTTTCCGTTCGTTTACCTTATTGCCAATTTTATCGGGGGGGAGTTCTCGATAGCGGCAGTTTATTGCGGCTTCATTAATGGCCTAGCGCAATCACCCCTGTTAGACGTAGATAGGCTTAAATTTCTTAAATGACGGCAGGGGAAAGTGAAGAAGAAAATAGGAGGATAAGGAAAGGACAAGTATGCGTTAATTATTGAAAAATTCACTTCATCTACGACAGTGTTGACAATTGTATACAACCAGCAGATGGCGCTTGGTTCCCCATCCTCTATGTTAATGAATATTTCCTCCTTTAGTGGGGGAGTAGTTGTTTACGTTATGTAAAGGAAGCACGCGTAGTAAATGTGCGTTATTAATAAAGGATGTTTGTGACCTAATAATAATTAGTGAACAAACCATTTACTGAACCACCAATGTTTGCAATTACAATATTGCAAACATTCGTAGTTTTGATAAGTTCGACCAATTTTTTTTTTCATTTTTTTAAACAGCTTAATTTGAATTCATGGGCTCTCTCGCCCATTTGCTACATAAAAATCAAAGAAAAATAGTTTGAGGAATTGTCATACTTAAAATGTTATTTTAAAGTGTGTAAAAAAAATTAATTCATTCAGCTTGATCTTGTTGGGTAAAATTTCAGAGTCAAATGATAATCAAACACAAATAAAATATTTGGTTTCTGCATTTCATTCCTTCAAAACATCTGAGACATAGAACTTTCAATCTGGTGTATAAGAATTGCTATCGAAAATTCAATCAAATTTGAAGCCCATATGTACAAAAGATCTCCCGAAAGATAAGTTTGATGAAAAGTTATTTAAAACTATTTTTATTACTTAATTAGAAGCCTTACATAAGATTGTAGCCACTGGGAGCGTTAATACCTTTCGAAAATTCATTTCTGTTAGAACTAGAAAGCATTTAACTTCTTAATAGACGAAAGCTCAAAAATGAAGAAGGGAAATATCAGGTTCATGGCGGGATAGGTGAGCATTTATTATTCAAGAAGTTTCCCGAAAGTACAGCTGAACTTGTAGGGTGTTGTTCTTTGGTAGCGGAGTGCTTGGGTGCGAATCCCACTGTTGGCAGGAAGGTTCTTAGCCGTTCGAAATCGGCTTTAAGATTTGGTTTGGCTTGGAGTGCTACGGTCTACTTTTTGCAACATGAGGGCTAATGAGACCGGGACCTACAGCTTAAAGCCGATTCCGAACTGCTATGAACATCCATGCCACAGTGGGATTCGAACCCACGTACTCCAGTACTGAAGGCCAGCACTCTAACCAATGGGCCATCGTTCGGCGAAATCGGTTTTAAGAGTAAGTCCTAGGCTCATTAGCCCTTGTATTGTAAAAAGTTGACTGCAGTGCTCTAAACTAAACCAAATTCCGAAAGTTTTATACCTTTATGAAGTTCTATTACTGTTACAGTTGTATGTCCTATTAAGTAACGGATACGCTTTTTTTCAACAACAATATTACATTCCTCTGATTTCAAATCTAAAATCGCTCTTATATATCTTTTTTAATATTGAATTAAACCCTTTATTTTGTGTGCTATTAATTGTTGACGTTATCCCAGAACGTGCAAGATTGTATATAAGCCCTAAGGTGCGTCACGGAGTCGTAAAAGGTCTTTATACTGCTCAGCTCTGCGTTACACGTTTCATTGCCCATTCTCACAAGATGTTGGAAGAACGATTAGACCGTAACTATGTTGAGTTGAGGGAATCGATGAGGAATATCAGAAAGAATCTGTCCGGAGAGGGAGAAAGAGTTCGTCTATTTCAGTGAAACTGCTGAGTAGTTAGTGACGATGAGTCGCTCCACAGAATGGTTAGAAATCTCCTGGGATACATTACCTGTAAATGGCAACATGGATTATATGAGGTAACACTTTTTATCACCTACTTCCTACAATAATTTATACTCATCCTGCAGGCGTGGTCAAAGAGTTATTAGTGACTTTAAAAATCCATTTAATGTATGTTTATCCTTTTATAGAAATGAAAAATATAGCTGTCATATTTCTGTATAAATGTCGTTGCAAATTGCCTTTAAAGGGTTTCATACTCTCCAAAACAAATCGGTGCATGTTAAAATTGTGTCTGAGTTGACCTATCCTAAAAATCTAAATACTAAATAAAGTTATAGAAATAACAACTTAATAAAACAATATAACTTAAGTTAAATATCTTAGTAACTTAATAAAGTTATAAGAAAAATTGAGACATATTCAAGATTTATTTTATTTATTATAACATTATAAAATCGATTACAGTAAAAAGTATAGAGCAACTAATACAGAAAAATTAAAACTATACTATATCACTAAACATAAGATTTAATAAAATTCTACTAAATAGATAAGCCTAAATTTTTTACTGGGTGTATATATTTGTATTATCCATAAAAAGAATATATATCATTCGGAAAATTAAACAGTAGATGTTTTTAATAACTAATTAATTAAAATATTTTATTCTATGTATACCTTTTTGTAATATTTTTTGAGCTGATATTAAAAGATATTAGATTTATTATATTCTATAGGATGCAGTTATCAGATCGCTGTAATTTAAAATGTAGTTTTGTATCTATATTCTAAATTAAGTTGTTGTGTGGACCGTAATATAGTATTAACTTTTCTTCCAAAGTTCTAATGTATTAATTGTTCTACATATTTCACTGTATTAAATAAAAACAGAATTATTGCTTAATTTTATATGAGTTCAAACAAGTCTAAAATGTTTCTCAAATTTCTGTAGTCTTATTAAGTATTTAAAGATTTAGGATTATCAAATTACACATTTAAAAGTTACGCTTTAAGAAAATATCAAAATATTTTTTAAAAATGTATGAAACTACTTAATATATAAACTAAAAAGTTCTGCATGTTTTGATTTTTTTTTTTAAATTTAATTTAGCAATGTCAACTATTTTTTAAAATTGTTATTTAGTAAATGTTAAATTGAATTCATTGCGTATTACAAATTGTTTTCCTTTCAAAACAGTTTTATAGGGGAACGCTTACAAATGAATAAATAAGTCAAATCTTTCCAGGAAAAAGAGAAAAATTACTAATGTTTGTTTATACTCTTTTATATAATTTAGTACTTACATAAAATAAAATACTTTATCCGTTAAACTAATGCTGCTTTCTGTCTTCATTTACAAAACTTAATATATACTACCCATTTTATGAGTTAATAATATTTTATGTCTCTGTAACTTTTGTCTTTCCCTCGCTTTTACGTCGAGCTGTCCAGTTTTTCACTTATCCTATGCGATTGATTTATTTTTGTCTGTAGTGGTTCTTTGTTGTTAGTCTGTTGCTTTTGTTGCTTATTTTCGTTCTCTTAAGCCGTTAACTAGGAAGAAGTTGTTGATATTTTATTTAATAAAAAGTTTTTGTATCATATTTTAGTTTTACATTTCTCTAAATCATTATTTGTTAAATCATGCCAAAAAAGCATCAAAATCTGTTGCTATATTTATTATACAGGGTTAGCAAGAAATTAATTATCCACTTCTGAGGATTCTAGACTACGTTCTATTGGTCCAAATGAGATACAATTGGATGTACAGATAATTCAAATGATGCTCTAGACATTTATTACATAAAAGTTTTTAGTACAAAAATCTGTCTATAGATGGCACTGTCCCACATGTGGTATTTAATTAGTTTCATTAAGTTTGGTCGAGCATTAGTTTCCTGTCTGCACATCATACCGGCGGTACAAGAAAGAGAACTAGTAAAACTGTTTTACCGGTACCAGCAGAACTTCGTTGCAGCTCTTACAGAATTCTGTCGTATGAAGCGGGTATGAAGAGGTTCAATGCCTGCACGTGCTTTACACAAGATGATCGTTTGCCAGACATTACCCCTTGCGATTTTTTGTTGTGGGGTTTCCTGAAGGGCAAGATCTATAGTCCAATGCCATCATCTGTGCCAGATCTGGAGGACAGCATTCGACTCTATGTTCTTGATATTCCAGCACACTCATTCCGGTCAGCTGTGAAAAATATGGTTCTGCGATTGCAGCATATTGTTGAGTATGACGGAAGACATATTTAGCAATTTTAATGCTATTTTTTAATATCATTTGCATTTATAAAGCATATTAAATATGTTTATATGTATCACAATGCCATCTATAGGCGGATTTTTGTATCGAAAGTTTTTATGTAATAAATATCAAGCGCATCATTTGAATTAACTGTAGATCTAATTGTATCTCATTTGTACCAATAGAACGTACTCTAAAGTGGGGAGCTTATTTCTAGCTAACTCTGTATTACTAAAAATATATTTAAAATGATAAGAAGTGCTATGTAACAAATTAATAGCTTGATTTGTTTGGTTTATTTAATTTTTTTAGGTATGCACTGATTTAAAAGCATATTATCCTTTAAAATCTATCCTATCCTTGTTTTAAGATTTATAAAGCGTCAGATTTAAAGAATTTCACAGGTTAATTTCGTTACGAATCTAAAAATTCTTCCAGTATTTACGACTGCATTGGGATTCAAATGTATAAACTCCCAGAAAATAACAAGTTTTATGACTAGTAAGTCAAACGAGATTTTTTTTTTACTTTTAATAATATTCAAATATACATCAATGGTTATGCTTTGGTATTGCAATAGACACTATGGGTGTTACCATATTGCAGTCAAGATATTTAACAAGTGACATACGCGTCATAATGATGTCAAAAGTCGTCATTATTACACGTCAGAAAGGGAAATTAATGGTACCACATTCTATCTCTGGCGACTTTTGACGTCGTTATGACGGAAAAGACGCCTGTCACATAAATCGGCAGCAATATGGTAGCACTCTATATCGTCAAACATGACCGGACATATTTGATTTTAGACGAGACGTTTTGTTTAACATCTAGAAAAGACACCTTAAGGAATTGTCCAACAATGGAAAAGTCTGGAATTTATGTAATTTCTGGTGTCAAGAAAATCTGAGACTTCATGTATATTAATAAAAAGTTTGTACCGAAGGTAAATAAGGAATTAGAAACAAATCTTAAAGACAAAGATGTTTATTACCCCCACCCCTTTTAAAAATTAACGTTTCAAATACCTGTAGCTTTAGGATATGCTTGTAAATCTGCTTTTACTTTCTGCATTAATTTCTATGAGAATTGCACATATCTTCATATAAGTTTAAAGGTGTTTTTAAAAAAATTGAAATTTTATTTCGCATTTTTTTTTGTTTGTTTATAATAAACAGAGTTTTCAACTCAATACAATGTCGTTTTCAGAAAATGTGAAAAGCTATAGTACGATGTAATACAGTAGTATAATATAGTACAATATAGTACAACACCCTGCAATGCAATTAAATGATTAAAAGATTGAATATAAGATGCAATATGAATATTTTCAATAAATTTTAACTAGGCATGCGCAAATGATATAATTTTTATATTATTTAATAGCTTAATAAGTAGGGCAAATTATATAAAAACTTCAGTTGAATATTTTTAAAGATATCAGCACTTGATTTTTGCAGTAAGATTTGCTTTTGTTTTCTTATTTGCCTTTGGTACTTAACTTTTGCTAAAATCTATGATTTATAAAGTGTGTTCCAAAGTTTCGGGCTAATTCGTTAAATTTTTTATAGAGATTTTCCAAGACGTTTAATATCGAATTTGTCCGGTTGGCAATATAATGTAAATTTATGTTCATGACCAGACGAATTCCGGATGGTATTTGGCGCCGGAGTCTGTGGGTTTGAATTTTGATCTTTACACAGATGTTCATAGGTGTTAAAAATCAGCTTTAAACAGTAGGTCCCGGCCTCATTAGTCATTGTGTAGCAAAATAGTAGATTGCGTCGTTCCAAACTAAACCATTATGGTCATGAGCTGTCTTTCGGTCCTGGATTCTGTGTGCTGGTATGAATTCTAACTATTTTGAATTACATTTAAACAATCAATTTTAGTCAAATTAACCCTCGCAAAAAAAAAAAAAAAAAAAAAATCATTTTATCAAAAATTTGTTTATAAACTGTTTATTCTCTGTCCATGAGAGGATATAATTTGTATAATTCTTAATTTCATCAAGCAATTATTAATCTATGCCTGATCGAATAGCAAAAAATAAATAATAATATACTTCTCAGTCATTAAGCTTCTAAAATTTTTTTAAATTACTTGACATCTACATAAGGTTTATCTACATAATATCTACTTATCTACATAAGGTTTTTATAGTCCATTTGAATCAGTATTTTCTGAGTAATTCAATCGGACTTACTGTACGGAAATCTTTGAACGAAATTGTTTTAAAATTAATACTAATAATTTCACATTTACTGTTACATAGTATATTGGCAATGAAAATTTCAGAAAAAATATATTAGTAAACTAATATCCTTTATAAATAAAACCAATATCCGTCGGTCTACAATAAAATTGACTGAAATAATAATTAGGACATTGTAAGGTTTTGTGTCTGAAATGTATGATGTATAAAAAAAAATCTAGAACCCCGAAATAACGCACTTCTAGTGTTTATGTCTTCATCCCGAGCTTCCTTGACCGGCAAGGTTGTTTCTTTGTTCAAACACTTCTCTCACGGGAAAACAAACTTGCGCATTTTAGTAGCCACCATGGTAAGGTTGTAAATTAAACTTGAATTGTTTCTGAAATTTAGCGCAATTTTTTTTCTGTATTAGATTTAGTTTTTCACTGCTGCCTTCTGAAACCCCGGAGGGAATTATGAATAGCCTTGTTGATAAATTTAAAACCACATTTAATAACATTTAGAAAAATACTAATGTATATATCCTTTAAAATCTACTTTCTAGGAGGTTTAAGGAATTTTATTGGCGAATATTTCAAATTTCAAATAATTCCATTATATTTATTTATATGTTTTATAATGTGAAAGTTTATTTAATTTTCCCATCAGAGTATGCATATGAAATTAAGATTACTGAATTAAGAATTTTGATTACTTTCCAAATAAGACTCTCTATATATTCCTTATAAAGTTATTACTAATAATGAATTGAAATTAATAGATGTTCTTTATTTTGTAACTTTTAAATAGAACAGTTTCTTAGAAGTTATTTTCAAAACATAAAAGGATTCACAGTAAAATAGAAAAAGAAATAATATGTAGTAAAAATATTTATAAGCAATTTACCTCATTTTTAAAAGAGTGCGTATTTTTCGTTTTGAAATCTTCTTTTTTCTTATATTTTTGTTTGTTTGCTGTTGTTGTATCAAGTTGAATTTCTTCCAAAAGTCAGTTTAAGTATCGAAAAAGTTTTAAGTCTCTTAACTTGTTTAGTTGGTTTTATCCGCAAAAATATTTGTAGAGGTAAAAGGTCTGACATGTGGCAATGTCATATTTTGGTGTACTTTTAATATTGATAGGCTTAATTTTCCCTCGGGGCTGTTTTAATATCTGAATTACGTTTTCATCGTTAAATAAAATGTTCTAAGAATTTTTTCTGAACCCAAAAAATAACTGAATTTAGTTAGCAACAGAAAAACTCTATCAGTACGGAACTTGCTGGGAATGTAAATGTATTGAATTTTCTTTTTAATAAATGCTGGAAGGTGCAAGCCCCACTCGTAAAGAGTTGATTAACTGAAATTCGTTTTCATTTTTTAAATTGTGAAAAAATAGTAATTAACTCATAAGATGAAGTATCTAACTAAACATTGTCTGCTTATCTTATCTGAATTATTGCTCAACACAATGGTGTGTAGAAAGTATAAAATGCCCTCGCTCAAATGAACTTCATATGAGGTTCTTAAGTAATGAAAAAAAAACTTTTAACTTTAGGGATACTTCTTTTACATCTAAGCATCATATATACGACTTCAAATTCTCAGTAACAATTAGTAGCACAAGAATGAAGGGGTGTCTGGCATTTGTTTAAAATGTGAATGCAGAAACAAAACATTGTATTTGATTTTTGTACCTTTACTAATAATAAATTTTAAAAATATGAGTTACAATAATGTAAAATTTAAATATAAGTATAAAATTTATCATCCAAAAGCCCTATCTATTTTATTTTATTTCATTGATAACCCTTCATCCTAATCCATCATGTCCTTGCCGAACGATGGCCGAATGGTAGAGTGCTGCTCTTCGGAACCGGAGTTCGTGGGTTCGAATCCCGCTGCTGGCATGGATGTTTGTAGCCGTTCGGAATCGGCTTTAAACTGTAGGTCCCGGTCTCATTAGCCCTTATGTGCAAAACAGTAGACCGTGGCGCTCTAAACCAACCAACCATCATGTCCTTTATGAGTTTCCATTAATATTACTTTATAGAATGAAATTATTGTATGAAATTACTTTTTACTTATAATCTGAATATATAATCATCAATACCATATTGAGTAAAACAATTCTAATATTTGTTTTTGATTTTCATATAACAAATGAGTGAAATGTTTAAGGTATAAGTATTATTCGTGCGAGGGAATCAGTTTAAAAAGTGAATATTGTTTAAAGGTCATCTTAGATATCATGTTACTATTGATAATATACGTCCTAGTATAAAATAAATATTGGTCAGTTAATGGTCCATATTGTTTAATTAATACTTCTCGTCTGGATTCCAATTCTTATTGAAAAGGAGAAGTAAAAAACCAGATAACTTTATGGTAATTATTTTATATACATTTATCGTATTAAAAGATGAATTTTTTTAAAAAAGATACAGCTTAGAATTATCTTTCATTGAGCTTATTAAAAAATAGTTAATGATCTGTAGAGAAATAATTTGAAGCAAAATGAAACATTTCGAACTTTCAAATGAAACTTTTGGTTTAACCTGTAAAATTAAAGTAAAATCGGGAGCCAATTTAAAAAAACCATTTTGGCAATTTTTCAGAATGTTAATTCTCTTTGTCTGTAAATGCATGAAAACCAAACAGATATTTGTAAAATATTATTTACCTTTAGTGCTGTTGTGTGAAATAGTTGATTATTTTGAACGAAATATAAATTTTATCATAATATTTTTATCATTCATATTTTTATTTTTAAACTAAGCTACAATCTCTGTTGAAGTATTTTTAAATGGAAGGAACAGTTAACAAACACAGTAGTAATGTCTTTTACAATGGTAAAGGTCTGGGATAAGATTTCAGAAGTAGCCAATTGTGTTTAATCCAAAGAAATAATAAAAGCTTTAGCCAGTTGCAAAGTACGTATTCTCCAAAGCATAAAAATAAACTTACTAGAGCTCCCTAATCCCTTTTCTGATCTTTTCTAGTATTTCTGAAGAATTATGCAGCTGCCCTCGAGTATTTTCCTCACGGGAAAAGAGGAATAAGCTTGTCTTACGATAATTCTTAACGATAAAATATGCAGCAATAAATTAACCTGGAGAAAATTAAAACGAGAAATTTTTGGCAAAAAGTTTTGTACTTCATCGTATTTGAGTTTTTAGTGTAGTGATCTGCCAAAAAGTTTCATGAGTTTATACTGATTTATTGTTTAAATAAATATTTGGTTTAATAGTAATTTTGATAGGGAATTATAAAGCAAAAGGCAAATTTAGTCCATCCAAAACACAGATCGCACAAGCGTTGATAGTGAGCTACTAATTGTTCGTGGGGGAAATTTTCATTCAATCGAAATGCCATGTTCAAGTTGGCTAACTTTAAGGGATGATATATCTTAAAAATCACTTTAAAATGATTTATCTTTAAAAAAGTTTCCTTCAAGTTCTGAATATATTTGGTCTCATGATTCTGTTTCTACAGAACTTACTCAGTTTGAATTCAGATTAGATTAAAATTATAACCAGTTTCCAGTTCTACATATCTGTGTGAGCTTTCTTTTTCCAGAGCGAAATTTATACAAAAGCAAGTTCAGAAACAGATGATGAATATTTCGGCATTTGTATCCCAATGGCAGCCATTACCTAATGTCCTAACAAAGAGCCGTAGTAGCTCAGTCAACAAAGGAGTACAACTCATAACCAGAGGGATGTTGGTTCTAGGCTTAAGCCAGACAAAGATAGGTCGTGTTCATTAATATACACTTCGGTACGTAAAGAAAGTTCATGGAGGCAATGTCCTTCAAGTTCAAACGATACTACTGCAGGTGGCAGGCCAAGCCATGGGGTCTTTTGCTTCGTTACTGCATCTAAATTACGAGCACCACTTTAAGTAAACGGTCGTTCTTTTACATAGGAGGTGCTCTTCAAATGTAAAGAACACCCCTTCTCTTTAATTCGTGTAGCGTCTGGCTAACCTGCTTGGCATTTCCAAGTGGAATTAGAAACAACAACAAAAACTAAGAAAAAAAACATTTTATGACCAAAATTTCTGACACCCTTCTCATTAAAATTAATATGTCTGACAAAAAGGATCTATTCTTATATACATTCTTAATATATTATAAATGGGCACTTCAATTTTTTATCTATAATTCAGTTTTACTTTGTTTTTCTTATATACGTTTTTCTTAAGATTTATTTCATATTCACTAAAAATGCATGTTTATAAACAATTAGATTTGAAAAATAATCTTTATTTCTGTTCTAGCTTATAGTAGGATTTAAAAACTGTGCAGTCTCTCTGAAGCTTCATAAGTTTGGCTACCACTGATCTCAGCTACGTTGGTGTTATTGGAACTATCCTTAAAATAGGTTGCCCGACGAAATGAATGATTTTCGAAATCATTTTTCACCATCGCGGGTTCTTCCACTGATAAGATGCCTTTGAAAAGATCTGCAGATTTAATATCCTACTTTCCATTTACTACGTAGGAATTCCCCATCAAAATGAAACATATTGATACTTCCTTCATTTTGGATCAAAATCGCTGTAATAAAGACGTGGCCACGCCGAGAAAATGAAAAGAATTTTAATATAACGATTATTACTCACTGGAAGCTATTAAATCTTCAGTGCTAGGATTTCAAAATACGTAGAAATAATTAATTATTTAGTCTGTTGGTGACTAAACTCCGTAGAAAAGTAATTATTTTGTTCAGATATGCAAATCGGGAATGAGAAAAATGTAAATGAGGGGAGGACTGATGACTTGAACACTCTTTCTTTAAAATAACCCCTCTTTTTACAGAAAGAAATAAAAAGCGTACTGCAACAATAAAACCTCTCAGTCTCTCTCTATAGCCTAATATTCTATAAATATTCATTAAAATGCGACAAAAAATATGAACCGTGCTCTTGGCATTTTCTTTTTTAATTTCTTCGAAAAAGGAAATGTCTTTCTCATTGCGGGAAATAGAGTTCAGTTTTTTTTTTCTTTTGATGAAATAATACTTGAATAATTCAGAACATCTGTAGTATAGCTCTTCGATATTAAACAACTGTTTTGCAGATTTTCCGTTATTTACCTGGCAAGGATTCAAATGTAGACCATTTGTTTCCCCAACCGATGCAGTGAAGCTCGGTGAATTCATATCGGAAACAAGGCAATTTCCAGTCGTTGCATATCAGTTCGATTTCGATTAGTTTTAAATTGTTCAACTCGCTTATTCTGCAAATTCAACAAACACTGACAGAGGTTTCACCTAGTGAAACGTCCATATATATTTTAACGTGATAAATTTAACATACTTTTTTGGCATAATTTTAAAACATTTTTTAAAGGAAAAGTTTTCTGTATAGAAAAGAAATTCGTCAGGTAAAATTTAAAAATTTTAAAAACTCATCAAAAATTAACTTTTTGCAACAATTTTTTTTAATTTTTCTGGAATTGAATTCTGTAACTTTAAACCTTGTATTTTGCATATGTGAATTGGGTTGTGGAAAAAAATTTAAATATCTAGGTGCTTGTGAAGTTTTAGTAAAATACCCAGTCTTTGTAATACCCACATTTTCATGTATTGAATTAAAAGTTTTCTGTTTTATTGCATATTCTATTCTTTGTTTAATAACATGGATAATAAGAAATATTCTGTAAGAAAATAAGTTAACTGAAAAGTATATATAGGAGTTTTATAATTGTGAACATAATGATAAGAACATGCGCTGAATAAAATTGCTTTAAAATTTTAACTTCAAGGAAAACATTCTAATAAATTATTTGAATGGGGTTTTAAAGTATTTTATTAGTACCTTTAAAAGATATTTTGTTGAAAATTATAGTTTTTGGTACGATTTAGGTATATTCTTTTGTCTATTATTCATTTTTGTTTGCCTTTAACGTTTTACATTAATCACTATCAATTATTATGTACTTGAAATACAAGCGTACAAACCAAAAAATATTATATAACATGTGTATTTTCTACCTTTTATGGTATTTTTCTGAAAAAAAATTGCTTTAAATTACCTGTAAACCGATAATCAAATCTCCATTTACCGAACTATTGGTAAATGGGAAAAGTTGGTAAATTTACAAACCCTGTATTGCACGTCTTTCACAGAGAAATGGTACTCCACTCCCTACTCTTAAAACTCCAACATCTTATCCAATCAGTTTATCCAACTTCGAGCTTGTAACAAGATTAGACTTCATTAGTATAAAAAACTCACGGAAAATTGTTTTTCCTCTTTTTACCTTTTTTCACCCTTCGCTTTTTGTGTAAAGATGCATGTCAGCTAAATTACTACTAGTTTTATCATTATTGTTAAAATTGCTCTTTTATCTCTTATGTTACTCACGTCTGATAACAGCATTTCACTTTATTAATGTCTTTGGAGAATTAAGTACGTGTGTCGCAAGTAATTCTCATGGGAATTCAAAAAGTGTTCTGTCCACGCCATCAGACGCAGTTGGGACATGTTAGGATAATGAACCAATATTAGCTCTGTAACCAATCATTATTCTTACCACATTACTATATTTTGACTCAATATTAGTTGCCTCGATTTTTATCTTGCACCGTTGTAATGTCGTCATTATCTCACAGAGAGTATCAATTTCACGCCAATAGGCTGTCACGTCCACGATCCTTCATCAACGTCTCTTTCACGATTGCGTGCGCTCATCATTTCGGGGCAAAACCTGTCTCCAGATTCAAAATTGTTTTTGTTTCCCTTGCAGCCGATAGATGAATTAGTGTTTTGTTGTAAATCTAATAGCATTTGTTTTTATTAACATTGTTTTCGTTTCTCCTTTCTCTTTTTTATACTTTCTCGTCGACTGTATAAGTAGGTACCCAAAAGTCATCCAAATGGGGATGTGAGATAGTGTTCTTTACTAAACTTGTACTGCTTGTCCTAGCGATTCCGTTTACTAAGGCATATTTCTGTTATAAATCAGGATTGTTGAAATTTATAATTTCTTCAACTACTTTTGTCTTTCATTGCTAAACCAGGATTTCAGATTTTAAAGAAAGGCATGTGTTAGAAAATGTGTCTTCTACTGAAGAAATCTGCAAGTTAAGCTCACAGAATGCTATATCATACTTATAAAGAAAATGCATTAAGTAAGATTTGTGAAGAGTATGATCCCTTTCGCAAGGATTAAAATATTGTTTTCATTGATTTCCTTTAATTTTCTAGGCATTGGTGCCAAAGAATTTGTTCATCATTGCTAGACAGACAATCAATGAATATAAATACTTAAAACTGACAGGTATTAGTGAGAATGTAAGTAGTACAAAGCCAAAATTGGGTTTTTATTCAACTTTTGACACTACGTCAACGCTTCTCCACCCATTGCTTAGTATGTTCTTCGTATGTTGTGAGCTCAGGATAATTTCCTACTGGTCTTATTCATCCGATTTGACTACTTTAGACGGTTAACTGTAACTGTATGTAATTGAATAACAATCGTTTTTAAGCCAAAATATTTCAAGATGTTTATTTCAAACGCCTCTAAAAGTATCTCAGAGTTGAAGAGTTTTCGATTAACGAAGGAGCGTACTGGATAAATATGCTGCATTAAATTCATAGTCTTTAAAAAAAATCAAACAAACTTTTAAGGATTTTGAAAAATAAAAGCATTCTGATTTTTCTCGAAGATACTCCCTGCAACATCGTATATGATACAGAGATTACGTTTTCTACTTCTCTATTTTCAAAGTACATAATAAATCCTCCTCAGTATTACTGAGTAGGGTAGAATCTGACTCTCAGAACAAATTTGATTTGCAAAACAATTTTTCTTTTAAAAGGTGCCTAACTACTTTAAACACAATCTGGCAAGTCATCTAGATAAAGAAAATGACCTACCTCAACCTTGCTCTCCTGTTGGTTATCATATTGCTAAAAAACTCATTAAGGTTAGTTTTAGTTGCTAGCAACTCAATCTTTATCCTGAACGAAACAAAGGCAAATTTTGGAGTACATAAATGCGATCCATCATGATCTACCTAGAGCTATAAGCCTTGACATTCTTTCACCTTAAACCTAGTCGTGATTATTTCTATCCACTGATTGGAACTGAGTGATTCATCAACATGTCAGTTTTGTTGACAGAATGACATGCATAGGGTTCACCCCAATATTAATTATAACGTTGCAAGTAAGCCCTGTCAGAATGAACCATTTTATACATTTTATTAAGGATATTGGCCTGCCCAAAATACATTACTGACTGAAAAGCAAAAATCTTTGTTTAAATTTATATATGTTTATATGTGCAAGCACACACACACACACACACACACACACACATATATATATATATATATATATATATATATATATATATATATATATATATATATATATATATATATATATATATATAAAGAGAGAGATAGCTATTTTTTATATCTTTGTTTATTGATACTAAACAGCTTCTGTGAGAACACTAAAATTATGGAGTTTAACAACATCATAGAATATCGATAAACTTCCGTAAGACACAGTATTTCCTACAGCTGTCACCTTGGGGTAAAAGCGTAGTTCCTGCTCCCCACCTCCCTGAAGGCATCTGAAATAAAACAGTTTAAACGCTTTTGTAAAGGAATAAAGTGACGATCGATTCAAGTGACTTTGGTTGGCTTTTCCCTTTGGATTACACGTAGCATGGGAGTCTTTTCTGATTTAAAAAATTATTATACGTTTCTGGTTGTAAATTTGTATTGCACTGCAATTGTGAATCTACAATTGCATTGTGTTGAGATTTTATTGCTTTCATGTGTGGAAAATATATAAGTTATTCTGATTGAAAGAAACGGCGTGAAATCCATCTACATTTTAAGATAGGTTTTGTCTATTTTCGTGGTGAAATGGAGTATTAACATGTTACCTTAATAAGTGGTATAGAGCTAATGTAATGAAGTTGCCTAGTATACTAATTTATTATTGATTTAATTTGAAAGTGTTGTGCTTGTTTGTAATTCATTATTGTTCTTAGTTAATGCAGCTAATCATCGAGTACTGCATCTTTTGTAGGGGATAATTATATGCATATATTTGTATATGTATGTATGCATGCAATCAAATTATCCTTATTATGCACAGTACCTTTCACTTGTGCGTGTCAAGTGTGGCACCACCTACGGGAAATGGCTCATAGTGACCCCCTCCAGGTGGTCATGGTAACTTGTAAATAAGTTACGAGTAGTGCCGTAACGGAGTTTTTTCTAATCTTTCCGGTACGCACTCAGGTACTCGGAGCTCACAGATTTTGGTGACGGACTCACCTATTCGTTTTGTCAGGTTTTACCTCTGATTGCTCTTATTATACTTCTGTGTTCGAGATATTTCAAAATTGAGGATGGGGACACTTTACCGTTATAAGAGTGTAATGATTAAAACAAATCCATAATAGTCATAAGTGTTCAACAGTCGCCAAATATTTATTTGAGATCAGGTATATCTCGTGCCAGTCAGGTATATTTCGTGCATTCGAAAACTATGTACAATGAAATATTAAAACAATGAAAATTCCGAGTTATACTCTCCAGATAACAGATTGCTCTTTGTTTAAAAAATCAATGTTCCAATATTTTAACTGCATGTGAATACATCGATATCTTTCTGTTTTATTATTATTGCAATGTGTTTATATTGTATTATAATTGTAATATTTATTAAAAGCATAACATACAGCTCCATATGACTTAGTGATCGATCTCTGGCAACGACAGTAAACACTCCGTATCATGAAATAATAAAACGATATAAAATTAAAATTATTCTCTGTAAAAAAAAACTAGTTTTTACTTTTGGTTTTAAAAAGCATTGTTTTAACTGTTTGTGAATATGTGGATATTTTTATATGGTTTTGTGTTAGATATTAAACACTACCATCTATTGGAAACAAGTAGCGTTAACATTCGTTATGTTGTAATTTCTCGCATACAGGGTAAACCAGAATCAAATAGAGAATTATATGACTAGATGCTCTAACAGTTCTATAAATACGAAATTTCAACACTTCAGTTCTTCGTTTTTAATTTATTAGATACGAGATCCATATCTCCAAAAGTATAGACGTCAAGTCAGAACTAGTCAAAATACATGCAGGAATAGTCAAAATGAATGTTTAGAGTCTCAAAGTTTGAGCCGCGGTATCTCAGTCAGTAAAGGCAGCGTTCTCTTAAGTGAAAGGTTGGGAGTTCGGGGCTAGAGTCGGACTAAAATCCGCCGTGTTCGCTAAAGGTGACTGGGACACGTAAAATATGTTCGTGGTCACAAAGTCCTCCATGTTCTCAAACGATACCTCTGGGGGTGGCAGGCCAGGCCTGGGGGTCTTTTGCTTGGTCCCTGCTTCTAAATTACGAGGACCCAGCGGAGGTAATGTTATTCGCGTCCGTAAGCATACGTTAAGTTACACGTAGTATCTGGGTGGTGCTATATGAGTAACAGCTTCACAGACTTGTTAAGGCTTTAAGATAATGCCTGTATCGCCTGCTGCGTTGGAAAAAAAGTTTCAAAGTTGAATTTCTATTGTGCGTGCTTAAAGGCATAATGGCGAAATTAGTCAAAATAAATTCAAGCACAGTCATAATGGTTATTACTTTTGAAATCTTAATACCTAAACTGTTCGCGATTTTAACACTTCCTTAACCTAGTACAAGAAAGGAAAAAACAAAAGTATCAATCAAGCAAACTTCGGTTTCATCCTTGCGGATAAAGAACGGGTTGGAGTATGGAAGAGCAAATAAGTGAGCGTCACCGGGTTCGTTGAGGAATGAAGCTCCCTCGGCTTAGAAACGAGAAAAATTGAATGAAGCTTCTGGGAGACATATTTTGCAGAGTAAATATGAACCGTGATTTTGAGGGGGTCTCCCGCTCTAATAAACGCTTTAGAAATGAAGAGAGGCGGGAAGAGGGGGCTGTCATGCCTGAACGCACCACTGACTCGAAAGCACCGGTGTTGTCAGGCGGCAAGGGCGAAAATCATCGACTATTCAAATATTTTTATAAACGGAAATTTGCGAGACGCATGCAGAAAGATTAAACAGTGTAGTCCTCTACTTCTGAATGCTTTGCTGTTAAAATGTGGCATAATGTACGAAACTGAATAGACTGCCTAATTCAAATAGTTTTCCTTTTAAATAACCGACTGGGTTCTTGTCCCCCTTTTTTTTAAAGTAGCTGTTTTTACTGTGTCTGCACATATAAAGACATATGCAAATGAAAAATTTACTAAAAGTAGGCAAAAAATATTTCTGCTTATGTGTGGAAATATTATTTTTTCTCACCACCAACCTCTGAAGACAAAGTATATCAATATAAAAATAATTTTTGGGGTTTTCGTATACACCTCGTCCCCCAAGAATGTAGTGAAACTAGATCTAAGACCTACATTAAAATCCCCTATATAATAATAGCCTAAGTTATCTGTCCGTCTGTCCTCGAATTTATGAAGTGGTTAGACCTGGAATAGTTCGGGGCATCCATATTGGATTCGTGATGAGTTAAGGTTAGCAATATTTAAAGCAAGTCTTTAAGACGTACGAAATTCCCCCCATTTCCCCCTTTTCGAACGTTTAATGCATTATTTCAAGCACTATTTTACCCGGTTAAGAGCAGGCGATTGCATTATTCAATTTATGACATAATAAATAGGTAAAAATAACATTTTTTCTAGCATTATGACGTCATTCCTTTTACCATCTCATTTAATCCTTTTTTTAAAATTATTTAAATATGGTCTGCACTATTTTCATACATTTTGTCACTGAAATTAAATATTACATAAATAATTTTCTTTTATATTTGGCTTAAATAATAGATTAGGTACATATGTGATAATTTAAAATTTAATCATCGATTATTTTTTGTTGCAATGAAAATTTTATCATCGTTATTAACAACAAGTTCTTTTCATTAACCCATTAACGCCCAAATTATTTTATTTTGACTCACTGACATATAATTCATAAATTGGGTGTCTTTTACCATCAACATGAATATTATTATCGAATTTTATCAATACGTACCTTAGTTTTTTTTTTTTTAAATGCTGATCTAAAAATAGATCACTGGGCGTTCGGAGGATATATTTTAGCAAATACACAACAATCATTAGTACTTCAATAACGTGGTAAAATCGAACCAAATAGATAAAAACTAATGTATTTTCTTTTAAAAAACGTTTATTTATGCAGAATTTCACAATATTACAGAATGTACTTAGTAAAGTTTAATTATTTTAAAATAATAAAATTTCAATGTTTCTATAATTTAGTGTGGAATTTGAAGAATCACTTCTAGCATAAAGTTTCATCGCACTTCACACAATATGTTAGGGGACTTGCTTGGCACCCTACAAGTCGACAGCATCTTTTGCCCTTTCTTTGTCCCATATTGTGATCCCTTTTATAAAAGCGAACATCATGACTGAGATTAGCTTGTGAGGATGAAGGAAAACTGGAAGGTCGACCTTTCAAAACTTTTTTTCCGATTCCCAATTTTAGATATTTTACAGCAACAGCTCTTCGAAAATCTTACATGGGCATAGAATCACCTTTATGAATATTTCTGTGCAGAATACGTGTATTAACTACAGCCATATCAATTATTCGAATGAATAGACACCAGTACTATATTTTACCTCTTATTCTCTCCAAAAGGAGTTTTATCTTGATTTGTCATTCTTACGTTCATCTGCATTTGAAATGTCTTGGAAATGAATATATGACTTTATTTTTCGGTAAGCATTTTTATTAAAAGAGTCCTGTACAAGACCTATCACTAAATCTTCTATATCACTCCAATAATATATTTCACTTGAAAGAGTAAGATAGCCAAAATATATCAAAAACCCTATAAATATCTTTATATCTTCTTTAGTGATAATTAAATCATGGTCGTTTTTGATATTTTTAGCATAGAAAATAGTCTCATCCACAATTACGTTATATACTTCATCAGACAAAAAGTTTTTCAAAGAAATGATGCAAGATGCATTTGCAAGATCATTTTCCATTGCCAAAATATTACTCTTATACGTTTCCCCTACTTCCGACCATTTTGTATAATTCGGGGTTTTTTTCCAAACAATTTTTAGCTTTTCTGTTTTTAATATTTTAGGCTTCCTCTCAAACGTTGAAAGTAAATCTATTTAATCACACCCATATTTTGATATTACTTCTATTTTACCAACAATATCATTTACAAATGGAGCATGTTACTTATCATCTATTTTCTCTTCATCTGTCAGTTCATCTATATCAGTGGATATGGCAATAATATCCTCTTTAATTTGTTCAGAAAACCGATAATCAACTGCATCCTGAAAGCTATTAAATACTTTTCAACTCATATTTTCATCTAAAGGTGAAAAAACGTAATATTACCAGGGTCAGGAAAAAAAATGCCCGAACGCCCAGTGATCTATTTCTAGATCAGCAGTATTTTGACACTAATTTTTACTATTTATATTTGTTTTAAGATAACATCGGTTTATATTCTGATAGCTACATCTATGAAGATATTAAATTGCCAAAAAAAAATTTAACTTTCGCTTATTACTTAGCTGTTTTCAGTGTTTATGCTAAGAAACGTAGAAAAACGGCGGAACGAAAGGGCGATACAAACTTTCTCTTATCGCTTTAGATCAATGATATAAACAAAACAAGAAAACCACTTGTTGGTAAACAGGTGCATGCCTTGTCTTGCCCCCTGTGCAGTATAGAATGTGTGGGGTAGGTTTAAAGTCATCTAAACGCGAGTTTACCAAGCTATGTTTAGCGATCTAAAAATAGATCACTGGGCGCTAATGGGTTAAAGTCTAGGAGTCTATTTCATGGACTAACAAATATCTTGCGCTTAAGTTATATATCTTTGAAAATCAAGATGTTTGTTCGTTTGTGTGTTTGTTTTTTATACATAACCACACGGTTTGACTGAATGAATTCAATGTGATTTTAAACTATTGCATTCACAGTATCAGGAGACTTTACAGGAGTGCGAAGACAAACAAATTATTCAGTGCATACCAATTTTCATCCAAAAAGCAAACCATTTTTTTTACCTGCCTCATAGGTACTTTAGAATCCTGGAAAGCTAAAAATTTTACTGATCCCGTCATATGACGGGTTATATGCTAGTTTATAATAGATATCCATTATAAGATTAACAGTTCAGATATTTTCTTAAATTCCACATATTTTGTAAAAAAAAAAAAAAAGTTGTAATTTTCGAAAATTGATTTTGCAATCAAATGCGTTACACGCATAACCTTATGTAAATTATGTGTTAAATAATTCATACTGTTAAAACAAACCTTTTGTTATCACGCTATTCTTCAGTAATATAAAGTTCAAACATAGTTTCGTAGAAAATGCATACAATTTTTTTAAAAAATGTATATTGCAGTCACTTAAAAATCTCCAACTTTATAAGTTGGAATTAAACTGAGAACAAAATTCTATTTTTAAAATAAAAAATATACTGATTTTTTTTACAAAAAAAATCGATTTAAACTATTACTTTCGCTTATTTAAATACAATTTCTGGTTTATGAATCAATAACAAAAATTGCAAAAGCTTCTATTTCAGAGATCGTAAAGACAATAAAAACTGTTTAAAAACTAATATTATGCTTTCCAAATAAATCAAATAAATTTCTAATTTTTCTCAAAAAAAACCCATTTAAACCTAGTCAGATACCTTATCCGATTTTGGTCGAGCAGTGAAACCACATGTTGAATAACTATTTCTCTAATTTTCAAAGTATATGAATATTTTTTAAATTTTTTCTGTAAAATTTAACTAGCAACAGAGAGCAGAATTAAGCTACCTTATTTGAAATACAGTCGTTTAAACTTGCTTTAATTAGAAAAGTCACAAATTTAATTTTTCTCTCTTACGGCCCCAAAGATTTACTACCAAAACCGCAATTATAAATAATTTAGATGTTTCATTATTACACCAAATAACAATTGGTCCTTGTTCTCCCAATATAATTAATTTTTTTAAATGTGCCTATTCACACTGTATAAGGGGGCGGTTTCGGAATTAAACTACCCCCACCCTTTGAAGGTATGTAAAATTTTTTCTGTTTGTTTCTCATTTATAACGTTCGTAGATAACATTTATAAAGGATTTTCATTAGAACTTAATACTTTTCAAACATGCGCGTCATAGGTTTAAAAGAAAAGTATTGTAATATTTTAAAGTTATTTACTTATGCATATGTACGCGCATTTTGAGCACTAATACCATTTGCCAGAATAATTTAATTTCCTTTGAAAAGGAATGAAAATAAATATATGTAAAATCATACTGACAGAAAATAAACACTTTAAAACGAAATTTGACAGGTCGTACTGACAAAGAAAGTAGTATTAGCAACACGTATGCGAAAAGGAAAACACGTTATTACCACTAATAATTCAAATATTTTGTGAACTATTAATTCATTATAAATTTGCTTCATTTACATGAAATGCAGAGTATTTACCATAATTTAATCCCTTAAAACATTAATTTATGTAGTACTTTCAAAGCTACACTTTCAAAAGCCTTTCTGATTCAGTATGTAATACTTTTCTAATATGCCTCAATCTTATCAGAATTTACCTAATTGAGATTACCTTTTTCTTTTTGTAGGTCTCGTTCTCATAAGCTCTCGTGTTGCAAGTAAAATAGTAGACCTAGCTCTCTAAATCAAACCAAACAGTTTCCTTCTAATATGGCTTGAATGGCTTTAGAAGCGTTATACCATTTTAAAATTGTTTACTATGCATATGAATGCATTCTAGTAAATTAAATCCTAGAATGTATGCTATTATAGAAATTTAATTTACATTATAAAAGAAAAGGCAAAACCTAATGTAAATTTATATTCGCTGAGAGAATATCATTTAAAATATATCTAGACACCATTAAACTCACAAAGGGAATAGCAATGACAGCAATAGTGTAAAGAAAATTATACGTTAATACCAGTAAAAATGCAAATATAGTGAGAAATATTCCTTTGTAATGAATTCGCCAACTATGATTATACGAAGGACTGAATAGCCATCGTAATTCTATACCCCTGAAAGCTAATTTATTTTGAGAAGACATTTGATTTTAATGGGACATTTTGTATTGACCAAGGTAATATAATTATTCTATTATTACACATAAAAATTAAAATGACCGCAGCAATATTAAAATATATTTTCAAAACGATTAAATCATAATTTTTTGGCACTGTTATTTCATTTATTTAGTATTACTGCTCATAATAATAATACAATGAAAATAAAATGTTTGCATTTCAGATTTTACGTCAGATTATGTGTCAATATTAAACTTTAAGAAGTTTTTCTCTCTTAGTAGTTATCTAACCCTCTACTGCAGAGGAGCAAACACTTTGAAACCCAAACTTCTACGTAGTAAAGATTTTTAAACAATTTTAAACTAATGATTATTATTTGGAATCATGGTTCAGGATTAATATAAGTTCTTCTAAAGCAGATCGTGAAAAACTTGCCAAAACTATTCAATACCAAAAAGTGCTCAAAAAAGAATGTTCTTAATTTTTTTTTTAATTTCAGAATTGATTACAGAATACATTTTTATAAGCATTTTAGAATTGGTCCTAAGTAGCCATCAATATCTAAATCTGTTTAAAAAAAAAGTCATTCAATTTTGTATGTAGCTTCTAAAAATCTTCAGCAATATTTATGAGTACCTTAAAAATAAAGATAAAAAAAACTGTAAAAATCCCCAATTTACAAGTAAGTTATACATTATTTTAAACAATCATGTCAAACTCAAGTTCTTAAAAGGGCTAAATAAAGGCCTATGTGTACGTGTGCTGCCAGGTCTAAGTATACTAATATCCATTTTGTATAGAAGTGAAAGTGTTTTCGAGCAGCACACAATACAAAATAAAAATGTGTTTGTGAGAACAAATCAACACAATCAATAGTATGGAAATTTAGAATGATGGCCTAATAAATTATGGTTTCGGTACCAGAGTTCCAGGGTTCGATTCTTACCACTGGCATGGTTGTTCGTAGCCTTTTTAACTCCGCTTTGATTAGTAGATCCCGGTTTCATTAGGCCTCGTATAGCCAAAAATAAATAAATAATCCCTAATAACAGTAATAGACCGTGTATAGACCTAAACCAAGGAATCTGCATCTTGGTATCTCTTTCTTGCTTCTCGGGTAGTTATATTTTCGATTATCTCTCCGTGCACGATTTTCCGGAATATTATATGACATGGGTGGCCAACCTGCGGCTTGCGAGCCACATGCCTCTCTTTTGAAGGATTATTTGTGGCTCTCGATAAATGTGCCCGAGTTCCCTTTTCGTTTTTGTGTTATTATATTAAAAAAAATATTACAACTGATGGAGCTCCGGCAATGCTGGGTAAAAAAATCGGTCTTTATTGGGCTTTAAGGAGATGATTGTCAAATTCCACCATTCATACCGAGTCACTGCATAATTCACCGAGAACATCTAGTTATAAAATATTTAAAATATCCTGATGTTATGAAAACAGTGTAACACATTGTAAATTACATTCGCACCAATGCAAAAAATCATCGACAATTCAAAAAATTCATTGAAAAATTAAAGGACGAAGATCTTTCAAATGACATTCATTAAATATAATTTTTGTAAAAAAATGGAATACCTCTTTTACATACCTTTTAAATACGTATTTAATTGCGGCTTAAATTTTGAAAAGTGGCTCGAACTATGAAGGAGCTTGGCCACTCCTGTTATATGAGAACATCTCCACGTTAATTAGTGTGCTTGGGAGACGTAACAGGTCTAGAAATGGAAAAATTACAAGCAACATTGCAAGAATTACCAGTTTCAATTTAATACTTTTGTGACATATAGGGACGCAGAATATAAATAATTTAAACCCTTGCGGATATACTTTTAGCAAAAAAGTCCCCTCCCCCAGCATACGTAAAATTGTTTACCGCTGATTAGATTTTATCAGTTTAACAATTTCTGTTTTTGGAAAATACTGCCCACTGTAAGTAGAAACTAACAAGATAGGCGGAAAATACCTCATTTAGCAAGAAATTCCCCGAAATCCCCTTCGGGATAGATGTAGCAAAAACTAGCCTTCATTCGGCATATTTGGTAAGTGCAGAAATATGTTTGAATTGCCCAGTGATTACTGAAGTCCACGCATTTATATATTTACACCGCCACGCGAGAGTAGCTTCGGCGCCGCGGGGTCCGGCTTGCGTCCGAAACAGAATTATGGATTGGCATTCGCTGCGCTTAGTCACTGTGCGAGAGGGCATGGAATAAATTTCGCCCGATTTCTTAATGCCCCTTTGCATTTCATTTGACCGGGGAGCAGAAATTGCCCCCTCTCCACTCGTAAAATTTTTCATTCCTGCTAATGGGTTTAGAAGAGATAGGGATAGAAAGAACGAGCATAGTGAACGAGTTGCATTTAAAACAGTTAATGATACCCGTTTTCTTTAACTGCGCTGATGGTTAAATAATTTAGATGTATGTATATATAGGAGAACTTGGTAAGGAGAAGTGAAAACAAAACAAAGCAATGCGTAGAATTAATAAACAAAGATTTAATGATGTTTTGTCTCGCCAGCAAAATCCACAAATATCTTTAAACAAAAGGATTGTTTCTGAAAGATGGAATTTAGGCTGTAAACACATCATGGTACTGTATAACCCTTATATAAAAATAATAACAAAGAGAAACCTCTCATTCTATAACACTATATAAAGATACGCTAGATAATATATCAATTAGCTAAAGCTGACCACTAGAACTCTCAATGGATTGAAAAAATAAAACCAGGGAATTAAAATGCGAGGAACAATATTAATAGATCAAATACTAACACTAAAGTTTTATAAAATACACTAAATAAATATTTTAAATACCAAGCATAAAATAAGTTACATAAATTATATAAATCTTTTATAATAGTGTTATGACTATTCATTATAGTATATATATTTTATATATTTGAAAATTATGCCCATTATTAAATATTCGTTAAATCTAAAACTACCGACTATGCGTTTGTGTGTGTGCGCGCGTGTGATAGTCCATATACAGAAATATAAATAATGTATATATGCATGCATAATGTATAGCGTAAGAGTATGTGTGTATATTTACATACATATACACATACTCTGCTTCTGTGATATAGTATGTGTAGTATTTCTACAGTAGCATATAGCCCATCATATGACGGGATCAGTGAAATTTTTAATTTTCCAGAATTGTAAGATACCCTATGAGGCAGGTAAAAAATAGTTTGGTTTTTGGCTGAGAATTATCTGGTACACGCATAATAATTTGTTTATCTTCATACTCCTTTAAAGTCTCCGGATACTGTGAATGCAGTTTAGAATCACGTTGAATTCGTTTAGAAAAATAATTCAAAATTTCCTTAGCTACGTCGAAATTATCGTTAAGTTCTTCCCAGTTTTTTGCCACAGAAATTAATGGAAGTAAAGGAATGAAACTATCATTTCCACTACACCCTAGAGGTAGATATAAATTGTTGTTAAGATTGCTGATAAGATTTTCATTACAACAAAAAATAATTAATGATTAAATTTAAAATTATCACATATGCACCTAATCTATTATTTAAGCCAAATATAAAAGAAAGTTATTTACGTAATATCTAAGTTTAGTGATAAAACGTATGAAAATAATGCAGACGATATTTAAATAATTTAAAATAAGATATTGTTATTTATTATGTGATAAATTGATACATTTTATCGCCTACTCTTAACCGGGAAAAATAGGGCTTGAAATAATGGCATTAAACGCTCGAAAATGGGGGGAAGGGGTGGATTTCGAACGCTTTAAAGACTTGCTTTGAATTTTGCTAACCCTAACTCAATAGGAATCCTATATGGATGCCCCTATCCATTTCAGGTCCAACCCCTTCATAAATTTGAGGACAGACGGATATATAACTTAGACTATTATTGTATAGGAGATTTTATATATCTAAAAATTATGACCATTATTAATTGTTCGTTAAATCTAAAACTACCGACTATGCGTGCGTGCGTGTGTGTGTGTGCGTGTGCGTGTGCGTACCGTACCGTATAGCGTAAGAGTATGTGTGTGAATATTTACATACATATACACATACTGTTACTGCTTCTGTAGTACTGAGTATGTAGTATTTGTACGTAAAATGCATAGCTGCCTTTCCCTCATTCGAATATTGCTGTGTACCTGTCAATGAATAGCAGCTGAAAAACAGGTTCAATTAAACGGAGTATCGGAACTCACCGTTGATATCCGACCGCCCATTGTATGCAGAGATTTGTATCAACCCTTATAAATGTGACCATTAATTTTAAGTATTAGTTCAATTCGTATGCCCCGTATGTACGTGGATGTGAGAGAAAAAGTAGAGAGATATTGAACACTGGGCTATAAAAATTCTATTTGACGAACCTAATTTCTGTTCTATTAAACGATTAAATATGTATTTTTAGCATACGCTTTATGTGAGAACATGAAATATTACAGACTCATTTTCATTACATCTTTACCCCATTGCTATGTATTCCAGACAGAAAAAAATTAAAAAATTATTGAATTGACGTGATATTTTACTGCTTTACATTACATTGGGGTGATAGGTTCTAGATAAAAAAAATCTGGCTACAATAAAAATGAAATAATTACTATATCATGGGTGGTTATAATGATGAATCCCAATAAAATGGTTACGATAGTAAATTATAATAAAAATGGTTATAATAATAAAATAATAAAATTACATCATTGTTCCTCCTAATAATCTTTTTTACTCTAGAGATTGAATCATAATTGCCTTTTCATTGAGTACAGTTCGTTAAAGTGTTTTTCACCTTTGCATTATGTCTACGTGTTACATACCGCTAAGGTATATACTCTTTAAATATTCAAAGGTAAAGTTTGTGTTGAAATGCTTGAAGTAAAAAGAACCGAAAAATGTAGAGAAAACTGAGGAACTTTTTCGAAAGTAAAATAAAACTTTTCTTCCGTGTTTAGACAAGATTTTGCATAAAATAAACGATAAAATATCTTTTTTCTTTCAGAACAATGTAGCGTACTCAAGATTTCTCTTTCATAACGGAAGTTGCTCAACAGGGAAAGAATTAACTTTTCTTTATGGATATTCCTTGGAATGTTTTGATGCAGGGGTGGGCATTAAGGATAATTCCTAGGGGAAAGGGGAAGGTCTGGAACCTCCCTGAAATAACTTCACTATATGCACTGCAAGATTTTTTTAAATTTGTATACATTATTAGTTTTCACTACAAGTGTTGAAAGATAGTTTTCAATCATGAAGAATGTATTAACACATTGTATGCGGGACACGTACTAGTACGTTTTCTGATGATTGATACTTGAGCGCGGGACACGTACTAGTACGGGTTAGTGTAACAACATGGTTTATTTGTGGGTACAAAAATAACGGTATATACAGGAAAACGAAGCCGAATGTTCTTGTCTACTACATAGATTCTGGAAAATTTAGACAAATAAAAACTAGTTTTTACATCAGTCGATGCGGAACCACAGAACGGGAAAAATTAAAACTAAATACTACTATTTCTATTTGATTTTTCATATTTACGATACTATTATAAATTTATCCTCTAAAAAATATATTTTTGTTTGGAAAAATCTTATGGTTGTTATTTATATATTTCTATTATATATTTGTATATATTTGTATTTATGTATATATTTATTTGTCTATTTATAAATTTATTTATATATTTCAATATAAAATGCGAAAGGTTGGTTAAAAAATTAAATAATCTTCGATCTATTGAGATTTAACTGAATAACTAAGTTTACACCAAAACGCCCGCTCCCAGTACAATTCCATTACGAAATGTACCCTCACAGAATGTGTTAACGTGTTTTTGCGTTAGCATTTGTCACAGGAGGTTGATATGAATTTTGAATTTATTTCGGTGCATATAGGTAAGACTACAAATGCGTACGAAAGTTTGGACAGGTTGCCCTTAAAAACAAGAAGAATTAATTTCTTTTTATAAAATGTTATTTTATAAATAATTTATTATGCCACATTGCTTTCGAAGTTTGTTTTCATACAAGGTATGTAATTTTGAAAAATAAAAGCAAAAAAATGCGTCAAAACTCCTTTCTCAAAAAATTTTTTTTTTTAATTTTCCTAGTTATTAGTAAACTTACTTTAACTTAAAATCGTCTGGTAAATACTGGAGGGTAAATAAATATTCTCCAGTATTCTCCACGCAAATTTAAACCTGGTTAAAACTTAAAACGGATATTACAAGACACAGTGTGTTCGCAAATATATTTTTCAAGTTAGAATGAAACACGTACAGCATTGCCAAACCTTTTTATGATGTATGCATGCAAAACTATGGTTGTATAAAATTTATATTATTTCGGGGCATATAGACACGACTACAAATGCGTACGAAAGTTTGGACAGGTTGCCCTTAAAACTAGAAGAATTAATTTCTTTCTATAAAATGTTAATTTATAAATAATTTATTATGTCACACTGCTTTCGAAATTTGTTTTCATATAAGGTACGTAATTTTGAAAAATAAAAGTAAAAGGAAATGTCAGAATTCCTTTCTCAAAATTATTATTTGAATTTTCTTAGTTATTCGTAAAATTATTTTAACTTAAATTCGTCTGAAGAGTAAATAAATATGCTGCAGTGTTCTCCAAGTAAATTTAAACCTGGTTAAAACTTAAAGCGGAAATTAAAAGACACAACGTGGTCTGAAATATATTTTTCAAGATAGAATGAAATACGTACATCATTGCTGAACCACTTTATGATGTATGTAGGCATGCTAAACTGTGGTTGTATAAAATTTATGTATGTACCTTGTACGTTTGTATGTATAATTTTTATAAGATTATATGTTTACTGTATTTTGGCTGTATTTATATGTTTACTGTATTTGGATTAAGACTTTAGACCCCTCCTGAAAAAAAAAATATGTCTACTTCACTGTTGGAAAGTTTACAGTCCGTTTCCCCTTTGCAAAAATTGAATATTATCTTTTAACTTTCTTAAGTTATGACAATATAGCATACTTTTAAGGTTTCTGGGTTAAAAGTGACCCATGGTGCTTTTTTTTTCATTGTTATTTCATTGTGTTTTTTATGAAAATTAGTATGTAATTATTTGTTTACTTTATCATTTTACATATCCTTTTCTGTATTTGTAAATTATTTATCATTTTCTTTCAGGTAAGTTTTAACAACCCAAAGGATTATGAATTTAGTGAACTACTCTGTACTTATGAAATAAAAATGCTGTAATTCCACTATCACCCCAGAAAAATCACTGTAAATCTTCAAACACAAAGCAAAGTAAGACAAATTTTTTCGGTATTTATTACATGCATTTAATTTTGCATTCCTTTAATAGAAAAATAAACTTGTGTTTTTTATTTGTTCATTTTTTAAAGTAAAATTAAATATCTGAGAAAAATATGAAATATGTACTTTACTACCAAGAATATAATATTGGGCATTACGATAATCAAACGGGTAAAAATAACTATAAAATAACTATGATTTATTTTTACATTCTTTCGAAAGCAGAGTCATATTGGAAACGGAACGAAGCTAAAACAGTATTAGATATTAAACTGAATTTACTATCGGAAAAAAATTTATTTGGAAACTTAAGTCAATGTTTTTAGGATTAGATTTTTTAATTTCAAAAGTCATTCCATCATTAAGAGAAAATTATTTCAGCGTGTTTTATAGTTTTACTTTAGTATGTTTTTTTTGTAAGTATATATTTTTATAAAATGACAATTTTGATAGGGAATGTTTATAAATAACTTACATCTTTTTGAGTTTTTCCAACAGCTTAAACTAAACCCTTTAATAAAAAATATTTAATATTCATAACTAACACTGAAAATACCAGTATTTTCCATAGCAAATACCGATTTTAACAAAATTGCATAATAGCCCGAAAACCTTGCAATACGGCATACCAGTGTATTGATATCAGCACTCTAGCCAGAAATTATATTCGGAGGGGTACCAGGGAGAAAAACATTGATTTTTGTGAATGATACTTCAGTAAAACTACAGGTATCTTATGTATGTATACCCTAATGAGTATCATAATACAATGGGGTTTTAAAATATCAAACTGAATAAAAAGTGATATAATGAGCAAATTAAAAGTCTACAATGAGTAATGATGAGCTACATAATCAATTAAATAGTAAAATTAATATTGAAAACTATGCATGGTATTCAATTCTAATTTTTAAAACAGAAGTATAACCAACAAAAAGAATAATTTGGAAGAAAATGAACATGTCCAAATATTTTATGTGTATATTATAAAATATGCTTGTTTTCGAAAGATTGCAAACAGTTTTCTGAATTTCTTCAGATTGTGCATCAATATTGCGATGCGATGCTAAAAGTGATATCAATCTGCTCTTAGTGGTCGAACACAATTTGCACCTTCTGTTTAATTCAACGTCACTAAACACACTGTTCTAAGCACACTGTTGTCTATGCACAGTTAGGCACACACATGGTCCATTTTTTTCCCACGAAATAGTCTTTTTTGGAATTTTGGAGGGGGACCAGTCCCTCTAAATCCCCCTCTTGTCTACGGTCTTGACTGATATTAGAAGGAGCAAATGATTGATTTGAGAATAAAAAAGTGCATATCGGGAAGTGAATACTACCTAAAACCAGTTGGACTTTTCGGAAATTTACAGTTTGATTGAAAGTGTATTATATATGTAATATATCAAAACTATTTAATTTTAATATTTCCTTAAAAACCTCCTCTCTTCCTTTATAATTGCTTAAAATCTTTTTCCCAGCCTCTAAATGACTGAATCAAAGGAGCGTCCTCGACTTAAAATTCTTTCGATACATTTCCCAAAGCTTTCCGTATTATAGATGTAAATTTTCTCTCTATTCAACACGTTTTCCAGCTGGTGCCGGTAAATGTTCCCGGGTTTTTATGATCCTAACACTTAAATTCGCTAAGTAAGTTACTTGCCCCTTGGGAAAATTCTTTCTGTCTTCGCTCTTGGGTGCACCTCTGTTCGAGCAGAGTGATTTTTGTGCCTTTCTTTTGTCTGTCGTTGACTAGTAAAGATGTCCGTTTTAGCAGCTCTAAAATAAAGTTTTAATTAGATTTGTGCCGGTCTCTTTCAATGGCCCGACTGCATCGTTATTACTGTTAGCTGATTCCGACTTCTCCTGCCCAGTAGCCCGGGCAAGTAAAAATAATAGAGGCTATAATGTCCAGTAGTTTTATAATTATTGTATTACACACACACACACACACACACACACACACACATATATATATATATATATATATATATATATATATATATATATATATATATGTATATATATATATATGTATATATATATGTATATGTATATGTATGTATATGTATATATGTATGTATGTATGTATATATATTATATATATATTATATATATATATATTATATATACATATATATATATATGCACACACAAAATGACTGACATTTGACAATAAAGTATGTGCACATTTTAATAAATAAAATATGATAAAATGAAAAATATAAGGCAGTAATTTAGTCGAATATAATTTAGACGAAGTATAATTAGTCAAATTAAATATTTTTACCGAATTTGTTTGTTTGAAAACATAAATAGCAAAATTATTACTCCCAGAATCGAAAACAAGCTAGCCGTTTTTTTTTTTTAAATTGCATCACAGTTGAAAAACTTTTCTTTAATTAAGATATTTTAATCTTCATTTTTCGTTATTAACTGAATTTCTATTAATATTACATTTTAATTAACTAATTAATGGTCTTGTGTTTGGGAAAAGAAATTCAGAATTAAAATGTCTCGCGCATGGCTAGAACAATTAATATTGGCGAAAATATCTCCTCTTGTGTGCCTGCGTTTTATTAATTATTGAGGCGTAATGAGTCTCATTAAATACGTGACTAGTTGGACTCCATCCAATCGTTTGTTCATGCCTTTAAAACATACTCGATTTTTATTTCATCCTTTGGTGATATATGTAAAACGAATCCTTCCAAACAAAGAGGAGAATTCTGCTCAATATTTTACGATTTGTCTCAATGCAAGTTTCCGGTCTTTGTGTAAATATTGAATTATTTATGGCGAAAGAGCCTTCATTTAAATAGGAGTAACACGACACCAAAAATGTTTCTTTTATACATCTATTGAGTATAAACAAAAGGTTATGAATAAAAGTAGAATTTTAAAGCTCTTAACATTCACTAGATTGTAATTAATTTGTTTGAGTTTTTTTTTAAGAATGGATTAGGCTAATTCTGAAGCATGTTTCTCTAGCGACATCTCAATTGTTCCAATATTCCTACAAAGGAATTCTAAAACCAGCCTCATTCTGTGCTATATAAGTAGTTTTAATTTTATAACATACATATTACTCTAGGATAGAGAGCCGGATGCTGGACGAATGAGTAAGGCGCTGATGTTGGGTACCGTAGTCTATCAGTTCTTATTCCTATGCAGGAATAGATATCCGTAGCCATTCAGAAGCAGCTGTAAGTAGTAGATCTCGATCTAATTAGACTTCCAGTAGCTTAAAAAGGTAGATTATAGCTCTCCAAACCAAACCAAGCATGTACAATAAATATCTTTTGTAGTTTTCCTATAAAAGGAGTCAAACTTTGAATGTCGGTAGATCCCGGTCTCATTGACCCACGTGTTGTAAAGAAGTAGACTCCAAACCAAACTATTAAAATGGCTAGTATGCTGCTTTTCGGTTCTGGATGTCGGGGGTTCGAGTTACACTACTGACATGAATTTTCATACTCTTCGGAATCAGATTTAAGCAGTAGGTCCCCCCGTCTCACTACCTCCATGTAGCAAAATTATTGACCTTAGAGTTCCTAACAAACCTATTAAAGTAATTTTAATAAATGAGGTCTCTAAAGATAGAATATTTCCATCAGCACTGAATAATCACACTTTTAGTCAACAATTTTTTAATAGTTATTAAAAAATTAAAAATAAATTTTTTTAAATTATTAAAAAATTAATTTAAATCAACAACATTTGCGCTTTGGGGGTTAAATGCATTATTAAAATCTGAGTGTCTTACGGGCTGACCACGCGAATTCGATTTCGGTCCATGCTATGTTTTCTTTTCATTTACAGTAATGATTTTCATTTTTAAAAATATACCAATATCATAAACAATATAACAAATGAAGAAAATAAATATCTTGGATTGAATATAAATTTGTCTCCTAGTATCAGATTCATTTGATTTTTATTTTATATCCTACGAGTAAGTTTAAAGTTAGATCCATTCAGTCACCAAAGGCAACGGTCTCGTAACCGGAGAATAGCGGGATCGAGGATCGAGCTTCTTCCTCGAGGATCCGAAGATCCTCCGTGTTCATTAAGGGCGGCTGAGGCAGGTAAATTAGGTCGTGAGGACTCAGGATTCATAGAAGTCTAACCGCTCGAGGCAGTGGCAACCATGAGAAATTATCTGACTAAATGCATACAACACTAATCAATTAGTAACGTTTTAAGTTACATTTTTACGATATTATATACAAATAAATACGTTTTGCAAACATCTTTTACCTATCATACCCTAGTCCTTCTTAAATTAAAAAAAAATTAAATAAGTTTATCCTACAGTTTTTTCGCAAAATTAAAAATATAAAATCATTTACAAACCAAAATTTTTACTCAATTTATGTACTAAAGTACAAGAAAAACTTACTATAATTAACAGACTAATATTTAGCTTACAACTTCTTTGCTACTAAACTTCTACTGTCTGTGTTACTTTTTAATTATTTTAAAAATTCATTATATAACTGATTTGAATACCATGTGGTAAATCTATTACATTGTGTACATTTTTTACTTTGATTGTATAGTATGTCATCAGAATTATCATTTGCACATTCCTTTAAACAGACAAAGTTAGTTGCCGGTAAGGACCAGCAGCGTTATTATCCCTTATATTGATATTTTTGTTATATAGATAGAAACCGAAAGTTTTCTCAATTACCAAACTCTATTTACTCCATACGAGGAATAATAAAACAGTAAATTTTCAAAATTGTCTGCAAATTGGTTTTATAAAAATTAATTTTAGCTTGTATTGTTTGCAAATGCATATGGATACGTCGATACCTGTCGTTATATTTGTAGAGTGGTATAGTTGTTATCCGTTAAGATATTTCGTTATATACATTGGGGAAATCAGTCATAAATCAAGATACGTACGCAAGTCGTACTTACAGAGGTTGCGACGAAATTAATCAATTCTTTTAGAAACAGTCAAAATGAATAGTTGGTTTTATTGTGCGTATACACAGACTTAACACATTTTATGCGGGACACGTACTAGTACGTTTTCTGACGATTGATACTTGAGTGCGGGACACGTACTAGTACGGTTTAGTATAATAACATGGTTTGTTTGTGGGTACAAAAATAACGGTATATACAAGAAAACGACGCCGAATGTTCTTGTCTACTACATAGACTCTGGAAAAAATTAGACAAATAAAAACTAGTTTTACATCAGTCGATGCAGAACCACAGAACGGAAAAAAAATGAAAACTATATACTACTATTTCTATTTGATTTTTCATATTTACGATACTATTATAAATTTATCCACTAAAAAATATATTTCTTGTTTACAAAAATCTTATGGTTGTTATTTATATATTTCTATTTATATATTTGTTTATATATTTCAATATAAAATACAAAAAGTTGGTTAAAAAGTTAAATAATTTTCGATCTATTGAGATTTAACTTAATAGCTCAATTTACGCGCATAACGCCCGCTCCCGGTACAATTCCGCTGCGAAATGTACCCAGACACAATGTGTTAACTTATCAAAATGGATTCAGGCATGGCCGAAGTGAGTTATTCCATTGAAATCTAACGGTTGAAAGTTTTCGCTATAACAATATTCCATTTTAGTATAAGGAAGTAAAAATTACCCCTTTAAAGAAAAAATACGCAGATCTACTATTTCTAATGAATAATGAATATACGCAGTTTATTCTAACTTTTGAATAGCCTAGACTGCCAGATATTTCTTATACAAAATAATTCTTTTAAAATTAAGATTGTATTATAAAGCAATCCTCGTGTGTAAAACTCTGGGAAGGGAAGTAATGAAAATCCAATAGCTTTCCTTCCAGGTGTAATAATGAGGTATGATGTTGTCTTCTGCATTTTAAATATTAGTTTAAATATTTTCCGCCGTGTTTATTTTGTTAGTTCTTCCATCACTCCATGGAAATGCTTGGAGTTATTGCCGTCAAGTGAGTCATGTCTCATTTATCTACGCCAGAGCGGAACAACTTCATCTAAAATTTTCCTCGTTCATCCGTGAAATATTCCAGTACGTAACACACAGCCTTTTCCGGGTAACAGCAGGATGTTGACACTTTAAATTATATTCAGTATGCCTTCCCCTAGCAAGGTGTTTAAATTTGAAGTTTTAGTTTTAAGAGTTTTGCCCTTTTGTACACGAATTAACGTTCATTTTGATACTGGCATTAAAAGCAAATATATTATAAGGCAATGTTTAAATAAGACAAATACCAGAACGGATGCTTATATATTTTTATTTTTGAAGTAAAAAAATTAATTTTTAAGCCATGCTGATCGACAGACGAATGTTCACGGGTTCAAATCTTACTCCTAGCTATTCGAAATCGGCATTAAATAGTCATAAAACTCTTTTAAAAGTTGAAAAAATGTAAAAGAAATTATTAATTTCGACTTCTTATACCTTGGAAACTACCAGTTTTGCAAACATAATTTTTTTAACATAATTAGAACAAATTATTATCTTTACAAACACATCTCACTCATTTTTAAAACATAAAATCTATTTTTGTTAGAAAGTTTTAAATAAGAGGCACTTTGCTGTTAACGAAATTGATATTAAGGCTAATGCGTTTGATTACTAAAAATATAATTAAGTTTAAGACAAACTTATTGTTTTAAAACATACTACAATATCTCAATCTGTACATTGTAAGTAAAGGACACTATATTTCAAATTTTATAAAGATGTTTAGCATATATGTTTCAGATGAGCTGTTTTTAGTAATAAGGCTTATTAACGCTTTTGGGTAATAGGGAAGTTCTTGCCTATAAACATATGAAATTAGTAAAAAGTTTTATACGAAGTAGGGAGTGCCTTTATCTCGGAATCATGTTGGTTCATAGTTCCTCTTCCAATCTACCAAATCTCTCAATTGTAGGAATTGGAGGCAAGGTAAGCATTATCGCATCAACTCTTTAAACTTCATAATTAAAAATTCTTTGGTATTTCATGGAATTAGATTATAAATGCGAAATATGAGAAAAAAATTACTTTCCTTAGAGGGGTAGGAATTCGAGGGTGGTTTAACTGTGAAACCCTACTCTTATACAGTAGGAAAATAATGCTTTCTTAAATTTGAAGTACATTGGGAAAACAATGAATAATTATTATTAAACTGTAATAAATAAATAACTGAAATATTGAAATACTGAAGTGTTGTTTTACTTAGGTATTTTTATTTGGAGAAGAATCAAATTCTTGATGTTTCCATACAAATGAAGTTATAAACGTATATTTCAAAGAAAAAAATAAATTATACGTAATGCTACCATCTGTTGATATTTTTAGGTGTTAAAAACATAGAAAATCGAAAAAGCCATCCATATATATCCATAAATATGATTCATAAATATGATTATGAATACATGTTTTACGTTAGGATAAAGTATCAACTTAGAAAATTTAAAGAGAAGGTAATTAGGGCCAAATAAAAATTTCTCAGGCTTATAATATAAAATTCTGTAGTTTTATAATAGAACTTATTTTGTTGCCATCTTTATGCATGTTTATAAAACAGTAAACATTATAGCACAATTTTAGAGATATAGTACAGTAGTGTAGTAGAGATATACTCATTAGTAAAAAAAGGGATATATAAACACAGTACCTCAAATTACAAATGATTATTTAACAATTACTATTTTCCAACCTTTATATAAGATTTACCAGGCTGTCAGAAAATATACCAGCTTAGGAAATCACGTAGGACAGTTATTTTTAAGAAATAATGTACGGGGGAATGAAGCATCAATCTAGAAAATTAAAAAGGGAAAGCAATTTAGCTCAAATGAGAATTTCTCAGTCTTATAATATAAAATTTTGAAGTTTTATAATAGAACTCATTTTCTTGCCATCTTGATGCATATTTATAAAATAAAATTATCTTTTTAAAGCGTTTATTAAGAGATATAGATATGCTCATTAATAAATAGAAGCATATATTAAACGCAGTAACTCAAATTACTGATGATTATTCAACAAGTTGTAACCATTTTGCAACCTTTATTTAAAATTCATCAGGCTGTCAGAAAATATGCCAGCTAAGGAAGTCACGTAAGAAACTTCTTTTTGTGAAATATGATTAAATGTGTGTACGTGAACTTAAGGTATCAACTTAGAAAATTAAAGAGATAAAACAATTAGGACGAAATGAGAATCTCTAACTTCTTAATTCTTTCTCACATTTTATTCTTTTCTTTATTGTCACGCAAAAAGTTGCACGCATAGTGTCACCTTATTAAACGGATTAAAACTTCAGAGCGTTCAGAGGCAATTATAAGACCTATATTTCTTTCATACACTGCGTTCAGTTTTACTCAATAATTTTTGAAATAATCATGTTATAGATATAATAGTAATTTATTTTATGTTAAACACTTCTTTTTTAGATTTTTTACATTTTATTAAAGTTAAATTCTTTGGAATTTTCCAAAATGTAGTAATAAAGTAAATATAAAAATATCTAACGTGGACACCACTTGACTTTCTTACATACTACTTGACATAATACGCATATATTTATTATAATTGTATGGTGAATTATCAGAATTATCATTCACACATTCCCTTAAAAGCTCGAAATTAGTTTCTTTTTTTTCAAAGTAACAATGCGGTCTGGGTTGAGCTCAAGTATTAGCCATCAGCAACTTCCAGTTGTATTATTTAATATGAGATTTTCCATTATATAGAAAATTCGTTACAAACAGAAAATTTTTCTCGATTAGAATACTTCTTTTATTTCGTACTAAGAAGAAAATAAAACAGTAAATATTCAAAATTATTCAGTGAAAATAAGTGATTTTTATTTATTTAATTGACTTAAAAAGAATTGTTTCAACTGCATGTGAATATGTCGATATGTATTGTTGTGAAACTCAAGTCTGTCATCTAGCGGATACCGGTAGAGTTAATTCCTTTATGTTAAAACTTTTCGCTACGTATTTTGCGCTTCGAATTTAAAAATAGAGGTGTACAAGTAGATGTTACAACAGTCGTAAATTTAAAACTTTAGTCTACTGCTTATCGTTCTTGAGATATTTCCAGTAGCGTTCACATCCGTCGTAGAAATTTTTCTCTTTAAAAATGTTTATTGCAATGGAAAAGAGACGTTCACAATTAGATATTACTAAAATTCTAAATATAAAATCCCAATATTTTATGCGAATCGTTTTTGAGTTTGCGAGATGCGTACTAACATATGGACCTAAAATTAGTCGAAATTCGAAAATTTGTCAAAACTAACAAAGGTTTTACCCGGGTATAGACGAAATGCACATTTAAAGCAAGATTTGTACAGTACTTGAAACGGCTTTAAAACTCCTTTTTTTTATTCTCAGTGCGAAAAACTGTTCTTTAAGGGAACATATCACCTTTAAGCAACTTCAAATGGAAGATTTTTTCTTATGTTTCCCCTTATATGTTCTTTAATTATTATCGTAAATATATGAAATTCTCAGAATTTGTTTTCTATAATTATTTAACTAGTTTTGCCAAATTTACTTTGCTTCTAAACGAACTTAAATAAGCAGAAAAGAGTTGTTTAAAAAATTATTAAATTTTTTTGATATACTGAACGCAGACTTACAAAAAAATAAAGTAAGTTCCACTAATAATTTTTGCTTTTATGTAAACAATTTTTATATATAATTCTCTACCTATATCAATTTTTAAAAAGCATCAATGATGTTACACAAGGGGATGGAATTATTAAAAAAAATCTAAAATAATGTTTAAAAATTCCATTTCAAATAGTATAAATACTAAATAAAATAAACAACAAAAATATGTATAGTTTCATTGTAAACCTATAATGAAAATCTGAAATTAATATCTGCAATAGTTTTTTATTTACAGTGAATACAAATTGAAAAACATCAATTTCGGTTTTTATAGTTTTCTTAAAATCTATGATATTTTATTATAAAATCTTTGCATTAAATATCATAATGCAAAGATTTTATAATTTTACAGGTTCTACCTCGAATATTTCAATGGTGTTTGCTTTAAACTATTCTTAAATGCCCAAAGATTATAAAAATGTAAAAATCAAAATTTCGAATTTTTAAAGGTTTAAATGTGATTTATTCCCTTTAAAATTTCTTTTTTATGCAAAAGTGCGTTTGTCATAAGAAATTTTGTCAAAGTACTACTCTGTTGCCTTTTACTCCTTCGCACTTAATTATTTCACATTTTTAATCAACAGTATTAATAACAAAGCTCTTTAATAAATTTCAATTTATTTTTATTTATGACTAGCTGTGCCCGGCCATGCTTTGCTGTGGCTTAATGTAGTTAAACGGAAATGGAAGAAGAAAGCGCATGTCTTTAATATGTTTAATTTAATAACACTGCGTCTGGCGGGATTCGAACTACTGCTTTTATTTCTCAGTGCTAGGAATTTTACCACCGAGCCAAACTGCCAGCAGCCAATCAAAATTGCTGTCAGACACACACAGAAATTTTAAACTTTATATATAAACGGTGTGGATAAAAGCACATCTAGACTCTAGTAAAATGTTATGCCAAAATCTCATGCCTATCGGTGTAATATTTTCAGATATTTTGGTTTACGTACAAACATTTACATTTTTATTTATATAGATAACAGAACCAGCTTAATGCATATTTAAATCCAGATTTTTAAATTGCTTTAACTGCTTTTTAAATCCAGGTTTTACTTATAATATTTTATCGGGTTAAACATTTGCATCAACAAATCAGACATAGCATTTGTAGTTTATAGCATTCATTCAAGAGTGAAAAGCGATGTTTTATACATAAATATTCTAAGTCCAAAAAATTCTCGACACAGAGATTTTAAACTTTATATATAAATGGTGTGGATATAAACATACCCAGAATCTAGTGCAATGTTAAGCCAAAAGATTTTGGGTTATGAACAAACATTTACATTTTTATTTATATAGATTATTATTACTATCTTTATTTTGGAGTAATATTAATAGTAACCAACTTTAAATTATAAATCTTTAATTTATTTTGTTATTTTATATTTTCGACTCGCGTTATAATACATGTAAAAAACGATATTTGGAAATACAAGTATTGTATTATGTTCGTAGAAAGGAAGTTTGCTTTAGGATAACGCGGCATTACTGAAAAATTATTTAGAACAAAACCAACACAGAATTACCATAAATAAATCTGTATCACTATGATGTCGTGAAAGTAAGTGCTTCTTTTTTACCCAGTTGTAACAAAGAGTTACAGTTGAACAAAGCCAGAGCGAAACCGACCTAGAGACGAAAGCGAAGTGGTGACCCTCCTTCCACCCCATTGGTCAAGAGGAGTTGCTAACTGCGGAGTTGCCCGCTTCGGCCCAGGCAACGCTGCCCAACGAACTTTTTTAGAGAAATCTGCAAGCCCCCTCGGAGAGAGAGCAAAGGAGAAGGAGCTTGGAGCTTTGGATCTTCTGCGACAGTTTGAGCACCATTTTTTCCATCAAGACGCCATGTTTGGCATATCTTCGATCGAGTGTGGTCCCTTTGGCATCATACCTAAAAATCATTTTACATTTTATATCCTATTAACATTTCTATTAAAATTCTAATAAACAAAATTCAGCAGGAAGAATTAGTTTTTCTTTTTTCCAATTTCCACTTATACGTGCGGCTGGCCTTGACACTCTGTCGGCCTCATCATAACATCACATTGATGTTATGAAAAAAAAAAAGTTCGTTGGGCAGCGTTGCCTGGGCCGAAGTGGGCTACTCCGCAGTTAGCAACCTCTCTTGACCAATGGGGTCGAAGGAGGGTCACCACTTCGCTTTGGACTCTAGGTCGGTTTCGCTCTGGCTTTGTTCAACTGTAACTCTTTGTTACACCAGTGAATGGAATGTGAACCATGTTAATAGAATAAATGTTTGAACTTTTCGTTATAACATTTATTTACATTATATATTTACATTATACTATACAAAAACAATAAAATTTTTAAATGAAATTAAGTGTATCAAAACCTTTGCTTGTAATACATTGCAATAGTTAATGCACCTCAAGGAAAAAAAGAGCCGATACTGTCATAATGTTTTCGAAAGTTTACTTACAGCATTGCACAAAAATAATATAGATTAAAAATAAAATAGAATGTTTGGTTTGGAGCGCTACGGTCTACATTTTCGCAAGAAGGCTAATGAACGGGACCTACTGCTTTAAGTCAATTCCAAACGGCTGCGAACATCCATGCCACAGTGGGATTCGAAATACGGTACCGAAGATCACCGTATTAACCATTCGGCCATCCATCGACAATACTGAGTGTAATAACTAAATCTAAATTGTAAGTTTCCTTGTAGGTACGTGCAGGTGTAATGTCGTAACTAATCAACATTGATTCAATGCTCTTCAAAACAGGTATTTATGTTGAGATTTGAAGACTGAAGTTTTTCACGACTATAATTCTTTATGTCTTACAAAAAAGTGAAAAATATTAAAAATTCGAAAAATTTGAAGATTTAATAGTCGTAATATCCCTCAAATATAGTATTTAAAATTTTATATTTATAAAACTATAGTTTCAGTCGTAGCGTGTATTGTCGCTCAGCCAGAAAATTAATTTCACTGTTTGATACGAGGAAACAAGCAATTGTGTTCACCAGAATCTAAATTAACGCCGAAAAAAAAAGTGAACTTTCTTTTTAATAAAAACATTTGTCTGACCATTTCTGTCTGAAATCGTATCCTCATTAACTACAACCATGTTTTTGAAGTCTGACATTTTCCCCAATTTTTGTCTTTCCACAAACCGTAGTCATTTTCCATTTAATGATTTTTTCAGGTCTTCATCAATTTCAAATCGTTCAAATTTGAAAGAATCAAAAAGGATGAAAGTATTCCGGATATTAATTTGGGAAGTTTTCGCCGAATGTAACACAGTTTTAATCTTATTATATCCATTTTGCTGACTATGAAGTCAGAAAAAAAAGTTGCAGTAATGATGCACTTTTAATGCTGATCTATTAAATTCATCGTTTTCGTTAAATGCAAATCGTTTGCATAAATTTCTGCTTGTAAGTTTAGGCTTGTTAAATACCATATATAAGGGATTTAGGTCCATTATAATGAACATTAATTTGCGTTTATTTAAAATTAAGGAAATATTTTATTTTTGCTTATATGGCTGTATTAATAATTCTATAATTAAATCCATACAAAACGGGAGTTAATGGTTCATTTAATAATGTTTTATGTGTGTGTTTATAAAAAAACACGTAGTAATGGTATTTAATATTCGACAACCTACAAAAATAACTGTGGATTAAGTAAGGGGGATATATAAAAGTCACATAATTTTTATTCTGGGCCAAGGGGATGACACAAATTACTAAAAGTGCAGAAGTGTTAATATAAAACAATTAACCTTCAAATGTTTTTCAATGAATTTTTCTTTTTGTGAAGAAATAAGTAGTGTCATAATTATTCAATTTGGTGAATAATCAAAGCAGTAAACATATTAATATTATTACGTAACAGGGTAATTTTACAAAACTGGAAATAGCCAACTTGTCAATGAAGAACTGTACATTTTGCAGGATCTTATTCCGTATGGAATCATATGTGTTTTTTACTATACTACTCTTACTTCTAATAGCCGCGTTAGCTCAGTCAACAAAGGCAACGCTCTTGTAACTGGAAGGTTGCGGGTTGGAACCCGAACCAGCCTAAGATCCGCCACTTTTGTTAAAGGTGAGGTGACACGTAAAATATGTCCATTGCCACAATGCCCTCCAAGTTCTCAATTAATACTTCTGGGGGTGACAGGCCAAGCCTGTGGGTCTTCTGCTTAGACCCTGATTTAAAATTACGAGGACCCACCGGAACAAAAAGTCACCCTTGAGGCTTTCACCCTTGAGGTGCTTGTCAGAACGAAAGGCGTACCCCTTTGCATTAATACGACTAGCGTATGGCTCATTCTTGATTGTTTGACCAAGTGGCATCAGAAACAAGAAAAAAACTCTTACTTTTGTTTTATTAAAATAGCTGTTATTTATTAAATTTTCATTTATAAAAAGCTTATCAGAAAGTGCTTCTCTAATATAATTGGTCCTTGCTAGGATACAGCTATTAGATTTCTTATTTTCGTGTTGTTAGGTTTTGGCTTATGGAATGATATAGAATGCTAAATGTAGGGTGATGATGTAGACAATAAAGGCCATCTCTATAGTTCTACATCTAAGGTGATTTTAAAATATTAAAATAGGATTATTTTAAAAATGCATTGCAAGACAAGCGATTTCGTTGCAATAAACAGCAAAAGTAAACCAAGCTCCTGCGTATATATCAGGAATTTAATTTTATAATAATAATCATAATGCAAAATTTCAACTTATTATGTACAAATGTTTAAATATCCAATAAAGGATGGGTCGGACACAATTAAAATTACTATGTGCCTTTATTTATTTATTGCTAGTAATTAAAAACTACATATTAAAATTCTGATATTTTTGTTTAATAATGCAGGAGTACTTGCCTGTTAAGCATTCGACTATACAACGTCGTGGATTTTGATGACCAGGGATGGATAAATGTTTTCGGCCACGGGCCAAAAATCGAAAGAAAATAAGTCTGGCGGGCCGAAATAAATTTTTCTTATACAAGCACCTAACGGTTTAAATACGTTAATGAGATGAAGGAAATTGCGATTTCATTTTTAAAAGTTTCTTATACTGAGGTTGGAAGTGAGATGTACTGATTTTAAGGAACGATGTTAAATACTCATCTGTCAGTCTACTTCTGAAATTATTCTTTCTAAGGCTCAAAGTTGAAAACACTTGTTCACATATAAGAAGCAAATATACCGCTGATCTTCTGGTAATAAATCTGGGATATAATATTCAAACAAAGTAGAAAAGAAGATGGATATATAATGTATAAACATATATTTCTTTTAATTTGCCTCGGACCGGCAACTTAAAATTGTATCCACGGGCCGGATAAAACCTTCCGGCGGGCCGTAGTTTGCCCATCTCTGTTGTTGACCATTTCTTATGGAAACACCTTACAGGCGGTCAACATTACTCTGTAGGACAATACTAACATACAAAGTGGATCCTCGTAATTTAGCAGCAAGGACCAAGCAGAAGACCTCAGCCTTGGCCTGGGGTCGTTTGGGACTTGGGGGACGTGGCGACCACGAACCTATTTTAGTGGCCCAGTCCCCACTAATTTATCATTAGCCTGCTCTAGACTGAATCCCACAACCCTCAGGTTATGAGATCGACGTCTTGATGAGATGACTACCGCTAATTCTGATGATGTAAAATTATTAACTATCTGGAAAAACTTATACAATCAGGAGGAATTGCATATTAAGAAAGAAATCCAAGAAGATCAAAACAAATGATTTCTCCTAGACTTCAAAATAGTCTTTCTTCAGCTCTGATTATGTGTCATGATTATGAAAAATAATTATATGTAATCGATTCATTATTTGTAAAATGTTTCCCTCCAAAACTTCAAAACAGAATTATAAGAGGATAAAGGCTCTTTTTTTTAATTTGACGAGGTTTTTTTTTTATTTGGTATCGTTTATTTACTTATACAAATATAATTTTCTTGTACTCAGGAAATGAGAAAAAATATAAGGAATTTCTATCTGGCAAGGCAACTATGTTTTATCATGATAAAAGAAATTGATAGTAGAATTTGATTTCATAGTAGGGAATTCCTGGTACTATCTGATGAAATCTTTTAGTTTGCTTCAAGTCCTATAATAGTTATTACAGTGTCCAAGTATAAAGAAAATATCCAGTTTACATTTAGCACTATTGTTTTTATGTTTTGACGTATCTGAATTTAACTGAGTTGCTTCTGGCTTGCTGGAAGACTTTACAAAATAATCTAAGAAGCTGTTTAGTACCACTTCAAACTTCACAGAGCTTCCTACTACTCCACGTCTGTAGATAATCTCGGATGGGTAGCTATGAATGAGTCTGTGAAAGGATTCTTGGGAGCAAATACTAAGGGCTGTTCAGCGACACTAAGAACTTTCGACTCCATTGTTTTTCAATGTTTTTTTTTCGTCAGTCATGATTGTGGTTCTTTGTCTGTCTTGTAACTGTACACTGAATGCATAGATCTCCATTTTGTGAAAATGTAACCGATTCACGAGAACGTGACAGTGTCGGAAGTGGCCGAAGTCACGGAAGCTGCAGCAAGTTGACCCCGACAGGTGCTTCCCTAACCTATCGTGCCACGGCCTAGTAAGGGGTGGCCCTCTTTCAGGTGATTGAGCCTTTCGCAAAGTGTTTTTCGCAGTGTGTGAGAGGCTTGCTTTGTTTTATGTTGCTTGTTCCAACGGTGCCCCGATCTGCTGGCCTAAATGCCTCGGGTTGCATCGCGCCGCTCATCTTTCGTCCCTAAGTAAGTAAGATATTAATAATCAGGATAAAAGTAGTTTAAGTATCCTCAGTGATTATAATCAAAATTGAACTATAATATCAGTTAACCTATTGACGCCTAGCGTCCCTTTTTTTACAGGTCAATTAAAAAAAGGGTTGTGGAATACTTATGTTTTCTTAAAAGCTTCTTATCAGGGAATGTAGATGTCAGTTCTTTAAATAATCCATAAAATCTTCAAGAATTTGCTACGATATGTAGTTTTCTCATCTGGATCAACATTTAACCCCTTGACTGTCCCCTTATGAAAGAATAGTTATATGATGTTCATTAGATATAAAGTTTTATATTCAATACGTCTAACTGAAAAATATATCTATGTAAGTTATATAGTTTGTAAAATATATTTATACAAATTCTTCTCTGAAAAAAAGTATTTTGCAAATTTAAACCAAAATGCCACTCTGGACATGGGTCAAGTTTGTCTGGCCCAAAGGCCATTTAAGCTTCCAAACTATTGCTTATATTCACGAATCCCAGCGACTGGAAAAGTCAGGGAGTTGCAAAATGGTCAGGGAAAGTCACGGAAAGTATTGAATATTTATTAAAAGTCGGGGAAATTTACTAATTTTTCAAAAAGTCAGGAAAAATCTCAAAATAAAGGAAATAATTTAGAACGTTAAACTTTTTAGTTTATAAATTCTTAGAAGATTGTTACTATATTTATTACTTCATGATGTCTATTCCTAACAATTTATTGTGCTACTATTTACTGGATTTATTTCTTTTTAATTTGCCTGCTATGCGTTTATTTTGCTTTAATTTTATAAAAAACTATTAAAATATATTACTTTTAACACATTGTGTGCGGGTATTTTTCGCAGCGGAATTGTACCGGGAGCGGGCGTTTTGCGCGTAAATTTAGTTATTAAGTTAAATCTCAATAGATAGAAAATTATTTAATTTTTTAATTAACTTTTCGTATTTTATATTGAAATATATAAATAGAAATATATAAATAACAACCATAAGACTTTTGTAAACAAAAAATATTTTTTTAGTGGATAAATTTATAATAGTATCGTAAATATGAAAAATCAAATAGAAATAGTAGTATATAGTTTTAATTTTTTCGAATTATGTTATATATAAACATTTTTACATTCCAGAATCTATGTAGTAGACAAGAACATTCGGCTTCGTTTTCCTGTATATACCGTTATTTTTGTACCCACAAACAAACCATTGTTGTTACACTAACCCGTACTAGTACGTAAGCCGCGCTCAAGTGTCAACCGTCAGAAAACGTACTAGTGCGTATCCCGCATACAATGGGCTAACTCAGTAAAGGTTTTAAATTAATAAATTTGCTAATACTGACAGTAAATAATATAACTTTTAAATTTAATTACATCTGAGCTAACGTTATGTGTCATTTGGTCTGTGAATTTTGTGAATTTCGGTCTGTGAAAGTTGGAGAGTTTATTAGACAAGTTTTACTAAGAACTCTGATATTTTAGCCCCGAAAATGAGGTTGAATAATAGTGCAGATCTATTCTTTTCTAGGCCTTTAATCTTTAAGTAATAGCATTTTTTATGTCTTTCCTTATCCTCTTATTCATAAAAACGGAAATACGATATTAGTGGTGACAGTATAAAATGGTTCTAATAGTTTTAGTACTAAATAGAACTAAAAGAATCCATTTCTCTTTTCACTCCTTTTCTCTCTCTTTGACTGTTCCATAACTGTTGGATGTATGCCATATCGAGAAAGGAATCTATAACCCAATGGCACCACTGGGGATTTTGTATTTCTTGTATATGGCCGTGTTTAAGTTTTTTGTTTGTTTGTTTGTTTGTTTTTACACTTGTTGCATGTTCTAGACTAGAATCCTTCATGGGAAGTTAAATTTATTTTTTATATAATACTACTAAATTTTGATACAGATGACTTAAGTTTTAAATCAAATGATTTGTTCATCCGCTTAGTATAACTTCATCTCCATGATTTTCGTTTATCTGCTGTATATATATATATATATATATATATATATATATATATATATAATATATATATATATATATATATATATATATACATATATACATATATACATATATACATATATATATATATATATATATATATATATATATATATACATATATATATATATATATATATATATATATATATATATATATATATATATATATATATATATATAATATAATGGATTCTTTGAAAAAAGGAGAGAAAGGGAATCAAAAGAATAAAAATACTTACGATCACATTTAAAAAAATAAAGCATATTTTGTACCATTTATATTTTATTTCACAAAAGTTTTAATATAATGTATAAACATACGTAATTTTACTTGAAATTATAAAAAGATATTCACAATTTTTTATAATGGTTTGATTTTCAAACTTATCAATTATATCTTCTCAGTCAATACTTTTAAGTAAATCGATTTGTATAATATAGCTACATTATTTAATCATCCCTATCAACATTATATTTCTATGGTAATTTTTTTACTCGTTTCATACAAGACAACGAGCGTTCAACCGATACGTTTGAAATGGGCTTGCTTAAAAAATTTTTAAAACTAATTTTCCACATTTGAAAAAGTTGTTTTTTTTTCTAATGCTTTTTTTACATATTATAAACTGATTACTTGTCTTCGTAATCTAAAATGTTTAAAAACTGTTTAAACTCATTTGCCATGCTAATTAAATGAACGTCATTTAATGAATGACAAGCAGTGTTCTTGTCAATGTATTCGTATGTTGTATACAGTAATTGTTTGCTTAATTCAGGAAAATAGGCCAGTATAAATGATGGTTTGGGGGTTACAAATTTCTTTTATAAATTTTCTTGAAAGGTTATATAATAATAGATTCCCAAAACATTTTTCCGTTTTGTCTTTTCGATCTATGAGATAAAGTCATAATAATTTTTTTTGAACGACAATTTAGAAGTGAATTTAAATAACGGGGAGTAATAGATTAAGTGAAATGTATTTGTAAACAAATCATTAAAGTTTTTATTTAATAAAAAATAAACTTTTGCTAAAATTTCAGTTTAATTTTCATTTATCAAGTTTAATTGGCTTCAATATTAATAATTTTTGTAAAAGTTTTATGCAGTAAAACTATGATAGCTAGCTATAAACTATAAATGCTTTTTCTGAGAAAATCTGTTAAGCCATTTTATAATTGAGAAACAGGATAACAAAAAAAGTTTTTATTGTAATAATAGGAATTTTATAACAGATATTTTACATAATTAGGTAATTGTAGGAAATTAAAAGTTTGATTGTAAAATAAATTTTGGGAAAATTACAGGATTTTTTTATAAAATAAAATGTGAAATATTTAATAAAAATAACTGAATTGTTACTCTATGATGAATATCGCTTATAAATTTAAATATTGGTATCACATGTAGTAACAAAAAATTCTATCTACCTCCAGGGAGTAGTGGAAAAATTATAGTTACATTCCTTTACTTCCATTAATTACTGTGGAAAAAAATTGGGAAGATCTTAACGATAATTTTGAAGCAGCTAAAAAAAGTTTGAATTATCTTACTAAATGAATTCATCGTGATTCTAAACTGCATTCACAGTATCGAAAAACTTTAGAGGAGTATGAAGATAAACAAATTATTGTGCGTGTACCAAATAATTCTCAGTCAAAAAACAAACCATTTTATCTGCCTCATAGGATACTTTACAATTCTGTAAAATTAAAAATTTTACTGATATCGTCACATGACGGGCTATATGCTAGTTTCAAATATTTTCTCTCTAGTTGCTCTCTCTTCTAATTTGTTGCTTTGCGTAGGAGTGAGCAAGAATACTGGTATTTGTTATACGTGAAAGTGAGCAGCCGATACCACGAATCACTAAGCATAATAGCAAGATTTTGAAGCCCCGTGATAGCAATCGCGAAGATCTCGCTCGTAAAATAATAATTGTCAGTTTCTTCGCTTGTATTATTTCTGATTTTTTTAATGAATAATTCTCTATTTTTCATAAATTTAAATTTCTTTTAATTTAGAGACCCTCAAAAATTTTCTCGCCACCCCAGGTTTGCTCCCAACTGAACTGGAGGATACTATGAGTTTTACCAACTAGGGAGTAGCTGTATATAAATTTAAATTTCTTTGAATTTAGAGACCCTAAAAATTTTCTCGCCACCCCAGGTTTGCTCCCCACTGAACTAGAGGATACTATGAGTCGTACCAACTAGGGAGTAGCTGTATATAAATTTAAATTTCTTTGAATTTAGAGACCCTCAAAAATTTTCTCGCCACCCCAGGTTTGTGCCCCACTGAACTAGAGGATACTATGAGTCGTACCAACTAGAGAGTAGCTATATATAAATTTAAATTTCTTTGAATTTAGAGATCCTCAAAAATAATCTTGCTACCCCAGGTTTGCTCCCAACTGAACTGGAGGATACTATGAGTTTTACCAACTAGGGAGTAGCTGTATATAAATTTAAATTTCTTTGAATTTAGAGACCCTAAAAATTTTCTCGCCACCCCAGGTTTGCTCCCCACTGAACTAGAGGATACTATGAGTCGTACCAACTAGGGAGTAGCTGTATATAAATTTAAATTTCTTTGAATTTAGAGACCCTCAAAAATTTTCTCGCCACCCCAGGTTTGTGCCCCACTGAACTAGAGGATACTATGAGTCGTACCAACTAGGGAGTAGCTGTATATAAATTTAAATTTCTTTGAATTTAGAGACCCTCAAAAATTTTCTTGCCACCCCAAGTTTGTGACCCGCTGAACTAGAGGATACTATGAGTCGTACCAACTAGAGAGTAGCTATATATAAATTTAAATTTCTTTGAATTTAGAGATCCTCTAAAATTTTCTCGCCACACCAGGTTTGCTCCCAACTGAACTGGAGGATACTATGAGTTTTACCAACTAGGGAGTAGCTGTATATAAATTTAAATTTCTTTGAATTTAGAGACCCTCAAAAATTTTCTCGCCACCCCAGGTTTGTGCCCCACTGAACTAGAGGATACTATGAGTTTTACCAACTAGGGAGTAGCTATATATAAATTTAAATTTCTTTGAATTTAGAGACCCTCAAAAATTTTCTCGCCACCCCAGGTTTGCTCCCCACTGAACTAGAGGATACTATGAGTCGTACCAACTAGGGAGTAGCTGTATATAAATTTAAATTTCTTTGAATTTAGAGACCCTCAAAAATTTTCTCGCCACCCCAGGTTTGTGCCCCACTGAACTAGAGGATACTATGAGTTTTACCAACTAGGGAGTAGCTATATATAAATTTAAATTTCTTTGAATTTAGAGATCCTCTAAAATTTTCTCGCCACCCCAGGTTTGTGCCCCACTGAACTAGAGGATACTATGAGTTTTACCAACTAGGGAGTAGCTGTATATAAATTTAAATTTCTTTGAATTTAGAGACCCTAAAAATTTTCTCGCCACCCCAGGTTTGCTCCCCACTGAACTAGAGGATACTATGAGTCGTACCAACTAGGGAGTAGCTGTATATAAATTTAAATTTCTTTGAATTTAGAGATCCTCAAAAATAATCTCGCCACCCCAGGTTTGTGCCCCACTGAACTAGAGGATACTATGAGTTTTACCAACTAGGGAGTAGCTGTATATAAATTTAAATTTCTTTGAATTTAGAGACCCTCAAAAATTTTCTCGCCACCCCAGGTTTGTGCCCCACTGAACTAGAGGATACTATGAGTTTTACCAACTAGGGAGTAGCTATATATAAATTTAAATTTCTTTGAATTTAGAGACCCTCAAAAATTTTCTTGCCACCCCAAGTTTGTGACCCGCTGAACTAGAGGATACTATGAGTCGTACCAACTAGAGAGTAGCTATATATAAAATTTAAATTTCTTTGAATTTAGAGATCTAAAATTTTCTCGCCACCCCAGGTTTGTGCCCCACTGAACTAGAGGATACTATGAGTTTTACCAACTAGGGAGTAGCTATATATAATTTAAATTCTTTGAATTTAGAGACCCTCAAAAATTTTCTCGCCAATATACTAGAATACTATTTTTACCAATAGGGAGTAGCTATATATAAATTTAAATTTCTTTGAATTTAGAGACCCTCAAAAATTTTCTTGCCACCCCAAGTTTGTGACCCGCTGAACTAGAGGATACTATGAGTCGTACCAACTAGAGAGTAGCTATATTTATTATACAAATGTGAAGAAAAATTAAAATATTTATACATTAGAGTTACATATTTTTCTGTTAATTATTTTTTTTGTGGGTGTGCTATGTTAAATGTGTTGCTAGAATTACTATAAAATCAACAACTTTTGTTTAATATAAGAGGGAAAATCTTTAGCTAATTGGTTTGCATATAATGATTCTCTCCCTCCCCCCCCCCGGCAACTAAGTTTCGTTTTCCAATATCCGCATTATCTCTGCAGGCCCTCATGCACCAGAGG
>CM063501.1:115129078-115139078 GCA_032207245.1 Pardosa pseudoannulata | reverse complement strand
TATGAATAATGTAGAAAAATGACAGGGAGGGGTGGACTTATATTTATGTATACAGAGTTAAATCTTTCTCTTACATTTAAATTCAAGCTTAGTTTTCTTATTCGTGAAAAAAAATGATACAATTATTAAAATCTTTTTAAAAAGATGTAAGTCAAACTAAATAACACATTGTAAATGCAAAGAAACTTCAGATTTGAGAGATATAATAAACTTTATCTTCCAAATATCTTTAAAACATAAATAAATGTTCTTATTTTTAATCAAAATAGATTTTATTATAATATATTTATTAATGGCAGGACATTTACTTTTATTTCAAGGGCTTGTATACATCATTTTAAAAATTAGCCGCTCATTTCTAAAAACTTATACAAACAGCTTCTTAGCTTTATCTTCTTATTACAATATGAATCGGGAAAATGTATTTTATTTATATAATTGTAAATTTAAAATTTGAATAAGTTAAGAGAATAATATATAAAAAAGATTTATGAAATTAATATTTAGGATAGGGTGGCATTTGTATCCACAATACCTCCGAAGAGAAGTAAGTTTCATATTCGTTTTTAATGTTACTTGTCGTTTAAAAATTTTCTAATTTTACCTTGAAAGCAAACTGCAAGGTTTATAAGAGATAAACTGAAAGGTAAGGTACATAAATTTAAGACGATACTCAAAGAATACTCAACAATGTATACTAATTTGACAAACTTTACTAGTTATGCATTGGACATTAAAGTTTGCTAAATAATGAGAACTACAGTGTAACTAAGCTGCTTTTAAAAGAGCATATGCTTATCATAATCGCTCTTACTCTATGGTGAACGAATTGTAGGGCGCAGCTCTTTGATGCTGGTGTTCACTTGTTCGAATCCCGCTGCTTGTGGAGGCTTGTAGCCGTTCAGAATCATCTTTAAGCAGTAGGTTCCTGTCTCACTAACCTTTCTGCAGCAAAACAGGAGACCGTAATGCTCGAACTATACTGTTGAACAGTACTTTAAGCATTATCATTATCATACAAATGCTCGATTTCCTTAGTACATATTCAGATAAATTTTTACCTTTCTGCTTTCAGACACTTGATAAATCAGATTTATTAAGATCTTATATAAATTTTAAATTTTTACTTTACTATTGTTTGCAGGATTAAAAAAATCTCTGGAACTCTATATCAGCAAAACAAATGTTTTTCTCTATGTTTCCGTATCCAAGCAAATAATTCTTTTAAATTTCAGAAGTTTCTCCATTATATGCGTATAATACAGACATAAAACAGGCTTAAATTTCCTCCTAACTCTATCGAAAATTCTCGTAAAAGATGTGACTGATGAAACTTTTTAAAACTTCTTGTTCTTAAAACTTTTAAAAGAGTGTAACACTTTTTCTCAAATAAATAAGATCCTATCATTTATAGATACATTTCGAGATAAATCTTTTTCGATCAGCTTTGAGTCTTTTTATAAGTAAAATTTCTTCAAATCCTATTATGTAGTTTTTTCTTCACTATTCTTTGTTAGAATAGAACACACTCTGCAACTTTATATCGACAGCGCAAATGTTTTTGTCGCCTTTCCATACCCCAGTAAACTAACCTGCTAAAATTCCGAAGTTTTCCCCTTATCTTTGTATAATAAAAGCATCAAGCTCACTGAGTATTTCCTCCAAACTCTCTGTACATATGAGTGTATACGAATTTGGAAACGTCTTGACGCCAAGTACTTTCCAGTATGACGACAATCGGAAAGTTCCTGCTTTTGGTTACTCAGAATAGAATGAGAGGTCGTTGGATGATATATTGATTTTCGTTAATGTTTGCGGGTTCTACATGAAGTTTACATGAGTTCCTGACAACAAATCTACTAGAGTTATGAATATTTACTGCGCCGTTAGTAAATATATTGCACTCTTATTAAGAAGACTACTTGGTCAATTTACATATATTTTTGTTATATAAATAAACAATCTTGTTAATATACAGAACGTTGAAGTAACTTTTATTGAAAGTATTATTCGTAATTCATTTGTACATCCACTAAACAGTGATAGGTAAACATTTTTAACAGCGAATTGAAAGAGGAATATATGTTAGAGAGTCAAAATGATTTATTTTGAAAATCTATTAACACCTTGTATGCGGACACACGTACTAATACGTTTTTTGACGATTGATACTTGAGCGCGAGGTACGTACTAGTACGTTTTCTGACGACTGATACTTGAGCGCGGGACACCTACTAGTACGTTTTCCGATAATTGATACTTGAGGCAAGGACACGTATTAGTACGTTTTGTGACGATTGATACTTGAGCGCGGGACACGTACTAGTACGGGTTAGTGTAACAACATGGTTTGTTTGTGGGTACAAAAATAACGGTATATACAGGAAAACGAAGCCGACTGTTCTTGTCTACTGCGTAGATTCTGGAAAAATTTAGACAAATAAAAACTAGTTTTTACATCAGTCGATGCGGAACCCCAGAAAGGGAAGGTTGATTAAAAAATCAATTTAGATTTAAAACTATTTATTTATCCTTGCGAAAATATTATATGTATATTTATATATTATATATATATTTGTATTTATATATTTGTTTATATATTTCAATATCAAATACGAAGAGTTGGTTAAAAATTTAAATAAATAAATAATATCGATCTATTGATATTTAACTGAATAACTAAATTTACACTCAAAACGCCAGTTCCCGGTACAATTTCGCATCGAAATCTACCCCCATACAGTGTGTTAAGACGAAAAGAAACAGTACACAAATAAAATTATGCTAATATGATTAATGAGACTGCATTTCTAAAAGATCCACCGTCTTTCAATTGATCATTATTTCCTGATATTGCCTGAAAGCTAAAGTTATGTTAAGTAGGCAGGCATGAGCGCTCGTAGTCGGTAAATTCAAATTCTTTCAAAATCTCGTTTTTATTTTCATAATTTAAATATAATATGAATATAAAGTTTTATAATTTTCGCATTTATAGCAGCGTGTCCCCTTTTTTTCCATGTTTGTTTTAAATTATTTTCAATAAAAATCTACAATATTTTGAATATTGCTCATTTTTTAAAATAAACAAAATATAAACAAAATTAACAAAATTTTTTTGCAAAAATAAACAAAAATATTTTAATATCAACAGAAATTTCTGCTTGTAATTTCTGCAATAATTGAAGTAGCCCTTATAAATTATCTTTTTTAAACATTATCGTAAAATTTTTCTCAACTATTCTTTCAAAATATGTTGCGGGCCGCATAGAACCTTTCTGTGGAATGTTTATGGTCACTACGCTAAACAAAAACATCTTTGTTTTCAGGAAATGTGTTATCAAAAGTATTCTTTCAATTTTATTCTGATCATGACTCAGTATATTGCACTTTTATTTTGGTATTTTTCTCCTGATTTTGGTTTATATTAAATTATTTTACTACTATTTTCAGACAGTCTAGGATTAATGGACTTTGATTGGGGGGAGGTGTCTTTATGGCGGTTTATATTATACATAAAATATTTGTCACTGTTAAATGAATTAATTACTATTAAGTTCAGTTATTCGAATGTTTGCCCCCCAGACAAACACAATCGGCGTTAAGCAGTAGGTCCCGGTATCATTAGCTCTCGGGTAGCAAAACAGTAAACTCTAGCGTTCTAAAAAAATTTTTAAAAAATACGTGTTTGTTTTCTGGAACCAAATGCTGCTAAATATAGTCTTTAAATTTCCTTCTTATCATCATATTTCTAAATGATTTTGGGAATTTTTTCCTGATTTCGGTTCATATTAAATTATTTTATTATTTTCAGGCAGTGTAGGATTAATGGACATTGATTGGGGGTGTCTTTATGACAGTTTATATTATACATAAGATATTCGTCATTTTTAAATGAATTAACTACTATTTAGTTAAGTTATTCGAACGTTTGCCCTACAGACAAACACAATCGGCTTTAAGCAGTAGGTCCCCGGTATCATTAGCCCTCGTGTAGCAAAACAGTAAACCATAGCATTCTGAATTTAGAGATCCTCTAAAATTTTCTCGCCACACCAGGTTTGCTCCCCACTGAACTTTTGTTTTATGGAATCAAGGGCTTCTTGAATATAGTCTCTAAATTTCATTCTGGTCATCATGATATTTCTCATTGATTTTGGTAATTTTTTCTGATTTCGGTCCATATTAAACTACTTTACTATTTTCAGACAGTCTAGGATTACTGAACTTTGATTAGCGGGGGTGTCTTTGCTACTGTTTATATTATGCATAAAATATCTCTTACCTTTAAATGGATTTTCTACTATTAATTTTAGCAATTCGTATATTTGTCCCCCCAAACAAATGCGCCCCTCTTTTCTGGAACTATGTGCTGCCAAAACATATTCTCTAAATTGAATTCTGATTTCCGTGGTACCAATTCAAAACTAGTAGCTGAATGATTCTAATCTATTGAATCACAATCACATACTTTTGTTACGGGGTTAAAAAAAGAGAGAGAGAAAGAGAAATCGTCGTTTTGCCTTTCCTATTATCTTCCTCTGGGGATACCTAATTACTTTAGTCTCCCATTTTTAGCTCGACGAAAACGCCCTTCTCACCAATTCAGTGACAGCTCCCGGTCTTTGATGATCTCGTTGACACAGTCTCCCGTCTCGTTTATGCCATCTCATTCCGGAGCAAGGGGGAAAAAAAGAAAAGGGAAAGTCTTTACTGTCGTTTTTATTCAATTTAACGGGATGAAAGGAGTCGCCTAGGTATCGAAAAGTGTTCTGTGGGGGAGAGAAACATGGAAGGCATTCTTAACAACAAGCATGGGGGAAATCAGAATGTCACTCTTTTGACAGTGTCTCCTTGTGCAGCATTATTAAAATAAATTGACGCTTTAGGCATGTTTTTATTTGAATTTTTCAACTTCTACTGCTGTACGTTTCAAAACTTACGGTAAATACGATGTAGTTGCTGAGAAGGAATGTACTCCTGTGGCGTACCTAGGGAAGTTCAAAGAGATATATGCTACCCCCCTCCACAAGATATTAATTCCTCAAAATTGAAACGCATAATAATTCTTTTATTACTACTATCGGTGTTCTAAACTTTAAAACTATTCTGAACTTTTTTTCTCCTCACGTTTAAATTATTTTTCTTCATAAAGAGAAAAAAGGATTCCCTCTACGCTAATTCCGCATAAAGGAATAAAAAAGGTTTTGCTTGAAGAAATGCCTGTGGGTCAATGAGTTTTACCAATCTAGGGAGTAGCTATATATAAATTTAAATTTATAGAATATGTTAATTTCTCCTCCCTTCAACTGTTTCCTGGGATTTAGAGACCCTCAAAAATTTTCTCGCCACCCAAGGTTTGCTCCCCACTGAACTAGAGGATACTATGAGTCTTACCAACTAGGGAGTAGCTATATATAAATTTCAGTTTTTCTATAATATCGTGTTCCACCAATTCTAGTGTATGAGAATTTTTGTTCTCGTGTTTTTATTATTTTTCTTAAATTACCTGCATTTTTGTATTCTTTATAGCATGATAAAATTAATATCAATCCTTGAACAGTTTTAAATGGAATAAAGAAGATTGATATAGCGTTTTCTTTAGTTTTTATAAAATGCGAATTCTAAACTAAATAAATTACTTAAAATTTTCTCGCCACACCAGGTTTGCTCCCCACTGAATTAGAGGATACTATGAGTTTTACCATCTAGGGAGTAGCTATATATAAATCGAAGATTAATATCTGGTACGCCACTGGTGTGCTCTAAGACGTCGAAAAATTTCTTTGGTTGTGAGTCAAGCTCTATCAAAATCCGAGTATCACAAAGACGTTTCGGGACAGTTTTATTTCCGTTTTGAAAACCGTCATATCAGTAGCACAAACATAACAAAATATGTAAAATGAAACAAGGGTAAGAATGAAACTCAAAGGTCTTATCACACGTCAACCTATACGTGGCGAAAAAGTAACTGATTCACTGTACAGTACCATTTTCCGATCTTGAATGTGCGGATTTCCCGTGTGATGGCAAAATAATTTCAACCGATTGATTTTGGTTTAAATTGACTTGCGATAAGTCCTTTGAGTGGTTGAAAATCTTTCGCTATAATGAGAAATCTGACCATTATTCATTAGAAAATGGAACCAGAAAACTAATCAGTCGCTTTATCAGCACATACAGTTTAATGGGGCATAGCTGACATGCTATAGCGAATGATTTTCAACCAATTAAAGGCCTTAAGAAGATAAAATAAAACTGAAATTAAATTTTACTAGCACATAGCCCGTCATATGACAAAATTTTTAATTTTCCAGAATTGTAAAGTACCCTATGAGGCAGGTAAAAAAAATGGTTTGTTTTTTGACTGAGAATTATCCTGCAACAAAAAATAATCGTTGATTAAATTTAAAATTAGAATTTAGAGACCCTCAAAAATTTTCTCGCCACCCCAGGTTTGCTCCCCACTGAACTGTAGAGGATACTATGAGTTTTACCAAACTAGGGAGTAGCTATATATAAATTTAAATTTCTTTGAATTTAGAGACCCTCAAAAATTTTCTCGCCACCCCAGGTTTGCTCCCCACTGAACTAGAGGATACTATGAGTCTTACCAACTAGGGATAGCTATATATAAATTTAAATTTCTTTGAATTTAGAGACCCTCAAAAATTTTCTCGCCACCCCAGGTTTGCTCCCCACTGAAACTAGAGGATACTATGAGTTGTACCAACTAGGGAGTAGCTATATATAAAAAATTATTTGCGTAATATCTCAAGTTCAGTGATAAAACGTATGAAAATAATGCAGGCGATTAAATTTCTTTGAATTTAGAGATCCTCTAAAAATTTTCTCGCCACACCAGGTTTGCTCCCCACTGAACTAGAGGATACTATGAGTTTTACCAACTAGGGGATGGTTAAAGGAATTGCGTCATAATGCTAGAAAAAAAGTTATTTTATAAATTTAAATTTTCTTTGAATTTAGAGACCCTCAAAAATTTTCTCGCCACCAGGTTTGCTCCCAACTGAACTAGAGGATACTATGAGTTCTTACCAACTAGGGAGTAGTAGCTATATATAAATTAAATTTCTTTGAATTTAGAGACCTCAAAAATTTTCTCGCCACCCAGTTTGCTCCCCACTGAACTAGAGGATACTATGAGTCTTACAAATAGGGAGTAGCTATATATAAATTTAAATTCTTTGAATTTAGAGAATCCTCTAAAATTTTCTCGCCACACAGGTTTGCTCCCCACTGACTAGAGGATACTATGAGTCTTGTACCAACTAGGGAGTAGCTATATATAAAATTTAAATTTCTTTGTTTAGAGACCCTCAAAAATTTTCTCGCCACCCCAGGTTTGCTCCCCACTGAACTAGAGGGATACTATGAGTTGTACCAACTTGGGAGTAGCTATATATAAATTTAAATTTCTTTGAATTTAGAGATCCTCTAAAATTTTCTCGCCACACCAGTTTGCTCCCCACTGAATTAGAGGATACTATGAGTTTTACCAACTAGGGAGTAGCTCGATATATAAATTTAAATTTCTTTGAATTTAGAGACCCTCAATAAATTTTCTCGCCACCCCAGGTTTGCTCCCCACTGAACTTAATACGAAGTTCTTTATATCTGTTGCTCTCGCCGCAATGTTGCCGCTATTTCATTTGTCCCAATTAGTGTCATGTGGGTGGCGTAATCACCCGGCCCGTCTTTTTGTTCGAATCGAAGAAAGAAAATTAAAAAGAACCCACGCGCCCCTGTGTCTACTAATGGAGTCGTGTCTCGGTCCTTTTTATGTAGAGTCGTAGACTTTGTTTTGGGACTATATTCATTACGGACGGAAGCGCCTTTTAGTTTCTCTTCCCTTGACGAGACGATCTGAAATGATGGGTAGATTGCGTCGTAAAACTAATTGGGAAAAAATAACCCTCCAATGCGGGATGCAATTAAGTGAAAGATAATAAGTGAAATGCCCCAGTTATGGATCACAATGGTCTGCGGTCAAACGCCATTCATTGCGTATTGCTTGTATATTGCTCTGTCAACGAGTCGCTACGTATGCATTGCAAAATTCCATACACAACCTGACTTTTATCTAAGTTTTACCAACTAGGGAGTAGCTATATATAAATTTAAATTTCTTTGAATTTAGAGACCCTCAAAAATTCCTGAGAAAATTTCTATTTTAATTTTTGTTAGGTTTAATGCACTGGATCGACAGTGAAAATAACATGTCTAGTTATCTCCCATTTGGTGAAAAATTTAGCTTCTTTTGTGATAAAATTCTTATTTGTCAAAGAAACTTCGAGATAGCTGTACAACCATTATTTTCCAGAATGTACTGCATATACCTCAAACTGTAAAATGGGTTCAGCTGTAATCAGTTTAGAGCAGTGACATACAGTGGATATCATTACGAGTGATAACGTGGATGTATTATTGCTGATTTAGCGTAGCAGAATGTCTTAAGTATGTATCCCATGCTGGCTATTCTTCTCATTTATAGCTCATAATCAAGTTATTTTAGCATTTTCTGGACTATTGTACAGCATTAAGAAGAGCCTTTAAATAAGTTAGTATACCTCCAAATCAGAACCAGTTGGAAGCAGCATTATTTTCGTCCTAAACAGTATAAATATCTCTCAGAGAAATTGTTTAGCGCCAAACGACAACAGCTCTCACTAATACAATATTAGCATTTAATCGTACTTAATGGCTAACACTCTATCAATGCTAATTGATCCGCTTGCCACAAAAGGAGCGGGAAAACCCATTAGGTCTATTTTTCCGCTCGCCAAGCTTTTCTACACAAACACACTTCACGATAAACTTTTCTTTTCACACGAGTCTTTTTTATCTGTTAGCTCTCGCCGCGAAGTTGCTGCTATTCATTCGTCCCAATTAGTGTCGCGCTTTGGCGTAATCATCCTGCCTCCTTTTGTTCGAATCGTAGAGAGAGAGAATAAAAAAATCCTGTGTCCACTAATTGAGTCGTGTCTCCTTTTTATGTGGAGCCGTCGACTGCGTTTCGGGGCTCTATTATCGGAGGGATATTTAAAATCTAATTGAATTAACAAAGAAAACACAAAGGAAACACATAACATTCATACTAAATAGACTGAAACATTCACTTAATCACAAATTAAATAAACTGAGTGTGATTTTCATCACAAATTTGTGATTTAGTGTAAATTGTAAAATTAATTTAAACAAAAAAAAAGAAAACTGTATTTTGAGTGGAGGTTGAAGAAGAGTTGTAAAATTGAAAATTTTTTTTCAAATCTCTTATTTTAATACGAAGTTCTTTATATCTGTTGCTCTCGCCGCAGAGTTGCCGCTATTTCGTTTGTCCCAATTAGTGTATTGTGGGTGGCGTAATCACCCGGCCCGTCTTTTTGTTCGAATCGAAGAAAGAAAATTAAAAAGAACCCACGCCCCCCCTGTGTCTACTAATGGAGTCGTGTCTCGGTCCTTTTTATGTAGAGTCGTAGACTGTGTTTTGGGACTATATTCATTACGGACGGAAGCGCCTTTTAGTTTCTCTTCCCTTGACGAGACGATCTGAAATGATGGGTAGATTACGTCGTAAAACTAATTGGGAAAAATAACCCTCCAATGCGGGATGCAATTAAGTGAAAGATAATAAGTGAAATGCTCCAGTTATGGATCACAATGGTCTCCGGTCAAACGCCATTCATTGCGTATTGTTTGTATAATGCTCTGTCAATGAGTCATGACTACGTATACATTGCAAAATTCCATACATAACCTGACTTTTGCATAAAGCAATGAGTATAATATTTCAAAATACACATTTGTAAAAGCGTAACTACCTGAGCAAATCTTTTTTTTAGTTTTGGTTAGATTTAATGCACTGTATCGACAGTGAAAAAGAACATGCTTGGCTAGTTATTTCCCATTTGGTGGAAATTCGGCGTCTTTTGTGATAAAATTCTTATTTGTCAAAGAAACTTCGAGATGGTTGTACAACCATTTT
>CM063501.1:115099078-115124078 GCA_032207245.1 Pardosa pseudoannulata | reverse complement strand
AGGAAAGCAAATATCATTTTCTTCATATGGGCATACCTTTTATCTTAATTTTTTAAAATATTTTACTTCAAATAAATAAAACTAAATTGTTTTTTAAAAACAGAATGTAATGAGTTAATTTGTAAAAAATTCATTCTGGAACAAGGAGAAATTCTGATTTTCTGCTTAAAAGAAAAGAAAAATGGTTATAACGAAGATCTTAAGTCTCGAAAGGTACTATGTCCTCTCAACGGTTATCAGTTCTAACGGTTATTTTTTTAATTACGTTCCTCTTTTTGTAATCCCACAGTGGCATGGATGTTCGTAGCCGTTCGGAATCGGCTTTAAGCTGTAGGTCCCGGTCTCATTAGCCCTCGTGTTGCAAAAAGTAGACCGTAGCACTCCAAACCAAACCAAACCTCTTTTTGTAAATGCGCTAATATGACTTAAATGAGTGAATAAAATGTGTGAAAAATATACTTCACATATCCTCATTTCCGTTTAATAAGAGTTGTAAACATTGTAAGTGATACCAATTATCTTTACTTCATACCACACAGTCTAGAAGAAGTTAAATTGCAGTGTAACATTTATAATCCATGATCATGGGATGATGGTTTGATGCAGCGATATCCAACCTTTATGCCACTACACCTCCCTAATTTATTACGCTCTTCTCTACCTTTTTATTTTTACCCCTTTACTTGTCCTGTACATCCCATATGACATAGACGTCTAATACCTTATACGCTTGTATATCAAATGGGATACAAAATGAACTATATTTTAATCGCAAAATTGTTTGGTGTAGCGTCTTAAAATTAAGTTATATTTTTCAGCTAGACGTATGAAAATTAAAGCTTTATATCTAATGTACATCCTGTAAATAGTCTTTCATATAGAGACAGCAAAGGGGTTAATACACATTATAATATAGATGCATTTTAAGCCAGTGGATCTTACGAAGCCCCAGGCGACTACGTGAGAGCTTAAGGTGTCGGCGCCGAACAATGGCCAAATGGTTAAGGTGCTGGCCTTCGGAACCGGAGTTCGTGGGTTCGAATCCGACAATGGCATGGATGTTCGGAATCGGCTTTAAGCAGTAGGTCCCGGTCTCATTAGCCTTCGTGTTGCAAAAAGTCGACCGTAGCGCTTCAAACCAAACCAAACCTTAAAGTGTCCGTGGAGAGTAGAAATTAAAATTTTGGAGTGCGTGGACCAAATTTAGTAGTCTACGAAAGATTTAATGCAAAGGAAAATAATTATGACCTATTTTCATTTTCAAGAGAGTTAAAGTAATTTAAATAAGTAGCAAATAAATACTCTTCACCAGGAATGACTCATTATTCTCGATAGTCTCGAGCAATGCCAGGCAATGCAGCTAGTGTTTTATTATGATTTATTTTTGTTTTCATTAAAAACACCAAAGAAATATATTTCAATTTTATTATGTGGTTTTATGCACTTATTACATACAACTGCGTTATAACAAAACGGAAGTCTTCGAAATAGTTTGAAAAATGCACCACTGTAAGGCACCATTTTTAAAATCTTTCATTCCAGAAAATTTTTATTTAAAAATTAAACTGTCTATACAAAACTGTATGAAAATTAGAACTCAACGTTCATTAACTAGATTTTATATTAAGTTACGATATGAATTTTTATTTATTTGTGAATATTTTGGCATAAAATTAACTTTTTTATGAAACGTTTTGGCAACTCGAAAGTGGGAACCTGCTTGTTTGAGACACAATTATAGGATTTTTAAAATAAACTTTTCAAAATACAGGTATCTATTACAGATGTGGTTAGATTATATTAAATTTTCAGTTCACTTTTTATCTGAGTGCCTAGTACATGTATACAAATATTTGGTCCATGTCATAGTGCTCCTCATTAGACGTATCTACCTCAACTTCATTCTTTCCATCATCGAAGACAAATCCTTGTTGAAGTTTTGTTATGAGATGCATTCGGCGTCGCTTAATTGAGTAAAGTGTAATGTGAATAAAATTTCACTTCCCGTAAGCGATATTTCCTTGGCATTCATGAAACGGGATCTGCTATTGTGAGAACAATGCAGGTTTGTCCACATAATGGGCCACGTAAAAGGCATTCTTCTCAGTCATTTCCATCCAATATTCAGGAAGAAGGCCCTGCGCATGCCAGGTTATGTCTCTTTCGCGTGATTCCTCTCTGGCGTGGTCAGAGCAATGAAAGACGGTGATAAACATTACGTCATTAACGCAATCTAGCTTGCCTCTCCATACTAAAGCAGATCTTTGTCTCTTTAGCTAGGATCAGGCATTCGCTTTATAGCTAGCTCTGTTTGTATGTACATTGTGCTTGAATCTATCCCGTATATAATATTAGCCTAAGTTATCTGTCCGTCTGTCCTCGAATTTATGAAGCGGTTGGACCTGGTAAATTCAAAACAAGTCTTTAAAACTTTCAAAATCCACCCCTTCCCCCCTTTTCGATCGTTTAATGCTCTTATTTCAAGCCCTATTTTCCCCGGTTAAGAGCAGGCGATTAAATTTATCAATTTATCTCATAATAAATAGGTAAAAATAGCATTTTTTTAGCATTATAACGTCATTCCTTTAACCATCTCATTGAATGATTTCTTATTTTAAATTATTTAAATATCGTCTACATTGTTTTCATACATTTTATCACTGAACCTCGATATTAAGTAAATAATTTTGTTTTATATTTGGCTTAAATAATAGATTAGGTACATACGAGATGTTTTTAAATTTAATCATCAGTTATTTTTTGTGGCAATGAAAACTTTATCACCGGTATTAACAACAAATTATTTTCATAAAAGTCTAGGAGTCTATTTCTCGGACTAATAAATATCTAGCGTTTAAGTTATATGTCTTTTAAAATTAAGAAGTTTGTTCGTTTATGTGTTTGTTTTTTATACATAACCACATGGTTTGACTAAATGAATTCAGTATAATTCTAAACTGCATTTACAGTATTGGAAGACTATTGGAAGAGTAAGAAGATAAACAAATTACTGAGCCTGTACTAAATAATTCTCAGCCAAAAAGAAACCATTTTTTACCTGCCTCATACTTTACAATTCTGGAAAATTAAAAATTTTACTAATCCCATCATGTGACGAGTTATATGCTAGTATAAAGATACATATCTACATGTATAATAGTACACACTCATATCACATATGAGTGTCTACAATTATACATGTTTTTTAGTAATTATGTCATTTTTAAGCTCACTTGCAAGAAGAAATTTCGCTATAAAATTTTTTGTAATTACATTTTTAATGTAACTTTTGTTTAAAATGACATATTCGATTTTTCTGTATTATACAGAGTATAGAAAAAAAAGAGATCTGGTAGTATGCAGGGAGACAAGATTGCCCCCCGCCGAGGCACATAATAGTGTAAATTTCTTAATATTTATATATTTATTCCTCTATACTTCAGAAATATAAATTCTCTGAAAGAATGATTCAGTCAGTTCTTGGTATATTTGCTGTAATATTGATTTTATCCCTTTTGACTTATTTATTTTTCCTTTGTTTTCTTATTATCTTCTTAAGCATGCAAATTTTAGCAGTTTTTGTTAAACACGTGTAAAAAGCATCCATGGCAAGCAGATCAACTATCGTATTAATGTTTAAAATCTGCCTGGTTTCTAACAATATGTATGCATATCTAGTACCTTGTAGTTTGAGTATTTTTAACTGTAGGAATGTCGGAATAAAAAAATCGTTTATTATTTCTAGAAAAAAATCTATAATACTATAACCAGTCCCTGGATTAGAAGAGCATTGGTCTGTCATTGAAGCTTACTAGAAAAAATTAGAAACATATCCATCTTATCTTTAAAAAAAAGGAGGAATATAAAATGCAGAAACATTACGAAAGTGTTCTGCAAAAGCTTATTAATTTATTTTTCATCTACTTTGTCACAGATATTAACATAACTAAAGATAATATCTAATGTACTTGCAAACTGCTGAAAAGTTTCAATGAGATAGTCTTTCGATAATAGTCTTCAGTAATAAAACCTGTAGAATAATGACATAAATTTATTGTCTACAGATGGACTATCTTGAAATGGTAGAGGACAACTTCTATATAAATAAGTATGAGAAACTGGTACCTGTTTAGTCTGACTCATTAACTGTTTCCGGTCTGCTAATGAAAGAAAAATTAAAGCGTATATTTCTGCCTATTACCAAATATATTATGGAAAGGAATGTAAATTTGTAAACAACGATAAAAATTTTATTCTCGTTCATCTAACGACGTAATTACAAGATATGTTACAATGAACTTTTGGATAGAATTTTTCCTTTAATAATAAATTTTTTTATTGGCTAAGTCCTAATAATAAGGAGCCGAATGCTGGCCGATTAATTAGGGCGCTGATCGTCGGTACCGGAGTTCGTGGGTTCGAATCCCACTATGGCATGTATGCTCGTAGCCGTTCGGAATCAGCTTTAAGCAGTATGTCCCGGTCCCATCAGCCCTCGTGTGCAAAAAAAGTAGACCGTAGGTCTCCAAACCAAACCAAACCTAATAATAAGGAATCACAAATTGTGATGCATTTTCCCTTTTCACTTCTTGTGAATTTGTATAATTACTTGTCATTTTTTATTTAATATGGAAGTACTTTCTTTACTGTTTGAGTTCTTCACACATCCTAGATATGCTCTGAAATGTATTGTAGAAGTACTATATAGGTAGCTAACATCATCACTCCCTGTCATGATAGAGCAGTTTCTTAAAAATGCGGGCGGTCACATATACTGTGTTATCCGAATAATTGTTTTTCCAATATAAAAGGAACTGTAGCAGTTGGGTTTTAGTTTGATTTAGAGCAACATGGCCAATATTTTCATTTTAATTATCCTCGGGCTGGGCAAGATTGACTCAGCGTTTCGTGCTTTCAGTTGGTAGAGATATTGAGCACCAAACAACACTTGGTTTAGTGTAACGTAGACCATCTAACTGGGACATATGCTTCGATCCCCAGATCCCTCGGTCTCGAAAATGGGGACTGGAATCGTAGCCCATGGCCTCCAAATTGAGATATAACGCAAGGGAGTTTAGTTTATCTATTTTGCAACACGAAATCTTATTAGACTTACTGCTTCAAACTAACTCCAAAAAGCTACGCATACCTATGCCAACAGCTGTATTCGAGCACTTGAACAAACTAAAAATAGATGAATCGAAACTTGAGTAATGGGTGAACTCTAAAATATAAAAGCGCCACTCAATCTGTAAATGTTGCCAGGTTTCTTGAGTCATATTTTTGTTCCTTAAGATATAAATAAAAAGAAATTCAATGCGACCGAAGAATACTAGTTAATTTGGTTCAACTTTTATGAAGAAGCTGAGAAAGAGAGGGTTTTATTTTGAAATTTGATTGTTATAAACTTAATATAGATTTAATGAACTTTTAATAGACTCAAACATTTTATTTCTCGTATTCGTCATAATATTAAAGTCTATAAGTCTGAAATATTACCTAGTATGGCATTCGCCGTGGAAGATCACTGCTGTATTAATATTGTTTTCATTGTGCTTTTTCTGATTTGTGACTACAATTTTGTTATTGGTACTGTTGAGAAGAGGAGAGGTTGGGCTTCCTGAACATGGTAAATAAGCCAATCGATGCTCGATTGAAGCAACAATGTAGTTGCGGGTAACGAGTTAGACTCGTCAAAGTCTACAGTGGCACATGAAATGAATGACGACCCCAACTCGTCAATGTATGTTAAGGGGTTAATTACTTAAAAACACTGAAAATGTAAAAATTCATTTAAAAGTTCCTTTTATTTACCCAGAAAGAAAAGAGATAGAGATTTAGGTTTGGTTTAGTTTGTTTTGGAGCGCTACGTTCTACTTTTTTGCAACACGAGGGCTAATGAGACCGGGACCTACTGCGTAAAGCAGATTCCGAACGGTTACGAACATCCATGTCATAGTGGGATTCATACCCACAAACTCCAGTACTGAAGGCCAGCACCTTAACCATTCGGCCATCGTTCAGCAATAGAGATTTAAAGAATGAAATCTAATATCTGGGTCGCATATTTCCATTATTAACTGAAAGTAAAAAAATAATTGTAAGATGAAACCATATGAAAGTCATTTTTTTAAAAGAAAAATAAGTAAACGAAAATGTTATATTACTTATTGCTTTTGGGGTAAAATGAAAACTTTTTAAATGAATTTGTTGCTTTCTTTTAACTTTAGAGCTTTAGGGGCAAACTCTTAGAGCTTGAGTTAGGACAAAACGCTTCATTAACGCAATGAATATGTTAAGTGAATGAGAATGAATACCCACCGGAGTCCAAGTTGTTCTATGATGTTGACTTCAATTACACATTGCACGCAATGCACGTCAGATGACATTATATCTGCAAAAAATCGCCAGGTCCAAAGGATGTATATTGATCTTGATTGGCGTAGTAACTAGCAATTGAAAAACCATCTATTTGTGCCCCGGGGAAATAGACGTAAAAAAAACTCACGAAAAACAAATGTTTTTATGGTATTCATTCATACAGTAAAAACATCCCTGCCGGTCAAATTTTATAATAATCCAGAGTAAATGGATGTACATACCCCACTTCCCCAACTTCATTAATGTGACGTCATTACTTTTGACAATGGCGATGTGAGAAGCCTAAAGGGGTTTCCGTTCACTTGCCACGGAAGGAAATGCATAGACTTATACCCAACGGAAATAATTAAGGCATCAGTCTCGGACCGCAGCATATCCCAGTTGTGGCTCTTTTGAACCTGGACGAAATGGTGTAGTGAGTAGTTATCTGAAAATCTCACTCGTGACAGACCAGAGGTTGGATAGGCAAATACTAATTAATTACGAAATAGCTAGAAATTATTTTAACCGCTTTAGATTAGGCATGTAATGAACATACTAAGTTATCACTGCGGCTAGGTGACCTTTATCCTCTGTGTACAGATTAATATTCGGAGACATGATTTTTTAAACTAAAATAACAATATCTTACATATAACTAACGCCACCACAAATCGATTCAAAAGTTATATAGCTTAACATTTTGAATAAAATGAATACCCAGACTTAATATTTGTGTTTCATATTGTGCTCACATCTCTATTTCGATGTTTTACTTATTTGCTGATAAAGCATTTCAAATCAGGACGCCCCAACTTACCACAGCACACTGCTCCCTATTATAATATATCATTATAAGTTATTATTATTTATAATATATATACCTGGTGGCCATAATTAAACTGACAGTGCTCACAGTGTTCTGTAGCGTGATCTATTTGCGAGAATGACGCTACATTTTGTAAGAAGATTAATCAAGTCGGGGGACAAAGGATTCCGCGAAAAAACAATGTAGTTCCAAAAGTCACCGCTAGGGGAATATTTGGCGCTGCGTAATAGAAAATAGAGTGTTAACAAGTACAAATTAATACGGAATAAAATTACCTTTTATTATGCACATTTTCCGATTTAGTTCAAGTGCAACATGGCAACACTTTTAAAAAAGCGTAAAATCTACATAAACACCGATAAAGTCGCGTAATCTGCAATATCACGTACGCGTATAAGAAAAAGTTCTTTATTCAAATTTCACGTTACATCCATTGGCACAGTTAAGAAATTAATTTACGTATTGATTTACATTTGTTAACACTCTATTTTCTATTACACAGCGCCAAATATTCCCCTAGAGGTGACTTTTGGAACTAATTTGTTTTTTCGCGGAATCTTTCGTCCCCCATCTTGTTTAATCATCCTACAAAATGTGGCATCATTCTCGAGCTACAGAACACTAGGAGCACTGTCAGTTTAATTGTGGCCACCCGGTATATATGCATAAACACACAACTTTCTTAAGTGTTTTTCAAGTTATTTTAAGCTTTTATTTGGAGATTTGGGGGAAAAAAACAATATTTTGATTTAACAGGGAAAACATCATAGCTCACTGATTTTATTCCCAATGCAGCTGGCAATACAGATATTTTTATGCCAAACCGGCAGATAAGCCGTTGTTTATTTAGCAACATCCGAGGAAACGCATGGCTTAAGAAATGCTACGGACGCGAATAACATTGTACCAGCTGGATCCTCGTAATTTAGAAGCAGGGATCAATCAGAAGACCCCCTAGGATTGGCCTACCACCTCCAGAGGTATCGTTTGGGAACTTGGAGGGCATTGCAATTACGAAGCTCTAGAGATGCATAAAACTCTAGAGATCTTAGAGATTAATAACATGTCACGTCGCTTAATTTCAAAGAATACGGCTTGAGCTTTCACTGAGAGATTGCCACTTTTAACGCAATAAATGGCTATATTTTACTTATCATGTATTAATATTCTGGTCCAGCATCGTGAAAATCTCTTACAGATATGAGCCAAACTTCTTCGATGCGGATAACGACAGCGTCATTTGAATGTGCCAAACAAAAGTTGTTATGCTATAATTTTAATGAATATCTCTGAGTTCCGTTTTGAAGGGACTTCAATGTTTACGTGTTTAAAACTGCAAACCAATCACTTTGTATTAACGAGATATTACATTACATCAGTGTGCATCATCATTAGAAAGCTTTGTTTTTGTGCGGGTGTAGGAAAATGTTGTTGGGAAATCTTTACTAGAAAAAACTTTGTTACTTTTGTTTGTACACCCTCTTATTAAATGTTAACAAATTATAAATATTTATGCCGAAAATATCATTTAACACATTGTATGCGGGACACGTACTAGTACGTTTTCTAACGATTGATACTTGAGAGCGGGGTCACGTACTAGTACAGATTAGTGTAACAACATGGTTTGTTTGTGAGTACAAAATAACGGTATATACAGGAAAACGAAGTTGACTGTTCTTGTCTACTACATAGATTCTGGAAAAATTAGACAAATAAAATCCACTTTTTAAATTATTAGTTTTAGGATTGCTCTTTTCCTTTTTTATAATGTAAAAATGTTTATATATAACATAATTCGAAAAAATTAAAACTTTATACTACTATTTCTATTTGATTTTTCATATTTACAATACTATTTATCCACTAAAAAATGTGTTTTTTATTTACAAAAATCTTATAGTTGTTATATATATATATATATATATATATATATATATATTTGTTTATATATTTTATATATTGCAATATGAAATACGAAAAGTTGGTTAAAAAATTAATAATTTTCGATCTATTGAGATTTAACTGAATTAATAAATTTACGCTCAAAACTCCCGCTCCCGGTACAATTTCGCTTCGAAATGTACACGCATACAATGTGTTAAGTAATGACTTTTAATGGAATTTGAGCGTCGTGACCACTTTGTTCTCGCCCTGAAAAAAATCATAAAATTTTCTTTGGTGTCAGTCATTTAGTATATCGATTTGTGTTTTACTTTTCTTAACTACATATTCTGTGTATGGTTATTCCATTAAAGGAAGACGCTAAACTCGTAATTCTGTTTCTTAAAAAATATTGTAAATATTAAGACAAACAATATAACTTCATTCTTATCATATTAGTATTGATAAAAATGTTGAGACCTTAAGTACAAATGAACAATCACTTAATTCTTAGGACATTATTGTATGTAATTTGTAGGAAAGATCCTAAAATTTAACTTTTTTTCTTTTATTATGTTTATTTGAACTAGTTTTCCCACTCCATTTATAATTCAATGAAATTTGTTTTCCAATAGTAGTTGAAATATAATTATACAATTACCAAAATCAGAAAAGCTGCTTGGAATATTCAGAAATGGTTTTTGTTTGGCTTGAAAGTTTTTAATTGAAATTATAATACTTTCAGAAGTTTATTGCTTGTGATTCTATAGAATTCAAGTAAAATTCAGTAGAAAGGAAAATCGTTATTATTTTTTTCACCAGTTAGAATGGTGGTTCAGTTTAGCAAAGAAATTGGGAAATCTAAATTCTAGAAACTCCGTTTAAGTTAGTTAAGTTTCTATCGATTTGAAGTTGTTCTAACACTACGATAGAATTCAAATTGAATTATTTAGTCAGATAAATTTGGAATTTAAAGTTCTAACGACCCACCATAAACTATTTTGCAATAAGGAGATTTCTCCCTAAACTTCTCGCATGAGAAGGAATCGATTGCTGTAAGAGAAGCGAGAGAGTTTTTAGCAGATTAAGAGGGAATTTCCGAAACGTCATCTACGGAGTTTTTAAGCCGGAAATATCACGTAATCTTTTGATGGAATTTAGACATCCTGATTGATTTTATGCAATTCTGAAACTTCCTAAATATCTGTGTGATATAGTTTAATTCATGCATCCTTTGGAAGACTGTTTTTAATGCTGTTATAATAATTATATTTTTGTTAAATCAAATAGCTTTCGCTTCGAGTGACAATCATAATTACAAGCACAATGTACTGTAATTATACATTGGTTTATATGTGACTTTAATTGTGGGTATTCTAGTTGATCGAAACAAGGGGTTCAGATATATTAACCCTTTCGTGGGCCATTTATTTCTCACTCCACCTTTCCAACTTTCAAAACAGAGCTGCTAATTTTATTCAATCGATCGAACAATTGATGACAGCGCAAAACCGAAGCGGGAATCAGTCTTCAAGTCGTTTCCATATCAAGACCAATATATTAGAATGGGTTTTGCTCTTCCCACAGGTGTATTTTGTAAGATCACGTAGGTGGGAAGTAATCTTCCCACCGCCCACGAAAGGGTTAATGCAGATTTTAACCAAATGAATGGGAATTTCAATGCTAGAGACTTAGGGTTCAAGCTTCACAAGTGCTTGTAGATAGCAAAATTGCATTTAGTAAAAATTGATCATTGCACCGCATCAAACCGTAGATGCTTATGGATTATTTCCTCCTTAATTTCTATTAAAGTAAAACCTGTTTATAGTGGAAATAAGGAACCGAAAAAATATTGCTGTAGACAGGGCCTGATTTCCGACAGGCCAAACGGGGTAATCGCTCGGGCCCCCAGAATTAACTGCCCCAAAATTAGCTGCCATTTGAAATTAGAAATATGATGCGTATGTATAAAATTCACTTTAAATTATCAACAATTTCTTTTAGTTTTTGACTTATTCAGTGTCATTAGAGAGCTTGTTGAAAAATGTAAGTGCTGGCAAAAAAATGTTGAACACGCAACTACATTCTGTTTTAGACAGGAAAATTCCTCGGATAAGGACTTACAAAATTCTAATATACGCTAAAGCGTATATTAGAAGGTAAAGTTACCTTCCAGGATTTGTTTTGTAACCTTTTTTAATAATGTTACTTATTTCATAATTTTTCATTTTATTTCAAACTAATCTTATTTTACTAACTACATTAGTGAGTCAACTTTAAAGGCTCTGCGGGTCATAGTTTAAGCATCACTACATATAACAATCTTCCTGTAGCCATCATCTGTGTGCAGCAGAGTGAGAGGGGCCCCGGATGAATGGGTTTGCCCTGGGCCCCCACTTCTGTAAGCCGGGCCCTGGCTGTAGACAGTTTGATAATTTGAATAATGTTTGTGAAAGCAGGTAAAGGGTCAAAAATCCAAGCGGACTGGTCAAAGTTCTTGAAATCTATAAATAAGCAAAAAATTTATTAGTACCTTGAAAGAGAAAAAATTTGTGTACACAATGCTAATCTCTATATTACTTAATTTCTTGATACACGATGCATATTATAATATAAATGCATACAAGATTTTATAGTTATAATTATATTACACAAACACATAATTTATGATGATTCAGATATCGTGTAGAATTAGCAAGTTAATAGAGGCAGTAAAAGTAAGACTACTAACATCTTTAGAAGTGCGGCGGTGGCCGCCTAGAATCAGATGGACATTTAAATTGGTTCTATAAAATTGCAGGTTTTTCTCCAGTCGCTAGGCTTGTAAATGTATTCTAAAGCAATAAAGCACGAACTTTTAGGAATAGAAAAAGAAGTGTTAAAGTAAATACAATTTAATGATATTGTTTTTAGCATCTTATAGTCAATATCTGTATCTAATATTCTAATATTAGATATTTCTATCTGTATCTAATATCTATATATTCTATCTGTATCTAATATTCTCCAATGTTAAAACCAATTAAATTAATTTTGGTTGACATTTTATGTGTTTTGAAAATATACTTTATGTACGCAGTGTGTTTATGTACGTAGTGTGTAACTTTAATTTAAAATGTGCATATTTATAAAACAGATACCTAGCCCCTTGGGGATTTTACATTAAGAATTTCGATGGACCAAAGAAAATATCGTTATTGATAGATTTATCGTTACAGTTAATATTTTTTTTAATATATAGGTTTCACTGCATTATAATACGTTAACTTGTATATCTAAATGCGTGGTCGAAGCGAACCGCGTTGATAGCGTGTGCCGGCCAACCCAGGTGTGGGAAGAGAACATTATTTGCAAGAAATACCTTTCTTGCGTGCGAGCCATCGCGTGCCAGCACTCTCTGTAGTCACTTTTTATTATTCCCCTGCAAGATGAATATGCCCGTGGCTCGTTTTACAGCACTGGGCGTTGGCGTCACCCCCTCCAGGAGAGAATCCTCTTTCTTTTTCTACCAGTCCGGATTATTACTCTGGACTGTGTGTGGGTTGGACTGCCGCGGTTGTTTTTCTACAGCCGGCAGGTGCACCATGGGATGCCACTCAAAAATTAATGAGTGTAAAAATGCTTACTTCAGTGTGTTTTGCTTCACACTAAACCGTGGAAGTGTATTTACTCTGTCTGAAGTGCTGGAACGTACCGGTTTATCGAAGGCTTTTAAGTAAGCAGAGGGGCGATAGAACTGTGTGATTTAGGCACTTATTCTGATATGCACTTAGTTTATTTTTTCTTTATTAAAATGTTGTTTTCGAAGAGATTTGCTATTATAGTAGCACTTAATTATCTGTACTAATATATAGGAGAGAACAAATGTATATTCATCCTCAGCTTTTTGCATAGAAAGAAGTGACCAACAGTCCCTAAATTTTGCTCACAGATAGAACTTTAAAGATATATTAACTTATGAATCCTCTCTTTTTGATTTTGTTTTTGAGTAATGAAAGATAAAAAGTTGAAATGTACGTAGGCTGCAACGGGCGATGCTATGTTAGATTTATGGGTTGTGTTCGAAGAAAAATAAGCTACTTCATCTGAAATACATTTCTGACACTTTAGTACTTTTAATTTCTATGAACAGATTAACGATATACGAATAGACTAACTTTTATAGCTGGATAATTTTGTATGTTTTAAGCTTTTACCCTGTGTGGCGTTTCAAAAATTCCTCAAATTCTGGTAGCGAATAAGTGACACGGATCAAGAGAACACGGACACAACCTCGATAACGAAACTTTAATGTTCAGAATAAAATTCTTGCAACAGTTTGCGAAGAGACAAGTGACTCAGGACGAATATAATTTTGCACTGCGTTCGCGCATGAGTAAGAAATGAATCCTGGTGAACCTAAAAAACAGATCAGAGGTTAGGTCTCAAAAATAGAAATTTGTTCTTGGTGTAAAGTCTGTAACTCAGAGCGAGTCAGCAACAAGGAGATGAGAGCTTCTCAGAAAAACTCCCATGCTCACACTGGTCGTAGCTACCTTCTTCACTCACAGAACTCTTTCTTCCTTCTGTCTGAATCTGACCGCTGCTTGACTTCGGTCTCTTCTCCCTGGTTGTTCAATTAGTTGCAGAACGCCATCTCGCTAGTCCAGGATTTACCTGCCAGCATCGTTTAATCTGAGCCGAACCTCTATATCGTAGCTTCCATCATTAAGGGATGCTTGTATGGGAGGTACTGAGACATTCTCATTTGGTCCAGAAGGGTTATTTTCCCAGATTAGCAGGCGCCTCTGTTGTTCTACCAGGTGGAGAGCCCTTTATGTTTTAGGAGATAATGGTTGAGACGTCAAGCCAGCAGCGTTATGTTTTCAGTTATACTCGCTGCAATAATACTTACCGACAACAACAGGTGCTTTCATCTTGTTTTAAATAAATTCATTTTATTGAGACTTCTAGGAAGATATAAGTAACTATGAGAAAGAATGTAATCAGTTCTTCTGTTTGATAGCACATATTCTAATGTGTTATAATTAACAGAAATCCTAAACAGTAAGAATTGAAAGTGAAACTGGTTAAATGAAATAATTGAGAATTTACAAAAAGGGCAGTAAAATAAATACCTCCTTAACTCTCCTCTCCTCCCTGTATGAGTGTCTGCATGTGCCACAAAAGTTTTATCTTGTATGAATATACCAATTAATATTAGTATGTGTATGACTACTAAGACTAACACGATGGTGGTCGTTCGAAATAATTTTCGTTGATCATTAACATTGAGCTTTTATCCCACCTCGTCAACTTTCGAGAAGAGTGAAATGTACCATAAAATCAATATTTGCAATTCTTTGCATAAACTCGAAATGTCCCAATTATTCATCTTCAGTAATTGGTGCTTTTTGCCTTAACCCTCTACAATGACAATTTTATTTATAAACTTCTTTGTGCCAATCTTTCTAGCTTTGTGTGTACATGTGAAGGCATTTCTATTATTTGTGCACTGCCACCATGTGAAATGAACTGTTTTTTATCAATGCTATTATCTTTGTTCGTTCTATGTTAAGATGACCTCACCGATAAATTGTGCGGCTTCCCCGCCCAGTAGCGGGCATTTCCTGTCCACGACTTCGATTTATTGTCTCATGATTAAGTTTAAGGAAATATGGGAGTGCGTACAAATGTATTTTATATTAACGATGTGAGACATCTTTAAAGAAGTTAAACATATCGACTGCTTGAATTTATTTTTTTTACCGATCACTCACATATTATGTGTACACGGGGAATAAGTTGTAAATGATCGCACACTCACTCTATAACAGGTATCACTCACCATTAGTTTAGCTAAACTTTGAAAAAATACACATTGTCAACAGTGATAACAAAAAATGAGAAGTTAACTCATACCTCCAACTAAGCCATTTCACTAACTAAAAATTTAGAGGAAGTATGTATGATAGGAGAGTGAAGAAATTAAGAAATTTTTGTTTAATGTTTTTGCTTTGCACGTTGCTAGATAGGATGGTTTGGGATGGCTGCCATGAAGATACAACAAAATGGCAAATAGTAAATATAGTGAGAGTGGCCGTACATCTGGAAAATCAATACCAAATTTCTCAGACTTCCCTAAAAATTTTAATACTTGCCGTATTATTAATGGGCAGTTAGAAGCTCCTTAGCCAGACGGACTTATCTATCCCCGATCCTAAAAGTAATGTTATTAAGGTGGAATCTGTAAGTTTGTTTAAAATTTTTGATAAAGAGTAATTTTGAAAATTCCGGTTGTGAAAGCAGGTAAAGGGTCAAAAATCCAAAAGGACTGGCCAAAGTTCTTGAAATCTATAAATAAGCAAAAAGTTTATTAGTACCTTGAAAGAGAAAAAATAATTTGTATACACAATGCTAATCCCTATATTACTTAGTTTCTTGATACACGGTGTATATTATAATATAAATTCATACAAGTTTTTTATAGTTATAATTATATTACACAAACACATAATTTATGATGATTCAGATATCGTGTAGAATTAGTAAGAAGTCAGTAAAGGTAAGACTACTAACATCTTTAGAAGTGCGGCGGTGGCCGCCTAGAATCAGATGGACATTTTAATTGATTCTCTAAAATTATAGGTTTTTCTCTAGTCGCTAGGCTTGTAAATTTCTTCTAAAGCAATAAAGAACGAACTTTTAGGAAGACAAAAAGAAGTGTTAAAGTAAATACAATTTAATGATATTATTTTTAGCATCATTTAGTCTATATCTTTATCTAATATTCTAATATTAGATATTTCTATCTGTATCTAATATCTACATATTCTATCTGTATCTAATATTCTCCAATGTTAAAACCAGTTAAATTAATTTTGGTTGACATTTCATGTGTTTTGAAAATATACTTTCTAGTAAAATTTTTTGCTTATATTTAGTTATAAAATAGCAAATAGATACATATAAGACCATATTTTAGAGGTGAAAAAAATGCTTCTCTAATTATTAAAATATTTTTCATAATGCGATTCAAGACGATTTTCCGTTTAAGAAATTTTTTCGCTTAACCCTTTGCCAGTCCTGTATATTACATATGATAAAATAATCTCAAGGTATATCACCAGTGATACACAATGATAAAAGCTTGTAAATAAAATATAGTTCATTGTGTATCACATGGGATATACAAGTGTATAAAGCATAAAGATATGTATAGCACATGTGATGTACAAGACAGGAAAATGGTTAAGTAGTTTAAAATTCTTAAGTGGGTTTGACTGTATTAACCCTTTGCACTCGAGAGCTCCAGAGCGAAGCCATTTAAAATTTGTGTTCAAACTCGAGGGCTCCGCTACGGAGACAATTCAAAATAATTAGTTTTTACGATTTATTTTAACCCTCGGTGGCAAACAGCCTTCTCTAAGGGTTAGGCTTTTAAATGCTTACCACGAAACAATTCACTCCGCAACAGTAGAACAAAAAAAGAGAAAAAAAATTTAAAAAAAAATAATAATGTAATATTTTGCAACTGATTTATTTCCCTTCTATATTTGGAAAAATTGTATTTTGTGTTTTTTAACCCTCGGTGTCAAACAGCCTTCCCTAAGGATTAGGCTTTCAAATGTTTACCACGAAACTGTTCACTCCGAACGGCTAGAAGAAAAAAAAAAGAAAAAAAAAATTTTTTTAATAATAATAAGAGAGTATAGTCGTGAGTTATCATTTAAAAAAGTCCATCGTTCGGCTCCCTAGAAGAAGGTAGCATTATGCTTGCCTTTAATGTTAAAGTAAGAAAAAAAAAGGTTAAAACTAGCGAAAGAAGATTAAAAATTAAACCAATACTAGAACGAAGCCCTAGTTAGGTGATGTTAAATGGGTTACAAGATAATATTAAGAACAAGATGCTTTTACATAATTTAACTTAGAGAGGGGGATCTCCAAGCATGGGTCCAGCCCCGGAAGTGATAAAAAACAAACACTTGTCTGTACAGATATTTGAATTTGGGCTATTATGTATCAATGAGCGTTACAAACATCTTGAAAAACATGTACATTGAAAATTGACAGAAAAAAGGAACATAAATTGACAACAAAATGAAGACTTTGTTGATATGAGAAATAATTTATAGAAAGTCAATCTATTATTACTTGAGCTTTTAAAAAACAAAATTAATTTTTAACAATTTCATAAAAATATTTACAGTACAATAAAAAAAAAAGGGCTTGACCATTTTAGTTTTTATCATGCATGATTCCCAACCTTAGTATCCGTTTTTCAAATTAAAGAAGGAAATGACAAATATAGAAGCCTCTTTAAACTGCCCATTTGTGGACTCGCACCACTACAAGGTCAAAACTATATGTAACTAAGGTTGGAGGAATGAAAAGTGAGTTCAATCGACAGAAAGACGTCAGATAAGAAATTTCGTGCCAAACTGTCATTAACAGAAAAAAAATGTGATAAAGTGCTTTTGAATTATTCAAAGAAGTCAGAGTGAAAAAGAGGTTTTGGAATGTTCTTCTGAAATGGTACTGGTACGCAGACTCTAGAGCTACACGTGTAGGTCTAGTATCCAAATGGAATTAAAAACCAATGAGTTAGTCAAATATAGGGATTTTGTAAGTGAAAGATATTTTTTTACTCTACTGACATTCGCTAAAGAAATCGTTAAATTATGATGTAAAGTGTTAAGAGAAAATGTTTTATAAGAAATGATTAGATATAAAAAATAATTAATTTTCATCGAAATGGTTTTATGATTCTTAAATATATTTGCTCCATTAGCCTACTTTAATATGTCTTTCTTATTATTAACATATTGTATGTGGAACACGTACTAGTACGTTTGACGACGACTGATACTTCATCGCGGGTCATGTACTAGTACGGGTTAGTGTAACAACATAGTTTGTTTGTGGGTACAAAAATAACGGTATATACAGGAAAACGAAGCCGAATGTTCTTGTCTACTACATAGATTCTGGAAAAATTTAGACAAATAAAAACTAGTTTTAACATCAGTCGATTATTAACACATTGTATGCGGGACACGTACTAGTACGTTTTCTGACGATTGATACTTGAGCGCGGGTCACGTACTAGTACGGGTTAGTAAAACAACATAGTTTCTTTGTAGGTACAAAAATAACGGTATATACAGGAAAACGAAGCCGAATGTTCTTGTTTACTACATAGATTCTGGAAAAATTCAGACAAATAAAAACTAGTTTTTATATCAGTCGATGCGAAACCACAGAACGGGAAAGTTGATTATAAAAATCAATTTAGATTTAAAATTAATTTTTTATTTGTCCTTGAGAAATGATATGTATATGTATATTTATATATTATATATATTTGCATTTATATATATTTTTTTTCATTTGTCTATTTATATATTTTTTGTATATTTCAATATAAAATACGAAAAGTTGGTTTAAAAAATTAAATAATTTTCGATCTATTGAGATTTAACTGAATAACTAAATTTAAGCACAAAACGCTCGCTCCCGGTACAATTCCGCTGCGAGATGTACCCGCACACAATGTGTTAATACCGACGTCTCACGGACTATCTCTAAAAACGCTTGTTATTTTTTGTTTTAAAATATGAACAGAAAATAAGGAGGGAAATCTAGTGATACACGCTCAACATTCTCTTCTATAAAAATAAGAAGAAATTTTAGTTCTCCCGGGGAACGAAAATCTCTATGAAGTTTTAAATTTTAAAGTAGAAAATCCCAAATTTTCCAGCGATGACTATTTTTTGCCACTTTTTTATGATTACTTTTTAGTCGCCAACTCAACAGTGGAAAAATACTTGTTATAAAATGCAGTATTTTTGTCAGCCTATAAATTCTATAGCAACATTCTATAGAAAAATTTTCTAGCATAATTAATTTTCATCGAAAGGGTTTTATGATTCTTAAATAATTTTGCTCCAGTAGCCTTCTTTAACGTCTTTCCTTATTATTAATACCGACGTCTCGCAGACTACCTCGAAAAATTCTTTTTTTCTGTTTCAAAATAGAACAGATAATAAGAAGGGAAATCACGTGACACATGCTCAATATTCTCTCCTATAAAAATAAATTGTAATTTTAGTACTGCCGGGGAACGATAATCTCTATAAAGTTTTAAATTTTAAAGTAGAAAATTTCAAATTTCCCAGCAATGACTATTTTTTTGCTACTTTTTTATGATTGCTTTTAGTCGCCAACTCAACAGTGAAAAAATACTTGTTATAAAATGCAGTATTTTTGTCAGCTTATAAATTCTATAGCAATTTCTACAGCAAAATTCTATAGCATAATTAATTTTCATATAAAGGGTTTTATGATTCTTAAATAATTTTGCTCCAGTAGCCTTCTTTAATAGGTCTTTACTTATTATTAATACCGACGTTTTGCAGACTATCTCTAAAAATGCGTGTTATTTTCTGTTTCAAAATATGAACAGAAAATTAGAAGGGAAGTCACGTGACACATGCTCAATATTCCTTCTGTAAAAATAAGAAGTAATTTTAGTACTCCCGGGGAACGAAAACCTCTATGAAGTTTTAAATTTTAAAGTAGAAAATTTCAAATTTCCCAGCGATGACTAGTTTTTGCTACTTTTTTATGATTACTTTTAGTCACCAACTCAACAGTGGAAAAATGCTTGTTATAAAATGCAGTATTTTGGTCAGCTTATAAATCCTATAGCAATTTCTATAGCATTTAAGAAATGGCAGTTATGAAGTATAAAAATATTGATAGAAGATGGTGACTTTAAAATTACTTAAAATAAAAATCTCGGCATTAAAATAGTAAAATAATACTATTTATTAAATAAAGAATGGAAAATAAGGTTAAATAAAGACTTAGCTTAATTTTTCTGCATCGTTTTAATATATTACAAGGAAGTAGTTTTCATAATATGTAAGATAAGAAACGATCTCTTAATTTGCATCTGTGACACGATCAGAAAGCATTCATTTCTTCAAACGTATATCGCAATTTTTATGTCATGACGTTATCTTATTATGCATGTTGTAATGAATTAAAATAATAATTTTCGTCTAAATGGAAAAAGTAAAATATAAGACTTAGCTTATTTGGATTATGAAGTAGTTATTCTGAACACTATTTACAATTTGATACCCTACTTGATCATCATATAACATAACCAGAAATTATTTATGTTTTACATTCATATTTGCACAATAATTATTAGAATTCTCTTTAGTTATCCCTTATTCCTTAATCAAAATATTGAATTACTAACTGGGGCCTAAATAACCGTTATACATATGTTAAATCTGTTTTACCTCCAGTAAAGGCACAGGGGAGCAGGTAGTGGCTTTCCTCATGCGGTGTGTCGGTCCGGGCGTTCGGGCGCACGGGATGTTGGTGCTGGCGAGCAGGGCTTGGGATTTCGATGTCCAGCTACTCTTGAATCCCGACTTCGACTCCTTTTTCTTAACTCTCTTTTTCAACTCCTCACCTCGGTTTTAACGCCCCTTTTTCTTCTTTGCCAATCGCTTGTTTGGTGAAATTTTCCCCCATCTTCACCGCCTTCGGGAGTGCAGGTGGGCTCATTAAAATAGCCCCTGTTGTGAAAACTGACATTATTTTTAGCCCCTGCCCCCATAACTCACGGTTACATCTCTGTGCGAGCCTGACCGTTACGCTTGTGCCATTCCGTGATCTATAACTTCTCCGCAGGGGTCATTAACCTCGAAGTCAACAATCGAAGTCCTAAATTCTTCTTGAAAATTTCTCCCACAGTTGTGCATGCACGTGCTGACCATTGTGGGAAAGTACCTCGGTACAATGCAAACCAGTAAATTAATAACTAAATCACAAATTAGCTGAATGCTGGCCGATTGGTTAGGGCGCTGATCGTCGGTACCGGAGTTCGTGGGTTCGAATCCCACTTTGGCATGGATGTTCGTAGCCGTTCGGAATCGGCTTTAAGCAGTAGGTCCCGGTCTCATTAGCCCTCGTTGCAAAACAGTAGACCGTAGCGCTCCAAACCAAACCAAAATCACAAATTCAATCTTTACAAATGCGTGGTAGTCGAAACATACAGGTGTTTCTTTTACAGAGGTATGGGAATTCCCCTCAGAACAGACGTTCTATAAAATAAAAATACCTACTAATTTAAGTTTCATCATGGTCCATCTTATCTTTTCAAAAATATTCAAGCCTTATTCATCATTCTTTGTGTTTTATTCATAGTAAAATAACCTCAAAGTTTTTTCCATAAGCATGACATACTTCTAGATTGGGCTTAATGATTGAAACAAAATAACACGACCACCGAATGCTAGATTCAGAAGCTATAATTTGTCAAATAATACTTTATTCTGTATGTTTCTCAAAACACAACCACTGCTTAATCTAAATCTCTAACGAAATAAATACATAAAAAAATTAAATAAATCGTGCCTTTTACCCTAAAATTACATTTGAGTAAAACCTTCTGTAACATAAAAAAAAATTGCTGGGTGTAGTCCCATTTTGGTTTTCGTATATGGATGGGAAAAAAGATTAATTTAGAGGGAGTAAGTGATTTGAAAATTACCCAGGCTTTCCTGATAATGTCCACGTTAGGTCACGTCACGCACTTTTCTGGAGATTTAAACGCGAGGTTGCGGCCACCCACGTTGCTTCCCATGTGTGTCTTTCTTGGTGGAAAAACCATTTACAGGCACCATGATTAAGGAGAAAATATTAACTAGCCTTAATGCGTTTATCGTTAACTCCGACTAGTTATAGTACATTTACATTAGAATTTATGAAACAGTTTTAGTAAACCATAGGCTTATAACCAGGAAATATGGCCTTTAATTTTGCTGAATGTATTTCGAAACAAGTAATAAATTTGAGGTGAGAGGAAAATGAAATTCAACTTATGAAAGCTATCGTTTGATTAAAAAAAATAATTAACTGTTAAACGCAGGAAATAACTTTAATGTGTAGTAAAATTGCATTAAAGTTATTTCAGCTTTTAATAGTTAGTTATTTTTGTAGTAAATATTTTTTAACGAAAGCGGATGTATTACTTCCCTTGTTTTAAGGGGGATATTAAGCTGAACAACGTATAAATCTCGATATTTAGAACATTACAAAAAACTCTGTGGTCTTAAATTCAATGAAAAAAAATAACAATTTTTTTTGCTGCATTTTAGAATATTTTTGTGTTTTGAAAATAATATTTATATGTACGTACAACAGTAATTATCTGAAAGAGGAAGGAAAAATTTGGTTTTTTAAAACATAAAAACAAAAATATTCATTTTCCATGCAAGTTTTTAAAAATTCTACTACAGTTACATTTTAAATATTTTGTATATTTCTACCTAAACTGCCATTGTTTACACTAAACATCAATTTATGAATATATTCAAATTTTTTAATTAATGCTTTATGTAAATGCATTTGCTTATTTTACCAAAAAAGTTTTAATTTTCTTTTACAATATGCAGTTTTCTATGGCAAAAATCGGGCCAAATTGAGGTTTAGCATAGAAGTATACTTATAAATGAGTAATTTGAAGGTTCTACAATAAAAAAATATTTCAAATTAGAATGTACAAAATGAGGGAGGGGATGCCGAGCAATGGCCGAATAGGTAGAGCATTGCTCATCGTTATCAGAGTTCGCGAATTTGAGCTATTTGAGCCGTCTGAAGCTATTAATGTTCGTAGCCGTTTGGAATCTGCATTCAACATTAGGTCTCACTATCCCTCGTGTAGGAATACGTAGCCCGTAGCTCTTCACAAAGAACCGAAAAGTGAAAAAAAAATAGAGTCTTGAAAAAAAACTGCTTTAACGTTAATTTTTAGCTAGAAAAGTATTTGTTGAAAATAATGAAGATTCAACGTAAAAATTCTGTTTTAACTGGATTTTTCCAAATATATTTCTTGGAGTGCATTTGTAACATTCCATTGCATCTATGACAAAATTTTCAAAAAATCTCTTTTGAACTGTCCACGTGATCTTTCCCATTAAAAGAAATTTTTAAAAACTTCTCTTGCAGTTATAAAACTAGTGGTAATTTCCGGATAGCATAGCGTTCTAGGGTTAAACAACTTTAAGAATGACAAAGATTTGGGTTTAGGCCGTGTGTTTTAAAATTTTGATTATTTTGACTTATATTGCTGTTTTTGACATATTCAGTACTAACTTTTTTAATATTACTTATCTTTTTCAAAGGAAACCCTCAATTTATGTGTTATTGACTCTAGAATATTTTCTCTGGAATGTGTAACTAAGAGTTTTGTATTGCTTTCTAATGAAATAGAAAAAAATAATACTAAACAAAAATTAGAAAAAAATAATTTGAAAAGATTTTTAATTTATGTATGTTAATAAAAAATAAAACTTAATAAAGATGGTTCATTTGTTGACCTTCTGTTTGTGCTCGATAGAAGCAAAGTTAAAATTTCTTGTCAGATTTACTTTTAATAACTAATTGAAAAATGCCTGTAATTTGTTCCAGAAAAGTAGATCTGTTAAAGATAAAGTCCATACATGTTTCTTTTTATCTTTATTTCGCTATATTTACAAATTAACCCCTTAATGCACAGTTTTTTTTATTTATTTTTTTATTTATTTATTTTTTTTTAAAGGCTGACCAAAAGAAATCAATTATTTTTATGTAAAAAACACAATTTAGAACGATGTCTTGCCAAAAAAATTAAAAAATATAAAAATAATCAAAATTTTTATTGCAATTTTGGATTTTGATAACATTGCAGAAAATAGTCGACTATTGTAATATTCAACTATTACTACACAAGGAAGAGATAAGTCTTAAGTGATAAGTATAAAAAAATATATTTTATACTTGAATAAGTAAGTGTTACAGCTTACAATTCCATGTAACTGATAAATATCAATAAAACAATTTTTTTGTTGTTTTTTTCACATTGTCATTTTCAATTCTCGATTGCATTCGAGTGTGAAAAATTATAGCAACATAAAGTACATCGCCGCTCGAATTATCTCGAGTGTGCACAATTTGGACAGTTTAGCGCACTCGAGTTAGCTCGAGTTCGCACGTCAAGGGGTTAAAATATCTTAAGAATAGGCGAGTCACTCGTTAAATATATCTAAAATTAGCCTGATAATATTTAAGTTCTGACAATTATGTCCTCTTATTTCTTGTTATTAGGACGGCTGATGTAATAACGGAAGTTTTGAGGTAAATATAGTTTGGTTTGAAATTCTAAGATCACCTTTATGCAAATGACGTATAAGACAGGGTTATTACTGTTTAAAGAGGTTTCCAAACGGCTACGTAACTTCCATGATAGTAGCGAGATTCGACCTAGCAGACTCCAGAATCGAAAGTCTTTGCCCTACTGATTCGGCTATCGCCTGGCTAGGCAAATACGTCAAAAACTGTTCACAAATTACAAATGTAATTTCGTATATAATCCCCATGGGTATGTGTAATTCTTATATTTCGAGAGATAAACTGCATACTGATTTTATACTCTTGTTTCTGCGATACATTAAGGTGTTGCATATATTTCTTTCGGAAAACTGACAATGACGCTTGTACAGTTCAAATAAATGGTTCATCAAGGGGAGAGCACAGTAAGTGAATTGGCTAGAGCATATGGGTAAATGTCAATTTCGGTTAGGTTACACATCCGAAACATCCAGAGGATTTGTGCCTGTATGCTGTAATATCTTAACCCGGTCGTCGTTCTTTTTCTAAATGTGTCACAGTATTTGTATTTATAAAAAACTGACTTCCAATTTTTTAATAGGCAGATAAAATTGTTAGTCTATCTACTCCGTATGTGCTTTTATATAATATGAGACGGGTCTTTCTTTTATGCATATTAGAACAACAATGCTACTCTGTTACTATATATATATTTTAATGTAATTGCACGAAAGATATTCCATTAAATTTTCCTGACATACATCCTTTATCAGAAAA
>CM063501.1:115069078-115096578 GCA_032207245.1 Pardosa pseudoannulata | reverse complement strand
TGGCTAAAATGAAAAAAAAGTCAGAAGAATTTACTCTTAAAATATTGACATTTTTTCATGAATTCTTACAATAACAAAATATTAAAAAAAAAGTCAGTTCGACTTTTTCATTTGTCAGGAAGTATAAGAAATCGAATGATTCCTTCACCTCATGTCAACTGAAAATACTATGAAATGTATCTGAACTGCATCAATGTAACATTCATGTTACACTCAGAAACATATATAATATAGAATATTTGTGGTTTTCAGCCTACAAATGCCGTGACCCTTTAATACACTGTCTACCAATAAGTATGTGGACACCTGTGATAGAAAACAAAAAACTAACTTTATTAAAATCAATAGTTGGTAGAGCGTCCGCGAGAGGTAATTACAGCGTGAACCCTTCGGGGCATACTTTCCACAAGTCTTTGTATTACAGCTAGTCTTTCACTCGGCTTGGAGTAGACATACAAGTTCTTTCACCGATTTTGGAAGGGGTAGTGTGCCCCTTAATTCGGCGATCCAAATCGTCCCAGAGGTTCTCGATAGAGTTCAGGTCTGGGCTCTGGGTAGGCCAGTCCATTCGTTGAACTCCATTGGCACCGTACCAAGCCTTGGTTAACCTAGAAACATGACAACTTGCATTGGCGTCCTGAAAGTAACAGGGGTCCCACCCGTAAAACTGCCACAACGTAGGAAGGACATTGTCATCAAAATGGTGTAGTAGGCATCGGCGTTTGAGCTTACCATGAATGGGGACCAAGGGTCTCAGTCCATACCAAGAGAAATATCCCCAGAACATAATCTGCCGAACTTGACTGTTGGCACAATGCATTCAGGCAGGAGACGTTCTCCAGGCGGACACCAGACCCAGCCATCCGAACGGTAAAGGGTGAACCTTGATTCGTTACTCCAAAGAACCCGTTTCTTCTGATCTACGGTCCAATTTCGATGTGCTTTGTACCACATTAACCGAGCAGCGTGGTTGGACTTTGTGATCAAAGGCTTATGGGTATCAGCACGACCATGAAAACCAAGAAGATGTGCGTCCTTACGGATGGTATTCATTGAAACAATACTCCTGGATGCCTGTTGAAAATCCTCGCTGATGAGAACCATCCGTTGGGTGTGGTTCTTCCGAATTTCTCTGAACAGCACTCGTCGGTCTCTATCTCCCAGTTTCGTTGGTCTGCCGACTCGGGGCACATTCCGACAATCACCTCACCCTCCACTTCTTAATAAAATAGGCCACTGTCGATTTTGGGTACTTCAGATTGTTGGATATGTCCCTTAAGGATCGGCCACATTTTTGATACCCGATAATTATACCTTTCTCGAAATCAGAGAGCTTCGAACTGCACGACATCTTTCATGCGACTAATGCCGATGCTGTTTCCTACACGATGTATACCTGCGGAGGCCGTGACGTACTTCAGGACTGCAGATATCGTCATTTGCAAAGGTGTTCAAATACTTATTGGGATTTGTGTATAATTCCACAGAATATGGTCATCCTTAACCATTAAAATATTTCCGTTCTACTTCCTAACTATAATTTTTCTACTGTTATCGTAATGTAAATATCTGCTATGCAGGATGTATTTCCACTGTTATAAGTTGGGCATAATTAAAACATAGTGATTAATCACAAAAATGTGATTCTATGCAGATAAATACTTATTTTTTATCACAAATAAACGGATCTCTTGAAACGTGGGTAACAGTCTTAATCTAATAACAGTGAGTAACATTATTACATTTTGCGACAATATAAGTAAAAAGCCAATGTGAGTGCAAAGATTGAGATTGCTTCTTTCTCGACAGATCAGAATTTCTCGGAGCAGTCTTTGCAGGAACACAAAGATCATCTTCCCTAACAAGTCCTCATCATGCAGTTTGACTTATAACTAGCATTTACAAAGGTATATTGTTTGAAATAGAAGAAAGCGGATCAAAGTCTGTTTTCCGTACACCTTATGACTAACTCGACTTTCTCAAAAAGAAATAAAAATCATATTTTTCGTCAAAAAATTCTATAGTTTTAAAGATAGTGTGCAATTTTAAGCGCTGTGAACTTAGAACAAATACATTGCGTAATCCTTTCCGAATTCGGAGTGCAAGGGCAAATGAGGTAAATGCCATATTCGATCGGAGGGCCCACGTTCTTCCTGATCGGCAGGTTCGAACCGTAGGGTGTTAAGGCATGCAAACAGGTGCTCTTCCACCTGCCATACCAGGCGGAGAAAAGCTAAGTACATTATGCTCTCCGTCTTTTATGACAAGGTTAAACGGATTTCACCGAATTGCGCAGTTTTGGTGTCAGTGGGCTTATTTATACTTACACCAAAATAGTAGAACAAATCGAACACTTCAGCAGAATTTAGTGCCACCACAAGAAAATGTTTTTATGCATACAAAGGGAGTATAAGTAAGTATCGCACATGTGAATTTTCTTTGCAGTACAATCAGTATCTAGTAAAAGTGTGAACTGGGTAATTCCATACCAAATCAACACAAGGTTTCTACCTGACCCCCTCCAAATTTGATTAAATTTGGTATAGTAAGTGACTTCATGGTAATAAAGAAAATCCCCAAATCTTATGTTCAAATAATAATTGGTTTGGGAGTTATAAGGCTTTAAAGTTGCCAGATTTGTCTAAAAAGTACACTATCGGCATACCTTTAAATTACACCTGCTACTCACCTAATTAAGCTAGAGATATGTGCAAGGTGTTATTTTAAACCTTTTTTAATGGCCTTTCATATGATATACAACATATGATGACTTGAAAAAATTTTAAAAAATTTAAATTTAAATTAAAATTTAAAATTTAAATTTCTCAAAAAGCCAAGTTTTTAAAATTTCGAAAAAAATCTCAAAAATTGCTCATATTATTGTTAATTAATCCTCAAAGTTTCATGTTGGGATCATAATGGGATCACAAGCTACAAAAGTTTTTTGTTTGATATATTTACTATTGCAATAAAGAAAATGAGAACATGCATTCATTACTTTTAATCTAACTCATCTGTATAGGATGACATTAATGTTTAAACTCTACCGTATCGACATATACTCTAGTAAATAGTACATTTAACATTTGTGAAGATTTTAGAATGAAGAAAAATTATTAAAGTGCATTACTTATTTAGTTGAAACTGGTAGAAAGCTTTATGTGTTTTGAGAATTTCTACTTCAGAAAGAATATACATTGGTCCTGTTGGAGTTAAAGGATCCGCCTTACACATAACATCGGAAATTGGAATCCATAGTACATCTGGCTTATATAGATATAAAAAAAGATGATGATGGTCCAGATGAGTGAAGAAATGTCACTTTTACCTCTTTAGAGTTTTTCTCTTCTTTCTCTTAACATAAATGTAAGCCACCAGTTGCAATTATAAACAGCAGTAATATAGCCATTTTTATCAGCAAATAGAAGCTTTTATTGTGATACTATCGCAGTTTGCATCAATAAATCTTGTGAAAAGGAAAATGTCTTCTCAAAGACTTTTGTTTTTGATTCTGTGGGTATAAAACCATATTTCTGAGTCCCAGGAATTTCAAAAGCAATTTTAAATTGGTCATCTAGAAATATAGCTGTAGAAACATGTTCTTCTTGGGTTGAAAAACAAAATGTATTCTTGTGATGTTTTCCTGTGCCCAGTTAAAAAGTTGTTGTGGTGTAAGTATTTGATTTTTATATGGTCGTTGTAGGCTTTCTCAAGCCGCTAACTCTTGAGTGTACCTCCTACCCCATAACAAGGTCCTTTACCATGAGCTGTTGTCCAAAAATGCCATTCTGCCTCAATGCCAAAATCTTCCTTATGTAAGCATAAATTGGCAAAGTTTTTCTTATTTATATATTGTGCAGATGACCCATCTGAGAAATAAAATATTTTCCTTGCACTTTTTTTAAATTCTGTCTTAAAAAAATAATAAGCTACTTTTGAAAACAGTAAACTGCTACTGTATTGGGCTCCAAACAGTCTTAAATTACAATGTATGTAAAGTGGTCAATTCCAAACTTCCCTTTGTAATATACAACAAATGGGTGAGTTGTAGATTGAACATTAGCCCAGTGGCAGCTCTGGGTCTCATCCTGTATAACAAATGAGTAATTTTCAGCAAAATCAAGAACTACAAACTCTGAATCTTTTAAATTTCCTTTTATATTGTTTATAAATGAATTTTGTTGTTTCACCACAAAGTAATGATAAACTAATACAGACATTTTCTCACAAAATAAGTCAATAAATTCTGATGCAGACTTTTGTATTGTTTCTAAAGAGCTCCTATCAACAGAAATCCACTGATTGAAAATGATCTTTTCCACCATATTTTCATCGAATGTTTCACCAAGTATGGTTTTTAATTATGTAATCCCAGAACATGATGTACACTCTCCCATGTGGCAGCTGACTGATGCTGGATTACAAATCATCATAGCAAGGCAGTCCTTGTATGTGTTAATTTTTCTATGTGTTAATGGAAGCTAATTTGGTATTTTATAGCTTGTGATCCCATTATAATCCCAATGACTATGTCACAATGTATGAAGCCAGATGTACTATGAATTCCAATTTCAGATGTTATTTGTAAGGTGAATCCTTTAACTCTAACAGGACCAATGTATATTCTTTCTGAAGTAAAAATTCTCAAAACACATAAAGCTTTCTATCAGTTTCAACTAAATAAGTAGCACCATCCATCAAAAGTAATGCACTTTAATGATTTTTCTTCATTCTAAAATCTTCACAAATGTTAAATGTACTATTTACTAGAGTATATATCGAGAAGGTAGTGTGTAAACAATAATGCCATCCCATACAGATGAGTTAGATTAAAAGTAATGAATGCATGTTCTCATTTTCGTTATTGCAATAGTAAATATATCAAACAAAAAACTTTTGTAGCTTGTGATCCCATTATGATCCCAACATGAAACTTTGAGGATTAATAAACAATAATATGAGCAATTTTTGAGATTTTTTTCAAAATTTTAAAAACTTGGCTTTTTGAGAAATTTAAATTTTAAATTTTAATTTAAATTTAAATTTTTAAACAATTTTTCAAGTCATCATGTGTTGTATATCATATGAAAGCCCATTAAAAAAGGTTTAAAATAACACCTTGCACATATCTCTAGCTTAATTAGGTGAGTAGCAAGTGTAATTTAAAGGTATGCCGATAGTGTATTTTTTAGACAAATCTGGCAACTTTAAAGCCTTATAACTCCCAAACCAATTATTATTTGAACATAAGATTTGGGGATTTTCTTTATTACTATGAAGTCACTTACTGTACCAAATTTAAACAAAATTGGAAGGGGTCAGGTAGAATTTGTTCTAAAATTGTGTCGATTTCACATGGAATAACCCAACTGTCAAAATAAAGGACAGGACTGCCTGCACCTAATGCTACATGAATTTCGAATATTCTACATGCCGGTAGCACGCTTTAGCCACCGTTAAAATACCGTTTGTGTTTTTGCAAAATATCGTCAACTATGGGAAAAAATGAGCAATGATAACATTTATTTCAGCAAAAGGGTGGAAAATCGAAAATTTTGGAAGATGGTGTAAACTATCTAATGCTAGAACGCACGGAACTTTGCTACTTGCCTCTACCAAGAATGTCGACCAGTTACGTACACAATATTTCCAATGATGACCGCTCAATTGCGATTTTATACATTTTGTTGAATATCTTGAAAAAAAACGAGAGGAATTATCCTGAAACCTCAGGCTTGTAAACAGGATGGTAGACATCATATATTTCAGCAAAGAATGTTTCCCGAAACCCCATAGGGGACCATCAACAAATTGAAGAAAAACGAATATGTTTTGGATAACCCTGTAAAAAGTAATGAACGAAAAGCGTTCAGACTTTAGCACATGATTAAGATGCTTCTTGTAATAATCTGTGTTCATTATTATGAGGATAGCACGTATACTCGTGGAGAAATTAAAGGTTTTACAAAAACAATCCCAAATTTCTCCCAGTGTTTTGCTTATAATTTGCAGAGTTCTCAATACCAAATAATGTTATTTTCAGGACTCATGTCAAACATTGTACACAGTATCCTGCAATCAAAATAAAAAATAATAAATATTAGATGAAAAATGAACAGGTTTACTAAGTAATGTTTCACTGCGCATGCAATCAAAATATAATGTAAATAATATATTAGCTGAATGTATAGAGCAACTTTTGTCCCAAAAATCAAAAAGCAAAGTCCCAAAAACACAGTTTGAAAACTCTGATCGTCGATAGAATAAGCTCGAAACCCGTTTATCCCAAAAGGAAGCAAAAAGATGAGGGGCAGTAGATACCTCTCTCATTAGCTCTCGTGTTTCAAAAAAGTAGACCGTAGCTCTCCAAACCAAACCAAACTTTTGTCGCTTCTCACTCGATATTTTTCAAATTCAAACCAATAGATGATCAAATAAAAATATATCTGGGGAAAGAAAACATTTTTTTTGTGTGTGTGTGTGTGTTTGAAAGGGTAATAATATAAATGAAACTAAAGTTTAATTGTACAGTGGTCTCCGCTTAATGTGATCAGTTTGGGATACCGTGATTTTGATAACAATAACCGATTGATAACAATAAACGATATGCAAAATTAGATAAATTTACCCCCTCCTTTAATTCACACGTACTAAATTTCACAACAAAATGAGAAAACACGCCTTATATTTATGTACTGTATATATATTGTAAAACATATACTGTAAAAGATAAGAATTGTATACATAATTAAAAGAATGGATTAATTGTTGACTGTCTACAATTTTTTCTAAGAAGCTCATTGATAAATTGTTCATTATCATAACCAACCTATCATAACGATTTAAAATTTCGCTCTTTTGTTTCGAATGTTAAATCATTTCTCTTTCTGGCTTCCATATCGACAAGCTGCATGTAAGCGAGCAAGGCTTAAAATGTGAATACGGTCCTTCTCAGTTCGATAATAATGTATTGCCTTCTGCTTATCTGACAACCGTTGACCAACAGCAGGGTGTGCGTATTTCTAAAAAATTCCAGGAATGTGTTATACCCCACTCCTTTGTTCATTCCCCAGGTTAAAGAGAAGAATTCTCGGAAATTCAAACAACAGCGAAAGGAAAGAAAATAATGGGTTCCTTCTGAATATATTGTTAATATTCCTTAGCCAGTTAAAATAATCTTCGAAACCTGATAACATTAACCGATATAACGATCACATAAAGCGATAATTTTGACATATAAGTGAATAGAGAAAATCGGGACCAAGGGATTTCGATAGCAATAAGAGATTGATAATATTAACCGCAATCACATTAAGCGGAGTCCACTGTATTTGTCTTTTTATTTATTTATTTATTTATTTATTTTTACTTTAAGAATATTTCAAATAAAACAGTTAAAATCGGGCTGTAAAAAAGTAGACCGTAGCTCTTCAAACCAAACCAAAACAGTTAAAAACACTGATAGCTGCTGCTAACAAAATTGAAATACGATTTGGAGTACGAAGGGTTAACCGTAAGTCCTGATATTATTAGCACTAGAGTAGCAAAAAAGTAAACCATAGAGCTCCAAACCAAACATAAAATGATTGTTCGTTACTTTACTGTTTGCTACTGTTACATCTGACCATTACTAGTATCATTTTACCTTTCTTATATGTAACTTTATTCATTGGTTCCTTGTGTATTTTATAACAATCATCCGTCCGGAAGATTAAAATTTTCCTAATTTTTTGCATTGAAAGGGAAAAACTTCCCATTCCATCTTTCTTTAAAGTCATAAAAAGATAAACTTTATAAAACGCAATTTTTTAACATTAGGTTGAAGGGAAAGTTAGAATTACAAATTAATGTGCATTTTATAGAAACTATCCTGAGTTTTATGGCAAAAAGGACAATAAAACAATTATATTCAGTTTCATGAAAAATGCATAGAATAAATTTAAAAAGAATGGGGGTAAATAATGTGCATGAAAGGCACTGATGTAACAGTGGAAAGTTTTTATATTAGTAGTACTGCGTGACATTTGTTTTAAAATTCTTAAAATAAAAGCTTTGAAAAATCCACTTTTCGGGAAAAGAAAGTTGTTAGTAAAGGCGTAAACTATTTTATTTATTTTTATTTGGGGTAGGGAGTACAAAATTGTTATAGAAACATTTGTAGTTTATTTTCTTCCTAAGAGGACTCAGAACGTTAGATCTCATTTCTTAAAGTTTCAATTTTTATTCTATATAATAACTATATATAACTATATTCTATATATAACTATATTCTTTAATGAAAATAAATGATGCTCTCACTTAAAACATACAAGACAATAAAATTGATTAGAAAAGAAGTTTTCTATTAACATAAGACTTCTTGATAAAATTGTAATCCTCCAACAATACTCCTTAAAAATGTTCCTAGTACACATCCTACTAATCAATTGTTTTAATTTCTTCCCTCTATGTTTACAGTTTATATGAAAACAAATTTGGGTATCGATTTGTACTTACGTATCGATTTATACTTTCGTTAAATGCTCTTGATATAAAAAAACTAATTCAAATTGTAGAATTTTGACGTAATGTGCTTCGTTATGTAACTTGAAAAACTTTATTGCGTTTTGAAAGGCATACCTGCGTTTGTGACTAGCATATTAACAGACAATGTCTAAATTTTTGAAAGAAGAATACATAAAAGTAAGGCAACTGAATTCCGAACTCATCAATGGATTTTGCGGGTACGATTTCCGCTAAATCTGTTGATGGATGTTCGTAGCCTTTTGGAATCGGCTTTAAACAGTAGGTGCCGGTCTCATTAACCCTCGTGTAGCAAAACAGTAGACCTTAGCGCTCCTAACCAACCAACCAAATAAGCCTATCAAATTGAGTAATAGGATTTTTAAAAGTTTGTAATAAAGATATGTGACGAAAACAGATTTCTGAACTATAAAAGAATCATTTAATTGAAAAAAAAATTGTATAAGGAACGTATACTGTAACGATCCGTTACATGACCCGAACGAAAGAAGAACGGAAGGTGACCTTTCGCAACGAACAATTATGGTTAGCGGTAGGTAGACACGCGTGGTCCGAACAAAGCCGTTTGTGTACCACGTTTCCGACGCAAAGCAGAGACAGTCGCTTAAGTGGAGGTAAACTAAAAACCGTCAGTACGCCGGAGCCAGTGTGTCTACGTCTTTATGATGTCTATTGCCACCAAAAGACTCTGATAATATTTATAAATCGAGTGACGGTGGGTCCCCAAGTTATTGGTGCCGCTAATGGATTTAGGATGTTTGGTCGGTTAACTTAAAGAACTTTGGCCACATCTGGAAACACGTCAGCCGATCCAAGTGGGTCGGTTGACCGCCAAATTGTGTCACCCTGGTTCTGGAGGGTTCCAGAAGAATCAGGCGAGGGGCAACCGGGACACCTATATAAAGAGATTGGCTGAGCCGAGAGAGAGGAGTTTTTTTGTTTTGGTGGAACTTGAGAACAGTCCACTTGTCTCTCCGAATTGCCGGATATTGCTTTCCTTCAGAGACCGTCAACGTCTCTGCTTTCTACTAAGAAATCGACCTTTAACTTCGGGATCTCATTTCCCGCTACCGTTTTGTCATTGAATTATTTATCGACCGATATAGACGTTGTCGTGTCTGTGAGTGGGAAAGCGCTCTTAGGCAGTTATCACGTGTAGCCACTCTTCTTAATTTGTGCTAGATAATAATGCATTACTCGAGATAGTCTGAGCCGCTCCGGTATACGCAGCTAGTTGTTATAATAAATGCAAGAACTTTCGGTTAATTTCAAGCATACTTTTTTTTATAATAATCTACTATTTTTTGTACTTTTATAAATCCTTATATTCAAAAGTTAATCATTATATACTTGCTTAAATATTCTTTCTTCTTTTCTAGAGGCGAGCCAAAGGTGCTGAATTAGCCTACTTAATTGCCGATCATCTCAATCTCCTAGAGAAGGATTACTTCGGTCTCACATATTTAGATCAGGATGGAAACAGGGTAAGCATATAAAATAGTAATGAGTTTTTTAATTTGCTCAAAAGTCTGACTTATGATTTAAAAAAATATTTGAACTTTAGCATTTTGTAACAAAAATATCAACAATGATAATGTTGTCTCATAAATGTAAACTCATATTCTTTGATAAATGCTTTTATTTTAACTTCGTATGTTTTCTATTAACAATTTGTGTAATTAATTTCTAACCCAATTTAAATCCGGATAATTTATGCCAAGACGTATTTATGGGGGTTTAATACCCTCCAGAAATGTTTTCAATGTTTGTATTGCAAGATTTTTTAAAGCTTATTTAAATTTGTGTAAATTATTAGTTTCTACTGCAAGTGTTGAAAGATTTTTTTTTAACCTTGAAAAGAATAAAAGCATTTTTTCTCAATAAAACTAGTCACAACAGTTTGACAAATTCTACTTCCAGTATATATAGGTAGGATTATATATGCATATGGAGGTTTGAACAAGCTAGCTGTAATGACAGAATTAATTTTCTATTACTATAAATCAGTAATTTATAAATGATCAGTTATGCCGTTCTGTTTATTAATTTTGTCATATAAGGTATGTAAAATTATAAAAGAAATGTAAAAGTATATGTATAAATTCCTTTCTCAATATATATATATATATATATATATATATATATATATATATATATATATATATATACATATATACATTATATATAGTTATATAGTTATCGGTGACGCTAATGGATTTAGGATGTTTGGTCGGTTAACTTAAAGAAAAACTATGGTCACATCTGGAAACGCGTCAGCTGATCCAAGTGGGTCGGTTGACCGCCAAATTGTGTCACCCTGGTTCTGGAGGGTTCCAGAAGAATCAGGCATATGTATATATATGTATACAAATGTATATATATGTATGTATACATATGTATATATATATATATATATATATATATATATGTATATGTATATATATATATATATATATATATATATATATATATATATATATATATATGGGGTTATAAAATGGGGGTTAAGAATTAAGCTAGTTATAGTTAAAAATAGTAAGAACTCATTAACGTTGACGTAATAGGAGAAAGAAGAGTGGAACTATACAGAATAAAAAAGATGTCGCGGAAGTAGACATAGGAATTTTGCTTAGGTAACAACGCCCATAAAGACAGTTCTGAGTGGGAACTCGGGCTGATAACATCCTCTACGCTCAAATTATGAGAACAAATGATATCTAAATGGCGTAGCTATGGACAGAAGGATTACAATAAAGAAGTTTTTATATGTGAAATGTGTCTTCCATGTCTTAACCACTCGTCCATATCAGATTTATATGTATATAGTGTGTGTGTTTGTTTATTTGTTTATATATACAGAAGAACCTCGATCATCCGAAGTAATTGGGACCGAACCTACTTCGGATAATCGAGAATTCATCAATATTAATCTAATTTAATATGTAGTATCGTCATTGGTACAATAACATTCGATTGTTCTGGGACTCGTCAGTATGACCTTCCAAATTTCGAAATGGGGTGTGTTTATGCTTATAACAGGGATGTTAGAAAGTAGGAAAGAGTACACTCATACCGAGAATTGTGCTTGAAAAAAATTCTAAAAAAAGAATTCTAAAATATTTATCTGCACTAGTAGTTTGGTAAGAACAGCTTGCATACAAAAGGAGTGTGGGGAAAAAGAAAACTTAAAAATACATGTTTGTAAAGAGAAAATTTTGGATGATAATAGAAAGGGAAAAAAAGTGAAGAAGAAACCGACGTCGGTTAACGGAGAGTTTCGGTTAATCGAGGTTCGGATAATCGAGGTTCTACTGTACTTTTTTCCCTAGTCACTCATAAAATTATTTTATTTAAATTCGTTTGGTAAATACTGGAGCGTAAATTAAATATGCTCTAGTATTTGACAGGCATATTTAAACCTTCTAAAAACTAAGCATAAAATAAAAGACTCACTGTGGTTTCAAATATATTTTTCAAAGTACAGTGGAATTACGTTTTGCGTTTCTGACCCGTTTTATGACTCATTTATGTACGCATGCAAAGCTATGAATGTATGTATAAGACTTATGTATGCATGTATTTTGTATGCATGTGTGTGTGTGTAATGAAATCTTTTTATGAGATTGACTGTATTTTAGATTAAGACTTTAGACACTCCCAGAAAAAAATTTAAATACGTCATTGGTTTATGCAATTTTATTATATTTTATTTATAAGTTAGTTTCATCTATATTTTTATATTACATTATCGAAATTATTTATTCACATCTGATAATCTTTTCTAAAATTTTGAATGAAAATTATCTTTAATATTTCCAAAGAATGGGTTTATTAACTTTACTTTTCTGTTCTTTTTATAGAACTGGCTAAATTATGAAAAGAGAATAAGCAAGCAAATAAAAGGTAAATACTTACTATAAATCTAAGATCGCAGCCTTTTTTAAAATGTATATTTAATTTTCTTTTAATGAGATTATAGTTCTTATATGTATTATTATAAATATTTTCATTTTCATTTTTTTTTTATTTTATCATGTACGACAACTACAGAAAGTAAAATAATTATAGTACTTATCGTATTTTTCCGAAATTAAGACCAGTTCTTTTTTTTCCGCTGAAGAAGACACATTAGGTCTTATTTTCAGGGGATGCTTTTTCATGCACAATAATTAACATCGTTTCGTTTTCAGGAAAACATTTATTAAAGTTCAAGAAATACATTTATTCCCGTTCAAGAAATTTTAAAAGAATAAAATCATTTATTCTAATACGGCAAAATAGTCTTCTTCAGGAACATCACATAAAGTCTCCACATTCCGAATCCTGACCTGATATTTTGCGACTTCAAAAAACATTCTAAAACTATTGGACCTAGCTTCTTGTTCTGAGAAATAGACCTTTCTTCAATTGAGATCTTCTTGTCAATGCCCAACTGTTGTGTTTTAGCCCATGCAGTCTTCATTTTTTGTCCATAATCACGTTCGTTTGTTTCAAATGTGCATATGCTTTGCGTCTGCAGCTGCACGTCTGATCATTTGGCAATAAGGCGTCAGTAAGTCTCTTGATCTAAAGTAGAGGTTATTTTAGGGATACGGCTTATATTAAAAATACCCTGAAAAATAAGTGATTATTTTTTCAGGGATTATTTTTTAGTCTTATTTTCTGAGAAAAATAATACAACACGAAACACTAAATTTCAGGTCCTAAATTTTAGATGAACGAAATAATATTTAAATGAAAGACGTGAAAAAATGAGAGGAAAGTAAGTGATTTACACAGACAATCCAGGCCCATATGGCTATATAAGTCTTCTGGGCTTGTCCCGGTGGTGTTGAGCAGATCGGCAGTATTGGGCCACCCCACTAGCCCAACTCTCTTCAAAGTGCCCAGCGCGCTGCAGGCGCCACTGGCGAGCGAATGCAGCAGATCAGCAGTAGTTGGAAGAATCTGGAGATGTATATAGCCAAAAAGAGAGTTGAAGTGAGCATAAAAAAGGACTTAATAAACGGCTTGTGAGGGAACGCATCATAGCAGAATTCTTAGTTAACGTTCTGGAACAAAATTGTCGATCTTATATGTAATGCATACACTATTTAACAGAAAATGTAAAACCAGTGAAGAAAGGCACAAAGCAAAAGCAGAAAATTAAAGCAGAAGAAAGAGAAAATACCTTAACAGCTGTTCCATTGCTTCGTGCAATATTCTGTATGGGGCAGAACTCGATAAAAGTGTAAAATGCTCTGGCTTACCTTCAGTAATTGAGCTAATATTTCGTCTTTTAATGCTCCTGTATCTTTGAAACTTTAATTTGTGTGTAACTTAATTTTAACTTCTTGCTATGTACCGTGTATTCCCTTTCACTGAACTCGTGAATCTTTTTTTATCTCTTATTCATTAAAAAAATTAATTTAACTTAGTATTTCAAATCCTCAATATCGTGTGTAAAATTCAGTTATTTCTCCATACCCATGCTTTACAGTATTTCTGACCTAGAGGGCCTGACCCAGGTAGGTCAGAATAAAGTGCTTCTGTGTGATAAAAGTGTAAAAGAGCTTTCGAATTGAGAATGTTGCTCGCTCGGAGAATGAAACCACTGTCTGCGTGTTTTCTCTTTGTGCCTTACTTAGGTGTAGGAAAACGTGTCACGATGATCTGTGGAAGTGTAGTGACTATAAGGTGTAGTGGGACTTGTAGTGAGGTGACTGTAGACGCGTTCACCTCAACTGTAAGAATAAAAAATTTTCTTGATTATTTAACTTTACAAAATACCGCCGTAAATGTATATTTTAATCTTTTACACTTTTATATTTCCACTCCTAAACTATGATTTAAAAAAAATATTTTATTCCGATGTTTTAATGAAACTCTTTATCTGTCTTTGCTTTCTTTGATCACGTCTTAGAGAAAGTTAATTTTATCTTATAGATATCTTTAAGAAAGATTTGTCACAAGAAGAAAAGAAGTAAGCTGACGTTCCAGAGAGACATTAAAAACACACACACATCACTGTACTTCAAACTATCTAAACAAAGTTTTGGCCTTTTTTTGTTTCCTGATGAATCGAATTCAATAGCATGAAAGAGAAACGCTATTATTTCTCTTTTTTCGGGCCGTGAAGGGAAAAGGGTTTATCGGCCGAATGAGACCTAATGAGACAAAATCACTGGAGCGTTTGTTACTATTGGCCTTAAAGGGACTCAAAGTGTTCCGACTTTTACAAACTTTCCGGATGACCTTTATTGCAATGATAGGCATCTTAAAAGAATTAGAAATAGGGTATATTTTCAATTTCCACAGTCCCTCCCCCAACCCCATTTTGGTGTCAAGATTGTCGTATTTATTTGCACTGTTGAACCGAGTTTTCATAAAAAGTCATCAATATCTCACATTTTACTTATAAAAGTCTTTAATAGCTGATATCACTTACAAAATGGTGAAAATTATTAAATATGTAAGCACAAGAGAAATTTGGCTTTTGTTCCATTTTTGATTCAACTCCTCTTCTTAGCCCACTCTCCTGTTTCTAATCATGGATCTTGTTGGTGCTTCAACCACATTTGGCGAAATTGGCGTGCTTGCAGCTTGCGTGCGTGGCGTGCTTGCAGCGTGGCGTTTGAAATCTGGCGAGGGGATCGTAACTCAACAAATTGATACATAAACAAAAACAACATTTTGAGGAAAAATTTTACAAAATTTGAATATTTAAAATCTAATTGAATTAACAAAGAAAACACAAAGGAAACACATAACATTCATACTAAATAGACTGAAACATTCACTTAATCACAAATTAAATAAACTGAGTGTGATTTTCATCACAAATTTGTGATTTAGTGTAAATTGTAAAATTAATTTAAAATAAGAGATTTGAAAAAAAATTTTCTCCCAGATAAACAGAATAATGATAAGCTCTTCAGAAGTTTCTTTTTCTCGTTTAGCTCTATACTGTTCACGACGTTTTTGAAGTCGAGCAGCCTTTTGAGTTTCTGTTTTCTGTTTAACCATTTTAAATTTGAATGGTATATTTTTATATAAATTTTTCTTTATTTTCTAAGTAAATAGAGCGATCTTAATAGAACTCGTTAGATACTTGGTAAATTCTTTTTCCAATTTTTAAGTAAATCGACCGATCTTTGCAGAACACGTATTTTGAGTGGAGGTTGAAGAGGAGTTGTAAAATTGAAAATTTTTTTTCAAATCTCTTATTTTGTCTAAAAGCCTGATCCGAAGTCAACCAGTACGCGTTGAAAAAGAGACGAATTAGTTAATGATTCCTTTTCCTGATAAAGGATGCTCGGATTTTCGTTGTGATAGCAACCGATTAAAATTCTTATCGCTTTTCAACCTGAACCGAAATAAATCGTTTGAAAATTCTTCGTTATCACACCATAAATTCTTCATCGATAAAAGGAATTATAAACTAAATTCATAGCGTTTTCCAAGGAGACTGATTGTGGTACGGCCTTTAGACTTCACTAAACAGATTACAATAAGACCTATTAAAAAAAGTAGGTTCTATTAAATTATATAAGTTCTATTAAAAATTCTACCTAAAAAAAAAAGTTGGTCAATGATGCCCGTGCTTTTTGGTTTTGGATTTTGGGGGTGGGTCCTATTCCTACCAATGTCTTGAGTTTTGTAACCATTTGTGAAATCGACTTTCAGCGGAATATTCTCCATTAACCCTCATATTAAAAAAAATTTGACGGTAGTACTCTAATTCATATGAACTCACTAATGTATTCCTACACCAAGCTAAAAAATAGCATAGATCTATTAGCATTACAAAATTTTAAACAATTTGTTAATCCCGTTTGTTTTTCTCTGCAACAAAAAAAACATAAAATTTTCATTTATCTAATTTCAGCTGTCCATTTCTGCATTGACATCAGATATTAAAATGCATACAATCGTTTTATAGCGATTTAAAATTAACGCAGAATTCAATTATTGCAACGTACAGACGTTTCATATTTTGTTTGAAATTTCATATTTAAAGTAAATGTTTTTTTCTTTTCATGCTAGGCACGAGAAACATTAAAGGTAAGTCTGGTTTATTAATATTTTGGCAAGTAGATTGTACATGGTAGTTTTTTCCATCAATCTGTTAGATTTAGATTACAGAAGCTAGTTTGATTGCTAAATATAATGTTTTACTAAATATATAAATTTTTAAATTAGCAATTATTCAATCATATCAGCATATTAACACATTCGTCACCGGGAAATTTTTTTGGTGTTTCTAATACCAAGTATCAGCAAAAATAAGGAAGTTCTAAACCTTGTTGCCATAAACTTGTATCATTAAGCCAGGGATAAATATTATAAAATTACGCACAGCGTACTGAATTACATTTTTTAATGAGAGTGTGTGCGTATGTATACATGTATCGAATAATTATATTTCCATTTCCAAACGAGATATTTATTTTTTGTCTTGTTTTTCTCTACTTTCTCAGTGGTTGTGTCTTCATGTGCATGTGTAGTATATTTTTAACTTTTATCATGTTCATGCGTTGTTCGGTACTTTAAGGAAAGTCTTTTACTCTGTATATATATCTAATAGTTATTCGCCCCCCCCCCTTTTTTATCTCTTGTGTATTACTGCGAGTTTTGTTTGAATGGCCTATGTACATACAATGGAGTCTTTCTCTATATATATACATATATATATATATATATATGTGTGTGTGTATGTGTGTAATGCAACACATACAGTCCAGTCACATTAATGTGAGCACCAGTCTACCTTTCACAGATCGGACCCCTGCGAGATGTGCAGAGAGTCAGTTAGCTTCCTAAAGGTGTTCACTGGGATATTGAGCCATTCTGACTCCAATGCCGTGGCCAGGTACATTAGGTTAAGCGGAGTCTTAGTGTGAGCAACCCGGTTAAGGTGGTCCCATAGATTCTCAACTAGGTTCAAGCACGGGAAATTTACTGGCCAAGAGAGCACGGTTAACTCATCTTGGTGCTCTTCGAACACGCACGTGCACTGCAAGCTTTGTGGCACGTCGCACTTCCTGCCTGTAGATGCCATAATCCTGAGGAAAAGCAATTCGCAAGTAGGGTGAACATGGTCCGCAAAGATAGATGCATACTTGTGTTGATTCATTGTACCTTCCACAATGATGATGAACCCAGAGAATACCACAAAAACATTCCCCAGACCATAATTCTCCCTCCTCCAGCTTGGACCCTTTAATAAGTTGTTGCAGAGTGTTTAAGACGTTTTACGCCGTATACGCCAACATACATCTGTCTGGTGGTGTATAAAGCGTGATTCAGCGGAAAAAAGCCACCTGTCTCCACTCAGTGAAAGTCCAGTTGCAGTACTGGCATGTAAATTTCAGCCTTCATCGCCAATGAACAGCAGTCAGCATACGCAGAAAGTTCGCGGAACCGTTGCTGTAGAGACACTGTAATAGCCCCTTGGTTTATCTGGGGGTCAGTTATTCAACGGTTGCATTTCTATTTGCCCGAACGTATCTCTTCAGCCTTCGTTCACCTTTGCCATCTTTGGACCATGATGCACCATATTTGCCATTTCGCTGATTTTGGATGGTGTAATTTTGTCAAGCACGGTACACTACCAAGCACGGTCCACGGCGAACCGCCAACAGTTTACAAAATTAGCCGTTACGGAAATACTTCCACCCTTGCCCGAAAGCCAATGATCATGCCCTCTTGGACGTCGGATAAATCGCTCCGTTTCTGCATGACTGGAAAAACCGAAATGTTTTCCGAATGCCTACAACACACTTTATATGTCCACTAAATTTGTTCATGACACGTCCCTTTTGCGATTGGTTTATTTAACGTTGACGTCAAAAGTAGGCGGTTGTCACTTTAATATGACTGGACTGTGTACTTATAAAAGATTGTGCAGTGCCAAGATGTGTTTATTGTATATGTCACATCTTTCAGAAACGATCCTTTTGTTTTATGATATTTGTGAGTACTGCTGATGAAATAGCATCATTAAACCTTTGTGTTTAGTTCTATTTTTGCTTTCTTTTCATTTCTCATTATCCGTTTCTTCTCATATATGTATATATAATGTTCCTTTTGAGTATGTTGCTACATTCCGAAACAGAATCAGCATGACAACCCCTCACCGGGAACCGAGAATAGAGTTTACAAGGATATGAATTCGTTGTCAACGGCAACCAGGAATAGGACTTAAAATATCGAAAATTCATGCCAATGGTAGCGAATGTGTTGATGTTAGTTAGTAACAGTACCGCAGCACTCCTAACCAAAACGAAGATTTGTAATTGTCTTTATTAAAGGTGCTCCATTTAAAGGGGCTTATAGCCGAACGATGGCCGAATGGTAGATCGCTGCTCTTAGGTACTGAAATTCGCGAGTTCTAATCCCGCTCATGGCATGGATTTTCGTAGTCATTCGGAATTGGCTTTAAGAAGTAGGTTTCATTAGACCTAGTGTGGTAAAACAGTAGACCGTAACTTTCCAAGCCAAAACCAAACTAAAGTGACCTATAACTCACTTAATGAGTACTAGGATTACAGCTGATACGGAAGTACTCATTTCACATTACTACTCATACACTAATCAAAAGGATTGACTTTGCAAGAACATTCAAAATGGATATTTGACGAACCTTTACTACTATTCCCCAGAATCGAAAGATCAGAAATTTTATCACTCCTCTTTGCCGGTTTAAGGTTTATGATGAAGCATAACCTCTGCGATTTGTTCGCGGTGTATTATTATTGGTCCTTTGTCTAACTATAAGTAGTGTCTACGTAAACGGTTCTCATCTTCAATAGTTTACCTACATTATTTTACATCTTTAAAATCATGATCCCTCACACTTCTGTGCCATATAAGCCTTATTATTCAAATAGAATAAATTCCTGTTCGCTTGGAGGAAGTCTTAAAAAAGCCATTGATTCGAGTTAAAACAAGATTTTAAATATCAGTTAAATACAAAATAGTGACAGAAACAAATTATTAATTTGAGCATTAGATATGTATAAAAATATAATTAATATAATAAAATAATTAATATTAAAAAAAGTTTATATAAGAACATATGTTACGCTAAAGTCTGTTTCATAATAATAGTGTCCACATACTGAACGCTTTTTTTACTTATTCTAAGAGGGGTAATCTTAACTCACAATGGCCGAACGATTGCCGAGTGGTAGAGCGCTGCTCTTCGGAACCGGAGTTCGAGGGATCGAATCCCGCTGCGGGCATGGATATTTGTAGCGGTTAGGAATCGGCTTGAAGCTGTAGGTCCCAGTCTCATTAGCCCTCGAGTGCAAAACAGTAGACCGTGGCTCTCCAAACCAAACCAAGCCAACCTTAACTCCCAAAGAACTTCCATTCTGCTAATTTGCTCCAAAAATACGTAGAGCAATTTCATCGGAATGAAAGTTCATTGTGGGTTAAGATTAGCCATCTTAAAGTAAGTAAAAATGCGTTCAGTATGTGAACACTAATATTATAAAAAGATGCTGTACGTATTATAGGAGAGGCAGAGATATAAACAGTTATACACGGAGAAAAGACACGTTAATAAAAGATCATAACTAGGAAATGTTTTATTATAGGGTAATTTATTTGGAGATTAAAAAAACAAATTTAGTTTTACTGTTAATAATTTGTTATAAATTAAAGTCAGTGTTATTAACTTAATCTCAAAATGACCTCATTAAGAGATTATTGAATCCCCATCAAGTGCATGTACTTCACGGTAAAAAAACTGCTAATTTAAGGCAAACTAACATTGTGCCTGAAGTATTTATTATATATCACATACGACTAAGGAGAGTTTTGCATTTCATGTTTAGTTCACAGTTTTAAACTTCCTTTTTGTTTCTTCTGCAGGAGGCCCATGGGAATTTGGGTTCGAAGTCAAGTTCTATCCCCCGGATCCTTCTCAACTGCAAGAAGACATTACGAGGTAGGTTTAACAAACCATAGAGGTATCCTTTTATTCAGTAACGTTCGGCTCATCCGAAAGTTTGTAAAATGATAAATTTCTTCACAAAGTTGACTGGTTGCATACAGAGGAGTTTCTGCGAAATCGAAACCCATAAATTTCACGACAATTTACATTTTCACTTCAGTATTCAAAGGCTTGTATCCAGCTATTCTTATTATTGAATTTATGTCAAAATGGTATTATCTACTCTTTCTATATACGAACCGATTTCGGGCTTCACGAAATTGAAATACTATTTTTTTTTCTCCGAACTAAGGTCGGGAATTCCAAAATTCTCGCATTTGCGTTGCCCGATCTGACTTCGGGCAAGGGGTTAAGGTATTTACTTGAGTCCTCCTTCTTCTCCTCCTAACCAAGTTATCTGTCTCGCATACACACACAGACATACATACATACATACATACATACATACATACATACATATATATATATATATATGTGTGTGTGTGTGTGTGTGTGTGTAATGAGACGGATTTCTCGATGGGGGGTTGCAGTCATGGCCATGAAAAATGATACCGTTTCAGCTAGACCTTTATTAAGATAATGTTGAAGGACGGGTTCCCATTTCATCATAGGGACAGGACAAACTGAAGGGTCAGCTAGCATGAAGTTCTATGTACAAGACACGTAACACCTGGGTCAACATCTGTGGGAAAATCTCTAGAAAAATCTGTCTCCGCTATCGTGTATCTCCTTTTTATTTGGAAATTTCCTAAATTGTCCACTGGGGCCATGTAGGTTTATAATTGGCCAGGCCCCTTCTCTGAGGGCGTAACCTGTAGCCCCAGTGGTCAATTTAGTTTAGGGATTAAAAAGGGGAATGGAAAATGACGCGGGAATTTTTACCCTCGATTTAAGTTTTGAAAACCCCTGAGAATTTTCTTTATATATATATATATATATGAGAGAGAGGGGGTGTAAGAGGTGGGAATGTTTATTAACATTTCCTTAATGTTAACATTCTCGTCTAAAAATTAATAATGAGGAAAACTTACTTTGGTTCATTTCACGGAATGCTGAAAGGAGACTGAGAGTTCTGTAAAGTTTTACTTTAATATGAAATTCCCTATCAGAAAATCTCAGCATAAAACAAAGGTACAAGATGATCTTTAGCAAATGCCTATTTTATCACTAACCCACAGTCCAAAAAACACTAACACCAAGACTAATAGACTGATTCCAAGTTAACTGGGGCTCAGTTTTTTGAAAAATATGAAAGAAAAATAAACTTTACCCCCCTCTCTCTGACCTTAAAATATTTTATTATAATCTGAAAAATGTTAAATGATTGTTTTGTTTGTGACGTTTAAACCGCATATCGTTTTACATTCGCGAGCTATGACTTTTGCATTTATGACTTTTTAAATAAGAGATAAATGTATTATCACCGTAATAGTTATACTGTTGACGTGCTAAATAACAAGTAGATGTAATATCACAAAATAACGCCTTTAATCTATATTTTAAATCAGTCTTCGATCCCAAAATTATCTGAAGAAAAGCAGTTATATGTAAGTTCAGACAGTTACAGGCTACGCCCAGTCATTTATTGCCTTAGAAAAACATAAATTTTATGGGTTGTAGACAGTGCCTTTTTTTTTCTCCTATTACCCATTGCCCTATGATATTTATAGGGCAATGGGTAATAGGAGGAAAAAAAAGGGCTCTAATTCTTAGAAATTAATACAACATTGAACTAATAAAAATAAAATTCATTATATTTTAATAAATGTACTTAAAACCTTGGTATGTTGTTGAAAATATATTTATTAAGGAATTAAAATCCTGAGCTAAATGACGGAGCTAATGGAAAATGACGCGGGAATTTTTACCCTCGTTTTGAAAATTGTTTCTTATATTATATATATATATATAATATTATATATATATATATATATATTATATTATATATATATTATATATATATATTATATATATATATTATATATATATATATATATATATATATATATATAACAATATATTATATATACATTTTATATACATTTTTATATTATACATATACATACTAAATATATATATATTACATATATATATATATATACATTATATATATATATATACATTACATATATTATATATATATTACATAATATGTCATTATATATAAATATATATTATATATATATATATGTATTGTACATATTATATATATTTATATATTATATACATATATATATATTTATATATATTATTATATATATATATATAATTTATATATATATACATATAAATATATTATATATATATATATTTATATATACTTATATAAATATATATACATTATATATATATATATATAACATATATGAGATATATACATAAATATATATTTCATATTTATAACATATATATATATATATATATAATATCATAGTATATATATATATATATACATATATCTATATATATATATATATATATATATATATTATATATATATATATACCTTTATATATTACATATATATATATACATATAATTATATATGTATATATATATGTATATATATATGTATATATATATGTATATATATATATATATGTATATATATATGTATATATATAATGTATATATATGTGTATATATATGTATATATATATGTAAATATATAATATTGTATATATAATGTATATATATATATATATGTATGTATATATATATGTATATATATTGTATATATATATATATATGTATATATATATTATATATATATATATATATATATATATATATAGTATATATTTATATATATATAAGAGAGAGAGGGGGGTGTAAGAGGTGGGAATGTTTATTAACATTTCCCTAATGTTAAGCATCTTAACAGTTAACTATTAATTTTTTCAAAAGAAACTTCATCTAAAAGTGCTGTTAGCACACGCCTTTTACGCATAATATGGTGATCCGCTGTAGCTCAGTCGGCAAAGGCAACGATCTCGTAACTGAGAGGTTGCGGGTTCGGAACCTGAGCCAGCCGAAGATCTGATTGTTCGTTAAAGGTGACTGGGGCAAGTAAAATATGTTCGTGGTCTCAGTGTCCTCCAAATTCTCAATCGATCCTTCTGGGGGTGGCAGGCCAAGCCAGGGGGGTCTTCTGCTTGGTCCCTGTTTCAAAATTGCGAGGACCTACTTGAGCGAAGTCGTTCTTTCAAATTATTGGTGCTCATTAAAACGGAAGGCTCACTTCTTGGCCTTAATACGAGAGCCTGCTGGCTCAATCGGGCTTGGTTTGTCCAAGTGGCATTAGAAACAACAACGCATAATATGGCTGTTTTTTTATAGAATTCTTTTTTTACCTTAAAATAAAATTTAGTTTTTATCATAGGTATGAAACGATTTAAGAAAAAATATTAAAAGTTATTTTCAGTGCAAAATATCTATAATAGATCTTTTAAAAGCTAAAGTGACAGGTTTTGCTATCCGAAAGAGTATTCATTTGAATTTTATTTTATATGCAATAAAGAAAATAGTTTTTATAAAGCGTAAAAGGGATATGATAGTTAGAAATGCGCCTGAAATATTTCAAATCTTCGTTCAAATTTCCAACAAAAAATTATTTTGTAAAAAGTTTTATTATTAATAATATTGTATATAATAATAATATTTTTAATCTGCTTTTTAAACAATATCGAGAAAAATATATTTAATTTTAAATAATTTGTGGGAAATTTTGATATACTCTTTTTCAAACGCAAATATTCAACAGACATAAATTTAAAAAAAAATTAATATATAAAAAAATGTAACATCGTAGAGAACTTGCTATTCTATCACGGGGTATAATTTTTTTAAAGAATTTTTTTAAATATGAGCCAGCTAGGGGCAATTTTATTTTTCATTTCAGTTAACATTAGCACTTCGCGTAACGGTTTGGATCAGGGATGGGCCAACTCCTGCCCGCAGGAAGGTTTTATCCGGCCCGCGGATAGAATTTTAAGTTACTGGTTCGAGGCAAATTAAAAGAAATATATATTTATACATTATATATCCATCTCCTTTTCTATTTTGTTTAAATATTATATCCCAAATTTATTATCTCACACCCAGAAGATCAGAGCTATGTTTGCTTCTTATATGTGAATAGGTGTTTTCAACTTTGAACCTTAGAAAGAATAATTTCAGAAGACTAATAGATAAGCATTTAGCCTTGTTCCTTAAAATCAATACATCTCACTTCGAACCTCAGTATAAGGAACTTTTACAAATGAAATCATAATTTCATTTATCTCATTAACATATTTAAACCGTAATACTTGGATATTGTTTTTAAAATTTTAGAAAAATTTATCTTGGCCCACCAAATTTATTTTCTTTAGATTTTTGGCTCGCGACTGAAAATTTACCCATCCCTGGTTTGGATATACCACAAAATATAACGGAACCACGGAATATAACGAACAAACCCTTGGTCTGTTGAATTTCGTTATAATGGAATTCTACTGTACAGAATAATAAGCAATTTTTCTATTCATTATTATGCCCCATCATCATAAGAAATTTCCTTAAATTCTTCTTAACTCGTTGCTGATACGCCTTTACCAATGGCTACCCCTAATAGAAGTCAAGCTACCTAATATTTATTTATTACGTTACATTCCCCTGTTAGTGTGTACGTGGTATTAATTAAAGAATCTAATCCCATAAATATTCATCAGTCCTTTTCCGGAAAACAGAATTTTACTCTCGTTTTCAGTTTCTCCCCCGCTAAAATTTCTCGTGCATAAAAATGATGAATTGGTGGCATGTTTGCTTACAATTCGTTTTGTGGCGATATCACATGCGTAATGACCTCCAGCCATAAATTGACGTGACAGCTCCCGCAGTTAACAGAGGCGCTCTTTTCGATGCTACAAAGGTGGATCAAATTTAAGGAATGCGTTGAAATAAGAACTCGGTTTTTAAACAAAAGAACGCGTAAATCCACTGAAAAGAATTTTAATTAGGATGACTCGAGAAACTTTTTTTTTCTTCTTGTGCGTGTTTTCAGTGCTCTTTTTTCACATGTCGCATTTATTATGCACATTTATATGCTCTGCTCAACATTTATTAAACACTAGCCCAGGGATGGGGAACGTTTTTCGATTAATGTGCCAGTTAAATTACGGTTTATTATTTTCAGGTGTTCAGTGTGCCCCTTGTTATATTTCTTTTAAAAATTATCTTTAAACCCCTGTAATCTACATAAAAATGTTTAATTTTTTAAATTATCATTTACCATCTCGTCCTAATGGAAGAATTACTTTTCTAAAATTTAGATTTTAAGTGAAATATATTTAAAAATTCACACAAAAATTAAATTTTTACACGGCTTTTTATCTTGTCACATTTTTACACTGTTCTATTTAGAAAATCAAAACATTAATTTTTGATAGTTGTAAAAAAAAATTATGCATAAAAAGTTATATTTTTCTGGTTTTAGTATACAGAATATGAAAAGTAGAATACGGGATTAGAATTTTAGGAATGTAGCATATCTAATTTTTTAACCCCTTGCCTGTAGAATATATTTCAGAGAAACGTGCTTGAAGCTGCCAAACTTTTCGCAGAAAAGTGTGCCTATATATTAGGAAAATGGCAAATTAAATATTATGAATTGGACGACGGTTTCACGGAATTGAAATACCGTTTATTCTCGTGCCCGAACTCATGTCGGGCATTCTAAATTTGGCAAATTTGTTCGGGCGTCACAGGCAAGGGGTTTAGTAGTAGTGTAAGTTAATTCTAAAATTACGAAGTTAATAAAATACTACTTAAATGTTAGTAACATTCAAAAGAGCATACAAAAAGCAATGTAAAAAGAATTATAACTCAACAATTAGTATAAATTCTTTATAATTGTACAGAAGTGTTTAAATATTTAGAATGTTAAAATTAAAAATCGAATTTTGGAATGCTAAAGGTCCTGTATTCTTTCAAATTCATGCCACTGTTCTGGGAGCATTTGTTCATATCTCTAAACATCGGAAGAAAAGGCACTACGTCACAAATATTTAATCTTACAAGAAAGCATAACAAAGAATTTTTACAGATTTGTTTGAGTTGGGCCGTGTTTAGTGAAAACCATTATCAACATATTTTTTCATATTAGAAAAGGTGTAGTGTCTCCAAACATATGAAAGTAGTAGAAATAAGAAGTTTCATATCCAATTTGGGGGTCTTCCCCTCAAGACCATGCTAGTTCATAGTTTTCTTCAGTTCGTTAAATCTCTCAATTTTAAGAAATAGAAGTAATGTTTTTATCCGATTAAAAGAGGAGAAGAAATAATACACGCATATGTTAAAATCCCAATTTTAAAAAAAAATGGACTTAGAGCCTTTTTTTCTTCATGCACATGTTTACCATAAAGGTTAGACAAGTCAATTTAAAAAAAAAAGGTGAGGTGTTCATCTCAAGACCATGCTAGTTCATAGTTTCTAAATCTCTCAATTTTAAGAAATAGAAGTAATGCTTTTATCGGATTAAAAAAGAAAAACAAATAATAATAAATATGCTAAAACCCTAATTTAAAAAAAATGGACTTATAGCCTTTTTTCTTGATGTATATGTTTATCATAAAGGTCAGACAAGTCAGTTTCAAAAAATACCTCAATCGCGCAGCTTCTCGGAGCCACGATCTAGAAGATTGTGGACTACAGGCACAAGTCTGATCCGACCCTCTTTAATAGGCCATAATCGAATACAAAAATAAAAAATAAAAAACTGAATTCATCTTAGAAACAATGTTATACCTTAAAACTACCGCATTCGGTTGGGGAGGGGGAAACACCCTTGGCTTGTCAAAAGACTACCATTTTTTCTCAATTACTGTTTTTATCTCCCCCTCACACATACACACAAATCTTCTTTGAATTATATATGTTATATTTTATTAACAGAAAAGCGTAAATGATTTTTTAAAAATATTATGCCTTGATGAGGAATGATTTAAAAATATAAATTATTAAACTTCTGTTATAATTCATTTCTTATTTTTGTTAG
>CM063501.1:115059078-115064078 GCA_032207245.1 Pardosa pseudoannulata | reverse complement strand
AAAAATATTTGAGTATATCATTTCATTTTTAACAAATAAAAATTTTGAATTATTCATTTTTTTATAATTATATGCATTAAAAATGCAAAAAGTTATTTTTTCAATTTAAGATGCATATGTAATCTAATTTTATCAATAGAAAGGCCAAATTACTTATTGACAAAACTTTAATCTGTTACTTTCCCGCATATGCTTCTGAAACATAGTCAATGACTTAGAAGAATATAGAGACTCTTCCTATATTTGAAACAAAAATCTTAAATATTTTTGGGTGAATCAGTTGTAATAATTAATGGAGAAGAACCAATTAGGAAATTTGTGAATTACATTAAGAGCCAGATATCATTAAATTCAATACAATACAGAAGTTCATATGGGTAGGACACCTAATAAGACTGAAGAACAAAAGAGCTACCAAACAGATTTTTATGGCTAAACCATTTGGTACCCGGAAAAAAAAAAAAAAAAAAAAAAAAACTAACGGCTGGTCTCATCAAAGTCGTTTAACGGCTAACCGTGATTAACCCTTGGTGCCAACCAATGGCAGGACTCAATTCTCCGTTTAAACAGAGATTAATCGCGGTTAGCGTTAAAAGACTTTAGTGAGACCGGCCATTAGGTGGATTGACTGCCTGGAAAACGACTTGAAAGCTATCAGGGTGACAAATAGAAAAACCTAGTCAAGAACACGACGGCTTGAGGAGGGTCAAGGCCAAAGCCTCCTAGAGAAAGCCTTTTTCTAACTGTCTAGGAGACTTTGGCTTTGTGAAGGCCCACTCGGGCTGGCACGCCAGTGAATAACGAGACAGAAATGTTAATTTTTTATACCACTGTTTTATAATATACAGAATAAAACTCTGTATAGAATGAGCTAAATGTTGCACATTTAATGTTTTATATTTTAATATATACAAGAAACTTTCAAATTCAGCTGTTCTCCGCTTAAATGTCAGTATAAAAATTTGTATCAAGGAAATTTAGCAAGCGACTCACCACTTCATCCCAAATAAGATTCTCAAACTTTATGCTATTTTTAATTTCTACAAATAGCTAACCTTCTCAGGGATAGATAAACATTCCGTTATTCCATATCCAGGCACGAAATACGAAACATAAAAAAATGGCGTAAAATTGCCAGACCAAAATGATACAAAAGAATCGGAACGAAATTTCTGAATTAGAACATTCTCTGAATTGTAACAGATGAGAATCAGGGCCTGATTATCGCACAGGCACGTATCCTGAGTACGAAAATTTAGTCGAGTGCTTGAAACACATATTAAGTGGGGGCTACCATCGTTAAGTTTTAATAAATTATTGTACGAGGTAATTGTGTTTGTCATGAACTATATTGTTTCCTATTTACTTTAATTTTACTGTTATTTACCTGATAATTAATTCCCTCGACAAACCTGGTGCTCTTTTTATCCTATGGGTTATTGCATATTTATAAGACAGATTATTAGCAACGTACCACTATAAACCATTAAATCATCTCATCAATTTAAATTATTTTTAATTCTATTATTATTTATTTTCTGCACCACAGAGCTTGTGAGTGTGACAAGGTAAAAATAAGAAAAGTGGGTCACTCTAGTCCTTAATTTTTAGCATGGCTAAACAGAGATAATAATGATTACATAAAATGAAAATTTGGTGTTTTTGATTTTGAATATTACTTTAATGGTAATTTCTTAAATATGTTTGCTGACTCAAAGTTATAAATTTTATATGACTGTAATTATGATAATAACTTTTCGCTATAAAATTGCAATGGGGATGTAGGGCACAAAAATTGGATTGTGCCCTGGGCACAAAAGTACCTTAGTCAGGCCCTTTGAGAATCATCGAATATAAACAGCCAGGAATTTTGTGATAAAATATCATTTGTATTTACTCTAATGGAAGAAGATTTACCGCTTTTGAAAGTTTTGAAATTAATAATAAAAATTGATTTTGCTAAAAATTTTACTAATGCATCCGGAGAACTTAGTTTTCCCACACTAAAAATAATCAAAAACTCTTTGCGCACAACATTTTAAACAATATTGTCAGACCTTGCTGTTTTAGGAATAGAGAAAGAACTCGGCAGCTTAGATGTTTCTGAATTATTTTGAAAATTACCTGAACAAAAAGTTTGTAAAAGTATTTATCGAAATCAAAGGTTCCAACCTTTTGTGGACCACCACCTCCTTTACAAGAAAAAAATATTCGAATGTTCTCTCTTCCAAAAAAATTTAATTTTACCAAATACTAAAACGTTACATATTATCTATATTTATTTTTTAATTTGTTATATATATATATATATATATATATATATATATATATATATATATATAATCACAAAATAGAAATTAAATAAATTGGTCAACAAAATATAGTGAAAAAATTTATTAAAACCTTAAATAAACGTATAAAATCGATAAGAAATAAAATAAGTTAAAAGAGCATTGATTTTTCTCAATTTGTTATTGTTGTTAACATTATTTGTAAATCTTCACGTTCAGTTATGTTTCTTTTCTTAGGCAGTCAATTATTCACTGCACTGATAAACACTAAGTTCAGCCAAATACGATGAAGGAAAAATCGTATTTGGCTTTATTATAATTATATACATATGTATACATATATATGTGTATATAATATGCATATATATGTATACACATATATATATATATACATATTTATACTGTAACGTACTGGAGATATGGTAGGCGAAGCCGTCAATGAAACAGGCTACAAAACTGTTTAATCTAGACTAAATATTTTATTCAGATGAATAAATTATGTACAGCTATGTACAGGTTCAGTAGATAAAATCTTCTGGGATCTCGTGCGGAGATAACATTCACACAATTACGATGCGTGGGTACTGGATACAATGTGGCTAGGTCTTCTAAATCACTGGAACAGTTCGCTAATTATTTCCGGTACGAAACGCGGACACTATAAGCTCCGGGCTGACGATTAGAACAGTCGGCTTTCATACCAAGGTTCAAACGCTCAGAGTGCGTATCACGCTGGAGTTCGTGGAAGAAACTCTGGATGCAAGAAGATCCAAAATGAGAGCAAGGGTCTCTCTCAGCAACCTACTTCTATGCACGAAATAGAAAAAAATAGTAAGATAATAGGAAATGGGCTCCCAAAGTCGAAAGTCGACTTCTTAGCAACAGAGATGCTGGCGGTCTCAAAACAAGCAAACTCCGGAAATCGGAGAGACGAGTGGACTCCTCTCGAGCTCCACACAACAGCTTCAAAATCAACTCTCAAGAAGAAGTCTCAAGAAGAAAAAGACCCTGTCTTGGCTCCTCCACTCTTCTTTTATAGCTGTCCCGGTTCCCTCCACCCGATTCTTCTGGAACCTTCCAGAACCAGGATGATGCAATCTGGCGGTCACTTTCCGTCTGAATCAGCTGTTTCGTTTCCGGATGTGGCCGAAAAGCCGTCTTTAAATCAGCCGATCCAAACAACTTAATTTCCTTTTTCGCTACCGCTAATGGGCGCACATGTGGCATTAATGTAGCTCAATTTACAATCATTTCACCTAGTCATTTCACTCAACAGTCTCATGAAGTCTCAGACGCGCTGGCTCCAGCACACGGACAGTTTTCAATTAAGTCCAGGACCTAGTACACAGCGTGTATTGTTAGGCACTCCCGTTTCTACCTGCCTCTAACCGTAATTGTCACTTTCCTCTCCTCTTTCGTTAGGTTCATGTAACGGATCGTTACAGTGCATATATATATATATATATACATATATATATATATATATATATATATATATATATATATATATATATATATATATATATATATATATATATATATACATATACATACATATATATACATATATATATATATGTATGTATGTATGTATGATGTCTTACGGATACAAGAAAGTCATGTAGTGCACACATCAAATTTTTTTTAATGAAATGTTATAAATATTTGTGTCAATTACTGAGTTACGCAGTTGTCTGGTGTTGTCTTTACACCGAGTTACACTTCATAAATTGAATTAGTTTATTTCATATTATATTAATTTTATAATTGGTTCGTAGAGCTTGTATTTAATCGTAATGAGCTACACATGAAAAGTTTGAAACGTGTAACAGTAGTCGGATTTCCATTAGAAATTCTACACATTTCCTTTTACGAATTCGATTTGGATTACCTCTGAAACTGGGCTTGTAATTTATTCAAGCATGAACGATGCCTGACAAACTCTCAAGTCCTTAACTCGAATCGGGGCTAATTTTAAAGGACGTTTTTAATGAATGTAAAACTTCTGAAGGGCATCTGATTATTCAAAAACGTCCTAAGGTAGTATGATGACTATAATTAAGAATCTATTAAATTATCATAAATTAGTCAGCCAGGTTCAGTTATGAGTGCCAATATGGCTCCGAAATGGAATGTGGTAGTGAAGCATCTAATGCGCCTTGAATGGCTGATTAATCGATTTACTGGAATTCCTTTCGAAGGAAAATGGAAGAATTGATGACGATGATCTATGGCATTTCATCGGAATTAAAAAAGTATTTAATATAATGTATGAGTAATGCAATCAGGGCTTTCATTTCAAGTGTACCCAAAATATTAAGGATTGTTAGAAATTTTGAGGTTTTCTTAATAACTAGTATATAGCCTGTCATATAACGGGATCAGTAAAATTTTTAATTTTCCAGAATTTTAAAGTATCCTAACAGGCAAGTAAAAAATGGTTTGTTTTTTAGCTGCGAATTATTTGGTACACTTTCAATAATTTGTTTATCTTTACTGACGGCAAAATTAGAACATTGTTGCTGATGCCCTGTCTCTCATAGAAATTGATGCAATCTCAAATGAAATTTTAAGTTTTCAGGAAATTGTTCTTTCTCGATCAAACGATCCAAAGCTGCAGACGCTTCTTAGATCACTAAATTCTAATTTTAACTTCAAACATTTTTTGTTTACTTTGTAGAATGTTACCTTGTATTACGACATATTTAC